>CM046848.1:28023155-28418155 GCA_025618425.1 Heliocidaris tuberculata
GGACAGCGATTTCTTATCACAATCAGGGGTGAGGGGGTGACAAGCGGGAAGGGGGGGGGGGGGGGTAACTCTTGACATGGCCAGAGGCTGAAGTCAGGCGAGCAAACAATGGGCGATGGTTTCTTGTCCAAATCAAGGGGATGGGGGCAGCTGCCCAAGCTCACTTATATAGATGGAGATAACTCTGTGACTAGAAGAAAGCTTTGCGAGAAAGCTCCTGCGAGAAGGTATATACCTTATACTAGGATTCGAACATTTTTGCATCTGGGGGTTATTGTATACTTTTATTGTACAGCACCAGTGTTTCAGAACATGCAACGACCGAGTTAGAAACGTTCGCGCTTTAAAAAGTAAAATTTGTTCCTTTTAAGAGAATATTGAATATTAATTGAGTCTCCATGAACAGAAGCTGACTGTTTCCTTGCTGACGTCACTGCATCATAAGACTTAAATAATAAACAAAAAAATTATTATTAAATGAGTGTTGTTTTTATGTCGCAAAAGTGAACTATATTTGTATAAGTAATTTCTTTTCAAAGTATTTTGTTTCTCTCTCTCTATTTTTTAAAATAGTGTGTCACCCATATATTTCATTATTTTTTAGAGTCCCTGTCAGTTGAATCTTATCCGGACAATTAACCCCTAGACAATTATCCCCCGGACAACTACCCCCAGACAACTACCCCCTGGACAACTACCCCCTAGGACAATTACCCCCTCAGGACAACTACCCCCACCCCCAGGACAACTACACCCTGGAAAATTATGCCCCAGACAACTAACCCCCCCCCCCACGGATTCTGAGGTAGTTCTCGGGGGGGGGGGGGGGGGGCTAAATTTTGTTTTGGGGGTGTATAGGGGTAATTGTAATTTTTATTGGGGTAATTTTTCCTGGGGTAATTGTCCTGGCGGGTAATTGTCCTGGGGGGGGGGGGGGGGGTAGTTGTCCGGAGGGTAGTTGTCTGGGCGTAGTTTTCCAAGGGGTAGTTGTCCTAGAATCAAGTCGATTGGAAATATTTTATGAGGTCATTTTTGAAATGGATGAGCTAATAATAATGCCATGTACAGTAAGATTCAAGATTCAAGATTCATTTTTTAAAAAGGTAATGAAAGAAAAAAAAAATGACTCAAAGTGTGTATGAGGGGACCTCATATTGTAAAAAATGTGCAAACTCCCCCATCCTCTTGTTGCGCCGCCAGTGACTTATGTATTTTCCGTTATATCTTTGAAATAAAAATAACATATATTTGATGTCTCCAAAAGTTGATAAATGAATGTCTTTTTCTGCAACTTTATATTTTCTCTAAACTCTGCAAAGGAACGTAGTGACTACGGTATAGTGTATATTCTTGTAGATGGCGCTAGACTCGATTTGAAGATTCACGTTGACGTTGCATGCATATACTAGTATATTATATATTGTGTACGTACGTGTGCATGCATGCATTGTTACATGTTTTCCTCTTCAATCAAAGATTCTGCTCCAAGCATTGGATGTGAGTTGAGCAAACGGTAGACCTCCGTGATCCATGATACCTGCGCTGCCTGTACGTAAACATTGCAGGATACCCTCTGCTCAGCGAATGCCCTGCCTGAAGTTCTGCGTACGGGTGGTCATCAATTCTCGGTGGCTTTGACTTGGCTTTAGCCCTTTACTTTTGATTTCTACTTAAAAGTAAAAAATAAGGCGATTAGATCTACTATCATTTTACAGGTATGTCCGACTCTATGGATCTACTCAGATTTGTTTGTGAACAATAAAAAATAGATCTAGATCATATCATACATGTCATAGATCTACGTAATTCTTTGTGTTTCATGATTGAAAGGAAAGGTGAATTTTGAAATTGTGTTCAAGTCAATCAAGACAAGAGTCTACGACTGCTCTGTGTGTGTACTGTTTTTTGTGTTGAGTAAACTTATGGAGTGTTTTTAATTGGCTTGCATTTATGTCTATCATTCAAACTGTTGCTTCATTTATAGATGCAAATTGTACCTATTGTGCTACTGTTTGTGATGATTTAATACCCATTTAATCGTAATTTAGCCTAGGGGCTTCTTCAGTCCAGATAAGCTTGTACATGTACATGTATAAGTGGCCTAGGGGGTCATTAGCTTTTAAATAATGAAATGATCTTAATTTTTAATTGCTTGGTTACGATTCAAGAGGTTGATGGAAAATTATCATCTTTAAAAAAAATATATAGTATGTAAATCTATATCAATGTCATTAGCATTCTGAGTTTTAGTAGCTGGCAGATTTTGAGCATGTTTATAATGAGCAATCTCTAACCAATATCTGAAAATCTCTGCTACTTTTTAGCTGATGAATACTCTCAGATCATGGCTTCATCTGAAGATAAGTTTGTATGGTAAGGGGTCCTGAAGCTCTCGACGCGTTCAATGCGCCAAATTTCTGCTGTGACTAAGCAACTAGAGTATCATTTACGTTTGCCAAAAAAAAATGAGTAATTTCCTTTATTTTTGTGATATTATCACTGTTTTGGAAATAGGGGTGAAATTTACATCAGTCAGCTTCAAAATCAAAATCTGCATTCATTTATTATGTGTGCGTAGCTCTAGGACCCTTTCATTTTGTGTAACAAAATTTGACATGGGCATCGTCATCGATTTGAAATGAATGTTACTGATATTCGTCCACCGTAATTTTCTCAGCGATTTAATGTAACTTCAGAATATGTAGACCAAGATATTTAAAGAAATTCGCATAAGCCCCTGAATAAAATGACTTTTCAGCGGCTGGAAACAAAATGCTTTAGGTCCCCCATCATACAGTAAACATGTAAGAGGCTTCACGCCATCTTCAGTCAAAGCACAGTTTGGGGAAATTTGGTACTGAGTTTGTGGTGGTGGGGGGGGGGGGGGGGAGGAGTCAGGCTAACTCGGCACTAGGGCGAACTCGGCACTGAGGGGTGACTATGTTTCAAGAGTTAAAGTCCCCGCTATGCACTGTACCGTTTTTTTAGCCTTAAATTTCATGTTTTGTATAATTTTTTTTTCTTGAAATTTTCAATATTACTTCTGTGCTAATCATATTACACATTGATATCAAATAATTTTGCATTTAAGTGTATTGAAATTTGTAATTAATGTGAAATTCAACACAAGTATTTGTGATGATTTCAACTCTCTGGGCTCACTCGGCTGCGATTTTCCGCCAAGGCCGAGTTCGCCCTAGTGCCGAGTTAGCCCGGATCCGGGGGGAATAGGGGTAGTGATGGTATTTTAAATCCTTGTTGGGTGATTGTGTATGGGGGGGGGGGGAGTTTTAAAAGTTTATTTGAAGTGGGTGATTATGGGAGAGTCACATATTTGCAACTTGTTCTGATCCCAACCCAAGTCTATTGTTCAACACTTCAACACTACAATGATGTAGACATACATATCAATGTAAAGGCCAATTTGATAAATGAATTGCATTGTAGACCTTTATTTGTTGTAGATGGAAGATAGATATTAAACTTTAAATTTATTTTTGTTTCTTCCCTTCTCTCCCACCTCTTCCCCTCCTCCAACTTTTTAGTGCAGTGTAGCTGTGTGCAGAGCTAGAGAGAGAGTAGCGTGCGACCGATCTCTCACGTAACATCGTGTCTGTCACCTCAGCAGCTCATGTGACTCAGAGTCCCAAGGCCCGGACGTCCTACCCTCTCTTCCTCGTTTGCGCTAATCTCTAGGAGGCCTCTTGTGCTTGCTCATTAACAAGTTACCACATCTCTGCCGAAATACATATTCCTAGGAATAAGGATTGCCATCGAGAACCGAAAGACATCAGTTTAGGGCTGTATCAGCTTTTTTGTACGAGGAGAAGTTTGCTTAGAGTCAAGCGTTTTCAGTGCGTGTGGATTCTTACCGGAACATTTGGATAAGTGCAAAATGTAAAAGTTAGAGAAAGAAAGAGAGGAAAAGTTTGTCATGACTTTGCATTTTGTGTAGTTAATGACCCTTGCTGAATTAATTAGAAAGTATTGAGAAAAAGTAGATTCATGTAGCACTAGGAGTCTTCAGATAAATATTCTGTGATCTCGTGTGTATTCTAAAGAGAAAAATATCTTACACAATCCCTGAGAGTCTTAGACAGCTTCACTATGGGAACCTGTTCATCAAAACGATTCTGAACACACAGGAACTTTAC
The DNA here is from genome assembly GCA_025618425.1 of Heliocidaris tuberculata. NCBI lineage: Eukaryota > Metazoa > Echinodermata > Echinoidea > Camarodonta > Echinometridae > Heliocidaris > Heliocidaris tuberculata. Next base: position 28,027,310 of record CM046848.1, read on the forward strand.
TGGAGTCATTGGATGACATTTCATCTGATTTTGTCGTTTGGAAATAAATTGGATTGATTCGCCAAGATGCCATCGAGACGCAATAAATACAACTTAGTGGAGGATGCTTATGACACTCGTATACCGCTTCACAGTGAGGAAGCGTTCCAACATGGAATACACTTTCAAGCAAAGGTAAATACTTGTTCCCTAATGATGAATGTATGATGACCATTGCATCTGCTTAGAACTAGAGGGACATTAGATCAATATATTGAAAGCCACAAAGGCATTAAATCTACACATGTATGTAAAAGTATATGATTTAATGTCTTTCTGGCTCTCAGCACTGAAATTAGCATATAACTTTGACGAAACATAAGAAATCTTAAAGGCTAAGTAAACTAGAAACTTACATTATTTGTGAATTTGTAAGAGATTGACTAAACTGTCTGTTTTTACAGAATTATTGACTTTTCCAGATCCAGGAACACATTCACACTAACGAGATTATGACTAGCCCTGAGCAGTTTAAGTGTGATGTAGTCGGTGTGAACGAGCCACTTATCCTCGTACAGTGTGAACTGGAATTCAGTTTATTTTTTACAGTAATGAGCATAGTTGGGAATTACATGTAAGCACACTAATTCTATTTCTGACCTTTTACCTTAATATTTGGAGCAAAATATTCCTTACTGTACCAGCACATTATTAAAGAAAAGAAAAAAAAAAGGAAAACAGTATGAAAGTACAGTACAGGTGGCATGAGATCAAGTTCAAGGTTTTATATTCTCCATTTGCAGATTGATAACACGTAAGTCTGGAATAGTGAACATAAATGTGATATTGAAATCCAAAATTTATGCCATTTTTCTAGGTATTAGGGAAAGTCTAGACTACGGTCTAGCTATTATATTTCCTAAGTAGTGCAATTATGAAATAAACTCCAAGCTTTTTATGTGGCTTCATGTAAATGGTCTATTGATGCCCTTGGTAATGTACTTGCCTAGGAATTCCAAAATCTTTCTCATCCTCAAAAGTGCATCCTGTAGCCTTTTGTAGGCAAAATGTGTTTTTTGACAATCTAGAGTATGATGACTACTTTTTTTTGGTTATTATCATTGACAGCTGTGACCAAATGAAACTTTATAACTATCTAAAGAGTAATTAGTACTGTAGATGTGGGCAGGCTTATGGTGAAGGATAGACATAATGAATGATCACAAATGATGGGATGGTCTACATGTACATTTGTGACCTTTGTATCAGGGGTTGATGACCAGGAGGTGGTGAACCCTAGAGAAAAGTAGTGTTCTTTGACATATCTTGCTGTCAATTGGGTTTCTGAATGATCTGATAGAGAAAGTAATGCATGAAGCACCATTTTTCATCATCAGTTAGTAGTTTCTGCAGTATGTTAGGCTCTTACAGTTAATGCTTTAAGAGGCATGAATATATACTATTATACTTCATGTAGCTACATGAACCATATGCAATCTACATATGTGTCAAATTAATAACTTGTTACTATTATAGGTTGTCAACTTGTCAACTTGTCACCCATAAAGTAAAAAAAAAATAGAAAGAGAGAAGTCAGAGAACCCCCAGCAATTAATTTACAATGCAATTCATTATTTATGAATAATAGATACACAATAATACCCTCCAAATACATGTAGGCCCTTAAATAGAAATTTTATGGAGGTAAACTGCACTTAAGTTGAGGATAATAGAGAAGGAAATAAGTCTTACAAAAACACTGCTGATGCCCACAGGTCATCGAAACCCTTGTCAAAAACCTGAATTAGTTTAAAACTAAAATTACATTTATTGATTATTCATTAATGATTACAGATTACAGGTTTGCATTTTATACCTAGATGTAAAGCTTACATGTTGTAGAAGTATAATCATCTAGTACAAGGTGATGACAAGCCTGTCCTAATCTGTGCTCCACCAACTCGTCTCCTCGCCTCTCTTGGTTCCTCCTCATTAAGTCCTTCGTTTCCTGATCGTAAGCTATCCGTGGATCAGTACCTAGCGGTATTTCTGGACGAGTAGTTTGCTGGGCTAAAATTAGATCTCTCCTTGAATGCATAACATGGGGTGCAGCAATTAACTGCAAGATGTACTAGGACAGCTTTGAAGGACGAAATTGCTATGTTTATAAAAAGTCTCGTAAATGAATTATATTACATACTGTGCATGTCAGTGTAGGTGTTGAACTTTGAATTGACAGCTTTTAATGGAGATATTTTGAAAATCCTGAATTCATTTAAGACCATCATACATTATGGAACCACATATAAAAAGAATAGATTTATTCAAATATAAAGAGTAGGAACACATGTATGTAGTTGGTGAAACTAAAAGACCTACATTTCTTTGGCATGTTACTAAATTGCATCATCATACTACACATACTATTTTGAGTTGTGCAAATTATGAAACCAGATACATTATTTGTCATTATTAGCTGAGCCCTATACATGTGTAAGTTATTTACTATACATGTATACAGTATTCTCCATGATATTGGCTTTTGCACAAGCCTACAGTATACATGTGCACTGTACACATAAGACAATATTAATTAGTTTGATGGCAAATAACTCCCTAAAATTCAGAATGACACCAAAACATTTTAATTATCAGGACATTACACGTACCCCCTTATTTATTATTGATCTGCAGTGTACAAGTACAGGTGTATCTGCATTCTCTCATTTTATGCAAAAAACACACCAAATTTTAAGGTGTTATTATAAAGAAGAAAGGTAACCACCAAGAAGAAAACATTATCACGAGAAAAAGAAGTAGATTGACAAAAAAAAATTTGAAAAAAAGAAGAAGTTCTAAGATGAATGTAAGGAGGAACAGAACAGAGATTGAAAAAGATGATTATGAGAGGCAAAGTGAAAGAGGAATACATGTAAGTGTTAGCTGATGTGAGGGCCACAATTTCACCTGTGATCTTTCACACAATTACAGGTGATAACGAAGTTAAGAAGCTTATCTTATTACTCAACTACTACCTGGACACAGGCTGGTGGCTGACTGAGCTGGTATTAACCCCTGTTCAGACTACCTAAATTCATTGTGTTACTACACAAAAAGTGTCCTGTAACAAAATGTCATGGTTAAGCAAAATGCATGTTTCAGCATCGTTTTGAATGACAGCTAAATTAAAAAAATCCACATCCACGTGTAGTCTGAACACTGTTTCATATGAAAACCGTATTACTAGGCACGGCTTATGGGTGTGAGCACATTGATGTGACCTATCAGCTGTAATTTTGTATGCTCTATCACTGTCCATATGAAATCTGATACAAAACAAAGTGTCAGCCCTGACAAAACTAGTATGTTCATTTCGCTATACGTAATATGATTCTTGATATGACTTTTCCTTAAACAACTTATATAATATAATTTTCTTGTAGTCTGAATGGGCTAGTATAAGCTGGTAATAAGAGAGATCTTGTAGTATGTATCTCCCTTGGAAAGTTTATAGACCACAGAGATTAGTTGGTATTAAACCCTGTTCATATGGTCAAGGGACTGAGGCGAGACTGATCAATTTTGATCAATCTAATGAGTCATGAATGTGAAAATAACAAGGTTGACTGCTCATCTAGAAATGTACACTGTCAAAATGCAGTATTCAACTCATGTAGTTCCTTATGTGTGTAGGTGTGTAATGTCAAAAGCTACAAATACATGTAGGCTACACGTCTTTGTATCAGGTTTACATATTTATACTTGTACAAATACTTGTGTATAATCCTTTACACATTGCTTAATTTGCACAGAGAGAGAGAGAGAGAACTCAGAGAAGATAAACTGCATCATTTTCATGTACATGGAGGTTGTAAATAGGACAAAAACAAGACAATTCCACCCTCTGAAATGAAATATTTTTAGCACTTCAGAAAAACATACATGTGTAAATGCATGCAAAATAGGAACTATAGCAACCTGTTGACCATATTTTGATAACTCTTTTTTTTTTTAATGAATAGCACCATATTCCCCTTAACAAATTGATATACATGTAGTTTGTGTTAGATATATATTATTACATTTATTAGGCCTAAATCTTTGTGGTAGGCCTATAAATAAACATGCACACACACTGTGGAAGTTAATTTAATTTCATTATGATGAGTGATTAAATCTATTTCTACATTAAACCTTCCCTTGAGTCCTGATGTCATGAGCAACCCGATCTCTATGATATCTGTAGTGTTGAGAGCCAAAAGGGTACTAAACTACTAAATCTCAATGCATTAAAGCCTTTCTGATTCCCAGTCTTTGAAAAGAAAGAATACACAAATGTACAAATTGATATTCATTATGACAAATGAGTTCTAAATTTGTCATGTGAAATCCTATATTGCCTGAAATTCCTTTGCACCGACTGTAGATTATGAAGTACAGTGCATGCACTAAAGCAGGGAAATGCTAAGTGCTCCAAATATCAACAAGTAGTAGTGGATGATTTTCTGTCGTTCGATTCCGGGATGCGAAGCCGCCTATGCGAGAATTAAGGCGTCTTGTGAAAGATGCGGTGATATTTGCGCCGGGGTCTCAGCTTCATCACGATCCTCTTTCAAGAGGATGGATGAGTCATCGCAGCTAGCGGTGTCTCTTCTATTTGCTCAGGCTAGTTGATGAATACCCTGCCAGGGCTGGTGGGCGACTCGCTACCCCACTAACCTTTACCGAGCAGGCGCCCCTTTTCAATCTTCTCTGTCGAGACTTCAGATTGGAAGGGAGAGCTCTGTGAAAGAAATTTGACGTTTCAATTACGATTTTTTTCCAATCGAAATACCTATACATGTACTAGAAACTCTGAATTTATTTATATATTTTAAAACAATAGTATAGTGGTAGTGTAGTTGAATGCAGAGACAAACAGAATGAGCTAGGAAAGGTTAGAGAGACAGAAGAATAATACTTTCATAAGCGGAAAGATGACATTTTGATATTTTCTGTCAGAAAGGTTTAATTTTCTTTGTAACTGAAAGAGAAAAGTAATGTGAAATCTTTTTACAAGATAATGAAAATACCTGTAGACTTGTAGTTTCTTCACAAGAAAATATTCCAAAGATAATAGTTCGTTATTTATATATATATATATATACATATATATATATATATATATATATATATATATATATATATGCTTTCTATATGAAAATATTGATCAGAAAGAATTAACTCAATCTGTTGCACTGTGAATAATGAAATTAACAGTAAAAAATGTAAATAATATACACATACATAATGTACATGTAGCCTTCATGCATTCCCAAGTGTATGTAAAACATACATTGTGCAGTGATGCAAATTGTATGTTTTTTCACGTTCCCATTCACTGCCGTGATCAAATATTTACATTATATGTGACAATGTTGTGACCTTGTGAATAGATTGAAGAAAGAAGTGTATTGGCATGACAAAACTAATTTTATTATTGCTTCAATTAATTATGCTGCTACATGTATGTACATTAGTCAGATAGTAATCATAGTTGCAGGTGTTTTTTAGCCGTTTACGTTTGGGTTGGACGAAAAACAATGTATCGAATGTGAGGGAACTGACCGTGGCTAAGGCCCCCTGATTGAGGTATCTATAGGAAATCAATAATTTCCCCTCTCTTCCCTTGAATACTTGATTTGGAATGAATGGTGTTGGGGGGGGGGGGGGGGGGGGGGAGGTAGGAAGTCCCTTTAAAAACAGGTCAGAGGTACAATGTATTAGAGTGTACAGTCTACATGTAGCCTAGGTATTCATGTATGTGTCATGATAGTGCAAACATTATTTTTTTATCCTTGTTTTGTATCCTTATTTTGTATCCTTAGTTTTTATCTTTGTTTAATTTGTGCAAATACTTTCAAATTACTCTTCATGTAGTGTGTGTCTGATATGCTAATTAATATGTTAAATGATACCAAGGATCATTTATTGTGTTTCTCCATTTGTGACATCCCTTCTCACCTGTGTTTTTTCCTTCCTATACGGATGTACAGTACTGGGTATTCCAATGATTTTTGATTGATTTCAAGCAATTTTTCATTACAACAAGTCCAAATATAACATAGCCTACATGTACATGTAATTATAATAGATAAATATATTCTCTGCATCGTTTCTTTTATTAATTTTTGTTTCTGCTTACCTTATTGTATAACTGAAAAATTACTACAATTAAGCGCAGACATTATAATGCCAGTAGGGAAGGTATCATATTACTAGCTTTCGTGAATGAATATGAAAATTAATGTGGGCTTATTGGCTCCACGAGGCGAGTAGTTGTTTATACAGACCCACTATTGTACCTCAGGGCATGTGGTCATGGACTGAAATTCAAATTAGAGTCAAGATTCCATGGCTGATATCATTATAATGTGTTTTCTTCCCTTGGACTGCAGGCTCTGTATTCATACAATCTGGAAACAAGGATCTCTACAGGGTAGTGCAATGTGATCAGCCAAAGTTCTCGAAGCTGACATAGATTTGCCTCTCAAATTCTTAGTCATATAAATTTATGCAGTACAAGGGAGGAGCTTTACGCAATTGTAATTTATAATAATGCTAGGCTGTATTTGTTTATGAATTGCAGTGTATGAATTTATAAATTTTTATTGTTATCATTTTTATTATTATTATTACCATTATTATTATTATTATTATTATTATTATTTTTATTATTATTATTATTATTATTAATATTATTATTATTATTATTATTATTATTATTATTATTATTATTACTATTATTATTATTATAATTATCATCATTATTACCTTCATCATCATCATCATCAATTCATTATTATTGTCTTTATCATTATCATTATTGTCATTATAAAGAGGAAATTGAAATTTTTCTGTTACAGGTTTAGGCATCAAATTATGAAAAATATTATTCTAAAAAATATTTCATTGTTTATGTTGGAATAGACATAATTATATTGTCATAGAAGGACGTGTAAAAATATTTTTTATGGGCAGGCACGGGGGATTAATCTATTTGAAGCAAAGAAAAAGAAAATATACAATATTTCTTGTGTGATGTATAATTTGCCCTTTTGATATCACTGTAGGATTTTAATACTGACTGATAATGATCGAGAGTTCAGTAATTCATACATAGATCTTGAATTTTCTGCTCAGGTAAACTTTATATGGTTCTCCCCTATGTTTCATCATTGTCAAATGTAAATGTTGTTAGTCTACACCTTGCTTGTTGAACCCAACAGAGTGTGGTGGTAAGACTATCTGTCTGATTGGCTATCACCCAACTCATTACTGCATTGATTGATCCTACCATATATCCATGTGGTCAGTCCATTATCAGCTGTGACAATCATTAACCACACATCACACTTTATGAATCGCATCACTGTATTTACCGCTAAGGAATGCGAACAGGGAAAGCGAATCGTACATGTATATATTTTCCCAATTGGTGTTCAGTTATTATGAATCAAATATGCGTGAAAAGTATTTTGCAATATTTGTGAGCCAGTATAGGCCTGTATATTCCTTATTATTATTTGTACCTAGAGCATGTACATTGTAAATGGTGGTATGATATTACAAATCTCTTCACTGTACTACATGTATTACTACTACAGGAATGCGAAGAGGGAGAACGAATCATGTTTTCCCAATTGGTGTTCATTTATTTCTGTTATTATTATGAATCAAATATGTGTAAAAAGTATTTGGCTTACATTTGTCAGCACTTGAAGGCCTATTAGGTCTATATTTTTCATGCATTGTTAGGGACTAATAATGCATTACATTTCCTGTAGGCTTTTGTATACATGTATGCCTTCATGTATGATTACATTTACATGTCAGTATATCATTACAAATCATATAGGCCCTATAACTACATGTACATGTACTACTGCTATAGGAATTCAAACGAGGGAAGGATCTGTGTTTCTCATTGGTGTTCAGTCATGCCATTTTTTAATGAATCAAATACATGTATGTGCATTTGTACATGTATTGCATATTTGTTTGCCAGTAGGGTCCATATTCCTGCATACATTTCTCAGCCAACCCTATTTCTAAACCTAAACCTAAACCTAAAACTCAAACTAAAACTCATTGGCAGCCCAAGTCGAAACCTACATCTTTAAGGACCTTAAAGACCGGAGTAAATATCACTGGAGAAAATGTTACACATAGATCACCAAGAGGCTACATGTACAAGATAGGCTGAACTTGACAATCTGAAGTGTTTTGTACATGTACTTGTAGATGCAGATGAAGCACTTTGAAGGAGACCTGCAAAATGCCACCACTCCTACATTCTGCTTAGGAGTCCTACATGTACCTCCCTGCAGTATACATACAAGGGTACAGTGAAGACTGAACTTGACAAGTCTTTAGTGTGTACCTGCTTGTAGATACAGATGAAGCACTTGCAGTGAGATAAGGAGAAGTGCCTCCGCTCTGACATTCTCTGTAGAATTAGAGAGTCCCACCTCCCTCCTAGAGTCTACATACAGGTGTATATAGATACATTGTGAACTGAACTTGAGAAGTCTGCAGTGTGTATGCATGTAGATGAAGCACTTGGAGTGAGATAAATGCCACCACTCCTACACTGCAGTGTAAAGTGGGTGGTGTCAGTTACAAATCTTCTCAAGCAGTCACTGATTGACAGGACTCTTGTTTTGTGGATCTCTGCAGCTTCTGTTTGACCTGGCATGACATCTTGATACACCAGCACACCTGCTCCTGCAAGACAAGGGGAGGATGGATGGGGGGGGGGGGGGGGGGGGAGTTTCTATAGTCTTCTGACGAGCTACATCCCTATGTATGTACTTGGTCCTTTTCCATTTAATAGTCCTTCATCCATTGGTCCTATTGCTAATTCAATTTCACATTGGTCTTAGTCTTATTAGTTCTACATCTATCAGAATCTAAGTAAATCAAGGAAAAATATTTCCCTGGTACAGCATCTCAAGTTCTGTGATAACTCCTTGGTCACATCTATCATGCTAATGCTATCCTGCTTCTGATGTGATGTAAATTTGAAGTGGCATGATAATGGATTCATCATACACACAATGTATTTCACACAAATTCTCCTCAAATATATTTTGAACTAAGGAGGTATATGTATATATCTTGTATGTACATGTTGTAGGCTACAACATTGATTAATTAATCTGCTATGAAAAACTATATTGAAATCTTAAATCGTTTGTATGAAATATATGTTTTTCATATGTTTATTTTTCAGTATATTGGTACTCTGGATGTGCCCAGACCCAGCAGTAGAGTGGAGATTGTAGCTGCAATGAGGAGAATAAGGGTAAGATCATTAATCATGTATTCATCTTCAAATTGGCTATGCCAATATGTATATCTGTTACTGATATCTGCAATATAGCATGGTTGACAAAGGTGTTTTAATATTGATGTCAAATTAAAAATTTTATATTTTGAAATCCCTTTTCTTTGTTCATACCACTGTGGAGCTCTAAAATTATATTTTTCTATTGGGATTTTGAAAGTAATGTTTCACAGGATCCATTTATTTTGTGTCACATATTTTTAATTTGTCATTTCTATAGGGGAATTATATAAATAAGGCAATTTACAGATAAAAAAAGGATAAATTTCAAATATAAATCACTGTTAGAAAGGAATTTAGTTACAAGAAGAACTACATGTACATTGTAAGTGTTCATTAGCAAAATAGTCTTTAACCCATTCGAGACAATTGACCACATTTTGTGGTTTGGCTCAATAACTTTTTATTCAGAGCTCTAAAAAATATACCAGATACATGAGTAGAAAGAGCAAAAATTTCTGCACACACTATGTCCATTTTTGTTGCATTACCATATTGCGTTTGATGCCAGGAATTTTGAATAGGAGAATAAGTTTTAAAATCCTTAAATTGGCAACACATTGAGAGATTCAAAATCCTTATTTTTTATCAAAATTGGCAATTTTTTCAACATTTCGACAAAATTCATAACATTGTGTATTATTTTCAAAGACATTACACCTTATTAGAACCATGTAGCACTAAAAGAAAAATATTATTGTTGCCAATTTGAAGATCAAAATGTGATCAATTTAGCCCTTAAATAATTCCTGTCCTGAAAGGGTTAAAATGATAGAAGTCGGTGTAATCAGAACAATAATGATCAGGAAAATGAAAATTGCAAAAAAAATAGAAATAAAGAAAAGCAATATCAATGTGTGTAGTTAAATTTTATCATCAATCATTTTGATATGACAGCCAAAATGTTCCCTGGCATAAATTTCTCTTGCCTGTAAAGGAATTTGGGGAGTGCACATACAAACATGCTCTAGGCAGGGCCAACAACTGACTGAGCATGCTATAAAAAGCAGAAGAATCTAAATTTTCCCCCCAAGGGATTGCAAATCTGTTTGCTCATGGAGCGGTGGTTATAGGCAGAAATTATGAGCGGCAAATGAGCGACATATGCATGCCATGTTTCATCAATAATGTCCAATCATTTTGTCCAGAAATACCATGTGATATCATGCACAGGAAGTGTGTCATTTATAAACGCAAATGGTGCGGAACGTTTGAAGAATGAAGCTATGGAATATAGTGAAGGTCCATGCATGGTCACACTCAAGCAGATTTGAATTTGGATAGATGAAATTTGAAGATATTTTACTTTATACATGTAGATTGGCAACGAAATTCTAGTTAGCTCTGTATGTATACATATACTATTAAATGATGGAAATAATGGAAATTGTACATGATAGAAAAAAATAGATTCTACCTACTTGTAAGAATGTATGTGTGAAAAAGCTGTCTGAAAACATAGTATTTTTCCTGTATTGTGTTATATCATGATTCGATAATTGTTCCATCTCTAATCAAATTAATCTATTTTCTGCCCCGAAAGAGGTACATGTACTAAATGTATAATTTACAATGCAACAATGACAATTGGCATCATCTAATAATGCAGGAACAATAAAAGGATAAGTTGACATTGCAGTACTCAGTGTTACTGTGGAAAAGTCATTAGTTACGTTCACACGATGGGAGCTAAACTTTAAGTTTCACTCATAGTTTCAATACTTTAAGTTAACTTGTAGTTATCTTGTAGTTTCAGCCTGTATGAACGGACTTGTGGTTTTGAAATTTTAAGTTTACTTGTAGTTCTAGAACCACAAGCGAGCTCGTGGTTAAGGCCGAAACCATGAGCAGCGGGGGGGGGGGGGGGGGTAATCACCGTCGGGGGGGGGGGGGGGTCCTCCATCGCAGTTACGGCCCATGTGAACAGAATAAACTTTAAGTTTCGCAAGCTTGTGATTAGGGATAAGGATGACCTCGCTGTTCATGTTAAATTTCCGGGTCATACCCTTCGCGCAAATTATGAGCACAGGATCTGTATGTGTACTGTACACACAATCGGTAGTATTTACCTCCAGGGTTAACCACAAAGATCGCTCAGCTTGTAGTTTCAGCTCGTTGTTTCAGGCTCGTGTGAACCCTCGTTGCGGTTAGAGAGTCGTGGTTTCGTTAACTTAAAGTTTCGCTAATTTAAAGTTTCGATACCTCAAGTCCCGTATGAACGTAGCTATTATCAAAAATATATTTGTTACATCTTGTGTTTCGTCATGATTGTAGGATAGTTCTAGCAGTGATTCATAATTTGTTTATTTATGGATCTACCCTCAGAAAGTTCACAATCCCAATTGGCATTGTCCGTCTGTTTACTAACAAATGATGGGGAACCGATAGTACAATGCCGGCCAGTTATGTGATCACATATTCCTGAACTATGAGAGACTGCTTACATGTAAATAGGCTTGCATGCAATATGCATATGTGAAGCATATATATTGCTTGAATTATGTTATATGTTTTTGATGCTCTTTCCTTCTCTTCTTGTAAATTGTATGAATTTTACGATATTTGGTTTGTTGTGATAATATTTCTGAGCTCTCATTGATTACTTGCTGGGATATTTTCTGATATGAAATATCTATCTCAAATGTTTTACAAGAACAACAACCTGTTAATTTTGTTGCTCACCTTTTAAGGTCTCATGCAAGGCAAACCATATTCATAAAAATTGTAGATTTTTTGAAATATTGACATGTACATACACAACAGAAAACACCTGATCTACATTTTGCATTCTCTGACTTTTTCCATTTGTGACATCCAAGTTTCATCTCTGAAGAAGGTCACTTTCATGCCATTCCGTTGCATGAAGACTTTACATCTTTCATTGCCACTAGTCGATGTTTTCTATTCATCCTTTTCACTCCATCCATTGACTACTGCACAGCTAGGGTTCCCTATTCACGTTTCTTTTTAATAACGTTTCTGGTTTCCTGTAATCCTACCAATAATGTGCGAAACCTCACCTGGTGCATTCCGGAGTGCTTTAGGAACCGTTGAGAAGAAAACAGGCACGTTCATTCGCTCAGAGCCAATCTTTCAGCCCTCCATTACCTGTGGAAATGCTTGAAAAGTGAGATTTGGGGTAGAGCTCGTGGATTTTAGGCATTAGTAGCTGGTATTGATCGTTAATGAGGACATTTGAGTAAAAAAGCATGTTTACACACAAGACAGAAGTTATAAAATGTGTCCATGCCAGCTTTTATTTTCTGTGATTAGCTTTATTGCTGATTAAGTTTTACTGTCCATACTTTGTGCGATCAGTCACTGTGTTTCTCAACATGTAGAGATGTGTATCTTTCTTTATGCAGGGCTTTGCACAAACTTCTCTAGAGAAAGGTTTTATTCACATTTTTTGTGCACTGGGCCCCTGTTCAAATTTAGAATTTTTTCAGGGGCCGTTGAGCTATAGTTTTAAAGGGGAAGTCCACCCTGATATCACCTTAGTTTTAAAAGAAGCAGAATAATTAAAGAAACAGATCAATGAAAAGTTTGAGAAAAATCTGATAAGAAATAAGAAAGTTATGAATTTTTAAAGTTGTAATTAATTAAACACAAATTGGCTACTCCGTGAAGTATCTTGCGAGCTCCTCTCCCATTTGCCCTGTACTGAAAATATCATGAATTTCTATTTTCTGTAAAGAAAATACTTTATTATACATGCAACCCTAGATATAATCCTTTCACTTATGCTTTTACACGAAACCTTTCAGATACAAATCTATTCCATTATCAAAAAACAAGAAATGAAAATTTACGAAGATACGTCACAGAGTTGCCAATTTGTGTTTGATTGATTACAACTTTAAAAATTCATAACTTTCTTATTTCTTAGCATATTTTGCTCAAATCTTCACTGATCTGTTTCTTTAATTTTGATTAAAACCGACTTAATATCAGGTTGGACTTTCCCTTTAAAATACCATTCACACCGCCAAACCGACCCCACACCGACTCTAAACCGACCGATTCTTGGCCATTGGCCACGTAATATTTTGTTCGGTCTGCACTCTGTTGCCGGTTTGACGTTGGTCTTGTTGGTATTACTTTGGTATGAGACCTATGTGCTTTTGGTCTCTATTAGTGTCAAGCCCTGCTGTATGGAAAATGAATTGTGATAATATTGCGCTGTTCATAGTCATATATAGCTGTCTCAACAGTTATTTATTTATTTTTTTATTTAAACAGGGTAGCCCCGTCAGTAATCATGCACAGTATTGTTTTCCAGGGGGCCCTGTATACAAATACAAGATAACAATCATGAAGATACAACATAAATATAACTCAATTCAAGTAAAAACAAATATGAGAACAAATTCAGACAAAAGAAGTAAGTAGAGAAAGAGACTAGATAATAATAATTTTAAATTGCAGAGAATGGAGAAAGAGACTAGATAATAATGATTTTAACATGCAAAGAATGCAGCATAAAATCACACCATATGGGAAAGCTAAACCTGCACACCACATTCAATAGACAGAAAAAGAAAGAAAACAATTCAATTTTATTAAAATGTCTTTCCCATCAAGGGAGTATATGGAACCTCTAAAAACGATGGGAAATGGGAAATGCAATCCGAACCTAGAGGGAAGCATAAAACCCAGAGCATTTAGCAGTATTTCTTATGGGTTTAATACATCTTGCTTTGACGAAATAATCCTGCCATGTTTCGTTATGGAAAATCCAAGATTAGTGTCTTTACTACAGGGAAATCTTGAAATGACAGGCCCAGTGGCAGGGATATTTTCCAAGGTACTTGTGTATTTAGTGAACTATTTCTTTTGTGAATTTTCTAATAATAAAGATGGAACTTGTATTAGGTGAAGTCTCAAAAGCACAACTTAGAGTGGACCAATCACCTGAAAAAATAATTTGTGTAAAGCTAGAAAGTATAAAATCAACCTCAAAGAACTTTATCTGTCATTCTATAGGTCAGCAGTTAAAGGAGTATGAAGAAAATAAAGGATAACATGAAAATGTTCTCTCGGAACCGAACTCCGAGTTTGCTTTCACGCGAGCCCTTATCTTGGGATGTGTGTACGGGTGCGTCGAGGAGTCTACCCACAAGTCGCTTTTACGCTTATAGAGAGAATAATTAAAATTGCAAGTTCTCTTTATAGAATCATTATTTTAAGCCCATATTTTGAATATAGTTTAACAATATGGAACCTCTAACATATAGAGAGCAAAATATTTTGTGGTGATTGTTACCCTTTTAAGTTGGTAATTTGCTCTTTTGTGGCTCAACTTAGATAATACCAAATTTTATGTATATTACGATAATTGCAAATTTCTTTTGTTTTGTTGATTTATGGCTCTATCAAACATTTCTTATCCATTATCATGGACATTTGGATGAAGATATCATGGCCCTCTACATGTATTTCATACTTGCTTTTAATATAGCTGTGTGTAGGTTGCATTCAGTCAGCCAGGAATAAAGACATTTATGCTGTCTTATAATATAGCAGCAATGTATTGTAAAGTTTGGGAAATTCACCCTTTATTTTTTTTAATAAGCTAGTTTGTATGGCTTTGTGAGATAATGTACAAGGAAGTATGTTACAATGGATGAGAAAAAAGAATAGAAGGACATTAACAGTACATATAGGACTATACATGTTGACAGTTTACAGTACTGATGATAAGATTAATTATCTTAAAGAACTTTCTATATATAGACTTAATATTCATCAAAATAGAGTATAAGTTTTAAAAAGCTCCCTGTAAAATGACCTAGAAAATATTTTTAAAAGGAGGGAGTCATTAATTTGTTTGTTACTACATGTAGTTGTGAGTATCGTAATGGGTATTCTGCATAGAGCAAGTTACCGACTCTGTCCAATATTGTGGTACAATTAGTACAACTAATGATTGTCCTATAGAGTGGGTAGTGCCCCACTATAGCTTGGATCAGATTAAACAGGGCTTTTCGTTACTCATAATGTGCGTTATTCTGTGAAATTAGTAATGCATATAATAAAAAATGACCATAGGCCTGCCCAAAATATGTTGATAATACATGTAGATTGGGAATTTTATAGAATTTGATAAGAACTTCATAATAACAAATTCATTCTGTCCCTTTTATTAGACCTTGGAAAATGTACTATTTAATGTAATAAACTCTGTTAAAAATACTCATGCTTTTACTTTTGGATCTGTGCAGATAGTATTTGGTAATCCCATGTACCAGTGGCATATCCCATATTGCAAGTTGTATTTATTTTTCTAGGGCTTTCAAATGGGGGCAGGCTAGCTGCACTCTATGTTGGTTCGTATGCCCTGAAAAACTTGAAGTTTGGGATTCTGAGGAAAACCATCAGTCCTAGACGATACATCGTCTGTTTGGAGCCAGAAGGGCATTAACTCTGTACAAAAGATGGGACCTAATGCCTTTCTAGCTCCAAACAGACGATATGATTCAGTATTATGAAAATGCCAGTGCTTCTGTTATTACAAGTCACAACATGACATTATATAGCCTATGAGAGCCAGAAGGGCATTAAGTTATGTACTTTAACACAGAGTTAGCCCCCTTATGGCTCTCAACGGACGATATTTGAGTATCCAATGACGTTAGAAGTAGACAGTCTAATGGATTCAGTTAAAGGGTAATTGAATTTGGAGGAAGCAGAAACAGCAGACAATATTGTGATGAAAGTACATGACTGTATTATGTTGTCAGGAAACATACATGAGTAGGCTAGCTCTTTGCACATTTGGGTGGTCTGAAACGGTTCCCCCTTTTTTTTTCTGGGGGAGGTGCCTTTTTGACACATTTGAATAGTTTCTTATCTTTCCCATTAGATCTTTTGTGCATTAAACGTTAAAATGGACTTTTTTTTTCATCTGACTGCTCACAATTGTTTATGTCCTCTTCAGCATATTCCAGTAAGTTTGTATTCTCTCATAAAAGAAGAAAAGAAAGACGCACAAGTTGATAACTAGTTGATTGAGTAGCAGGTATTAGGACATGAGCTTTGAAATATTGAAAAGAAATCAATCCTAATCAGGAAATGATCTTTATAAGCATTTAAAGGGGGTACCCAATGCTGAAACAATGTTAGTTCATTTAAAAGATCATGATTTTATTAGAAGAAAATCATCTGCCTTAAATTTTTTTTAAAATTCGTGTTGCCAGAAAATCCCCGAAATATGGTAAGATTTCAGGATATTTTGGCCCCTCAGCTGTGTCCCAATTTCAGCTAGGTAACCACAATGACGTCAAAGTGGTTACCCAGGTTCGCGTATTGCAGATGTGTTGCGCGCTAGACTGTACAAAATGCATTACACCTTGCGCGCATTTTGCTATAATTGCGCAACAAGGTAACCACTTTGACGTCATTGTGGTTACCTAGCTGAAATTGGGACACAGCTGAGGGGCCAAAATATCCTGAAGTCTTACCATATTTCGGGGATTTTTCTGGCAACACAAATTTTTAAAAAACTTAAGGCAGATGATTTTCTGCTAATAAAATCATGATCTTTTAAATGAACTAACATTGTTTTAGCATTGGGTACCCCCTTTAAGGAAATTGTATGCAGTATTGTGCAGTCCAGCTGCATACATGAAAATATTGAAAAGAAGTTAAGTAGTAATAAATAAACATAAGTGTAGTGCTTTAACATCCAGAAGCATGCACAATTAAGCTATACAAACTTTTCATCAGGGTTACAAACAATTCTATAATGGAATTCCTCTCGTTGTGCCCCTAAAAGGGTCGGCACTTCACTTGACCCAGTTTAAAGTTGGACATGTACCATGCAAAGGAGGCAGCTTCATCCCCTGTTCAGACTACCTATGTTCATCGTATAGCTATGTAAAAACTGTATAACTATACAATAATTAATTATTATTTATAGTCTGAACATCGTATTTAGTGAAACGCCATTTAATATACAATGCAACAAAACTTTATATAGGGAAACACGTGTTTGGGCTTCGTTTCGAACGAAAACTTGATAAAGAATCAGTCTGAACGTCAAATAAAAAAAAAAACTGTATAACTGGGCAGGGCTTATCCTGTGCACACTGATGTGACCAATCAGAGGTAATTTTGTATGCTCCATCACTGTCCATGACGTAACCTGATACAAAATATATGGTGTCAGCTTACTCCCCCCCCCCCCGAACCAGTTTCTTTATAATGTTTCTTTTAATATGATACCTTTTTCAAGTGTGTACACTGTAAAGAATAACTGTAAAACTACAGGTTTTTTAGCCCGTGAAATTACAAGTTATTGCTGTTATGTCATTTTTCGTTATATGTTGTTATTTTACAGTCTTTTCCTGTAAAACAATAGCAAGTTTGTTGGTTTACTGGAAATCAGCATATATTTTGTAAATTTACATAATTTTATTGTAAATATATCTGGTAAAAAAAAACTGTGGAAAAACGGGCATTCCCGGCATGCGACTGCCAGGAAATTCCCGTGAAAAAACAGCAAATTTTTTTTACAGTGTACATATACACCTCATTCTTTTTACAATAATTCTTGTATATGCGACGTTTCTCTATACAAATCGTGTATAACTGTCCTGTAGTCTGAATAGGCTATCAATTCTATCAGGTGACTCACGCTGATGATCGTCATGATGATCGGTCACATGTCCTGGGGAAGTTTCGTAAAAAGAAGGTGTCCCTTCAATTGATTTCCCAAATAGATCTTCAAGTGTCAGTTATCACCAAGGAACCCTTCTGAATGCAAATCCGGTCCTCTGCAAGAACAGCCGGAGATGGGTGAAAACCGAGAAACAAATTTGACAAAAGACACTATCACAGGTAGTGATGGAATGCGACAGTTGAGATGTCGAATGGATTGGCATCCGTTTCCGTTCAAACAACGTTTGAATGTTTGAAATGGCCACAAAAGGAAGGCGATCATTTAGTTTTTATAAACATGCACTATTGTAACATTTAGATGCTATTGAAAGCGTAATGTAATTTTCTACACATTCAACCACTACGACTGCCACAGGAAATGGCATGCAGGATAATGGTTTGACAGTACTAATGTTTAAAACTTTGCTTGAATGATTCAATCAATCATAATGAATTCGATACTTTTAAATTGAGAATGTACTTTTTAAAATCAATGCTTAATGTCATAGTTGTAATAGCTATTACCACTACCGCTTTCACTGCCATCCAGGAAAGTGGTCTGTACAGTAAACATAAAGAAAGTTCCTATCTGCTTAACGAAATAGTCATACCTCTTACACAATAACTTAACCATTAAAGATGATTTAAGTACTTTTTACTGCAGAAGATAAATCTTCTCAACATTTAACAGCTACATGTACTTGAATTTTAACCACTACCATAGGAAATGGCCTCATACTTAGTTCATAGCCAGGGCAATTTAGCTTGTTTTAGCCACTGATTTACAGGGAGCTCGTCACTGCCAAGGTTTATAGCCCCCTGCATAAATCACCATCTCTGACCCATAAAAACACATGTCAAATTCATCATAAATAGCACTTCCCAACCAAACTTCTGCATCCATCACTGATTTTGGATTGAGCCGAAGTATATGACGAATTTGCGCTCGAGCGGACAATCTTTTATCTTTAATGAAGAGAAGGATGATCATTAGTCTAGATAAACGATGAGACTTTAAAATGTCAAAACATAGTCTTGATTAATGTTCCTTCAGGATAAATGTACACATTTTCACCATTCCAAGGCTATTGCTGTTATATATTAGAAAAGGGGAGAGAGAGAGAGAGAGAGAGAGAGAGAGAGAATGTAGTCATGTTTTGAGAAAACAACAATCTGTGATAAAAGTCTAAATGAGTCTGTTGTGTCAAAGGCATAAAAAAAGAAGAGAAATCCTTTACTCTATACTATATGATTGAATACAATATTTGAAAAAAAAAAATTTAATACTAATAATTCATTTGAAACTCTTTTCTTTCAAGAATGTTGTGTGGTCCATTATATTTTCTAGTTTCTAACCAGCAAAGAGTAAAACTTATAGCTGAAAACCTAATGAATTTGAAATTTGGCCTCAAATTCAAGATATTTTGAACTATTTCTGTTGGAATTCTATTTCTAAAGGGTAAAGGCCCAGTGGAGCAAGTTTAGCTATTCGGTATCACCAGGGGTCCAGGGTATTTGGTGTAATCTACCACTACCGTCCAGCATTCCTTACCAGTGTGGTCAGACCAATGGAATGTCTGCTAACTGAAGGCTCATTACCTTACCGTGACCTTACAATTGAGGTCAAGGGTCGTGAATCCCACTCCTGACATCTTTTCAACAAGTAGGCCTATGCAATCTTATGCGAAATGTTCACTGGGCATTTTAGTAACTTGAATGGGATGTCAAAATTGATTTGATGGAAATCAGACATGTGTGCTTTGGTGTTGAATATCCAGTGGAATGGAAATATGAGAGGCTCGTCCAAATATCTGGAATTCAAACTAAAAATTCAGCCCCTACAGTTACATGACTTTTGCTAAATTTGACCTAATCTTTGTTTGTATAGGTGTGGTCAAACTTTATGTACATGTGAATACATTTAAAGTCAACTAGAAGAGTAAAACTAGAGCACAGGTACTTTACATGTAGCTCTTAGTGTTCAAAAGAGCTCTTATTCAGGTATTATAGTCAAGGATTGTAATTCTGAACAGATTGTATTACCGAACGTGTACTGCTAAGCGCCTAAAATGGGTTTTCATACGCGTGGGATTACGCGTATGAAAACCACACTATTGAAACAAAGGTTGTGTCTTTTTCCATAGGTTTCACACGTTCGGAAATACAGTACCTTTTTCAAGGGACCAAAACGCTGCATCGTTGGGAAGGGGTTCACTCGGAAGGGAATATCGTAGTAAATCTACTTTGTCTTTTTAAAATTCCATCAACTTCTTTTTCTGTAGGACTTTGAGCATTCATTATCTAAGTTTGACAGATATTCATTTGATATTTTATTTGCTATCGTTGATTTTCTCAAAAGTGTTCAGACACTGGATCCACTACCATACTGTATACGTCATATATTTTGCGGACATAAATTTTCGCGAATAGGACTATTAAACCGGACTATTTTGTGAGTGGCTAAATTCGTGATCAGGAAATTCTCAAACCTAAAAATAGCAGGGCTGCACGATATTACCATAATATCGAAATATCGCGTGCAGACACAATTATACTGAATGAGATTGGATCAAACTAAGCTTTAGAACAACGAAAAAGATGACACGAGCGACACCGTCAGTGCAAAATTACTGTAAAGCAATTCCATGCTTGGGCAAATTATACTATTGGTATCCAAAACATTTCACAGAAATAATTGTTTTTGATGAGTTTTTGACGTTGTGACGTACTCTGAAACGGAGAGCCACTATAAAACATTATTCTGTTACATAGACCTCAGAGACCGAACTCATGAATATTCCTTAAGATGCCCTGCATATATCTAGGTTACGAAGGTATTTATTATTCATGAATGATATCGATAATAGTGCATGCTTTGATCACACAAATATCACGATTTCTGTGCAATATTTTGGATACTTATAGTATTGTTTACCAAAATTAGCTATGTCTTCACGTTAATTTTGTCTTGTGGTTGTCTCTTAGGTGGTATTGTTTGTTGTAAAGCTTATTCTCTGATGGGTTGGCTATTGGCACGCACCTATCGTCATGGTTGGGATCAATTTTACTTTCAACTTATCCTTGTCTCGATATATGCATCTTATACGATATTCCTATGTAATATTTTAACATGTTGTTAAATTCCCGACCCACTCACTATTTGCGAGATCCGCAAAATATATGGCACATACAGTAACCCATTCTTCAAAATGTAAAAACTGTTGCTCAAATAGAAGATATAAATAAATTGGGCATATTCTGTGCAAAATGTAGGCCTAATTAAGTTTTTGCTGTTGTCCATAATACTGTAGATAATGTGAGCCAAGATTGGTCAGCTATCTTGTGAAACCAAATGCACATATTTTCAAAAGAAACTCAAATATCTAAACTTTCCATATGCTGCTTCTGCTAAATGATTTATGTTGGCCTCCCGACTGAAGGAAAAGGAAATTTAAAGCTTATGAACATGAATCTGATTCTTCATTGTCAGAAGTTTCACTTATCAGCTCCCTTAAAATTTCATTTTCAGCTCATTCTAAGCAGAACCAAAAGATATACATCTTACATATTTCAGAGCATTTGAATTTTTTCATTTTCAGCACTATCCATAAAGGGGAACGGCCTCTATCTTATAAATTATTTTTATTGAATGTTATTATTCTTCTTCCATTTTGAAATGAATATCTCAGTAGCACGTCGCTATCAAAGATTCCTGCCAGCGGTGGGGAAAATGATCCTTGGTTTCTTCAAGACCCAAATTCATTCTTTTACTTTCCAAAACACCAGCTTTCCTTCAAACAGACAGAAGCCAGCTTTGCGCAACTGATTTAACACAATTAAACCGTGCCAAGCAAAATACTGTCGGCAAATACTGCGGCATACAAAAGGCGCGGTGAAACTGTGAAAGTTTGTCGGCTCTGAGCCGTGAGCAAACTGATATTAAATGCACCATAAATGAGGCATAGGGGAAAAGAGAAAGAGAGAAATGTGTTGATTCATCCAGAAGGCAAATATGCCTTTTACACCACTTGGAGTTGGAAGACATTTTCTGGTTCAAGGAGGTTCAAACAGATATTTTTTTTTTCTCTCTTTCTTGCACTTAGCTGTACTAGTTTACAGGAACAAACCCTTGTCAGTCAAAATGCATAACATGCAGGGTCTGGACTGTAAGACTTTTAGATTGCATCCTATAGGCCCTGTACTTTAGCTGATACAGCCTGGGGAAAGTTGGTTAGGCTTCAGTGAAGGCAGTTGTGTGACTAATATAAAGTGTCAAATTAGAGTCTGTGCTTGCACTGTTGCAGACAACTATGCCTGTGAAGTAGGTCATGAATAAGAAAGGCTTATTTTGGTTCAGTTTTTTCCTCGACCTTTTCCTTCTTTTCTGTCTCCTAAGTTTCTGTTAATAATGATGGTTGGGATTATGATCGTAATCAAGAGAAAGTTTCACTTGAAGGTGATGAAATTTACATTTTGGGGGGTCATTTTTGGCAAAAAAAGGTTAAATAATGAGATGTTTTGTTGTTCTGTAGATTAGTTTATCACACGGTCCTTAAGATCCCCAGACTTAAATGTCTACAACCCTGTATTATCAAAATCTGAATCTGTAGCAAAATAGCTTTAATTTTAGGTATTTAGAATGTTGTATTGGGTGACAACACTTCATGATTATTATGTCACATTTATAGATGGTTTTAGACTTAAATTGAATATCAGTAGCTGGGTCTGGCTGTGTACATCTTATTCAAAGCAATGAAAAAAAATACGGATCTGAAAGGCACATTTTAATTCAATTTGTGAACACATTTTCCAAAATGCAGTTCCATCCCACTGGCAGTGCAGCCTCCCTAATGGAAAATTTGCTCCTAATATGCTTGTTCCAGCCAAAAATGTGCCTCAAACTATATACCATTATGCACAGCAGTTTAAAAGCAGGAAGCACTTTGCCATTTATGCTTTGCAGAGTGTATGCTATGCACTCATATTTTTAAAATTTCAACTGGTAAACAAAAAAATGTAATAATTCTTACCCTTTTTAGTGGATTATGTGTTTGTTATTTTTTGTGAAGGCTAAAAAATCTTAGCAGCCAGAAATGAGTAAAAGGTAGGCCTATATGTTTGAAATGGTATTTAAAAAGCAAACGATTTTTGTTCTGGTGATTGGCTTTCTTGGAAAATTAATTCATCGTAATTGTTTTTACCTCTGATAAAGTCAATTTGAATAAGGAAGAACCCTCAAGAATTTTCTTTTAAATTGGTTGAAAAAGAGACAGAAAGAACTCTCAACATCAACATCAAATGTAAACAACATGTACATGTACATTTGCTGTGTTTAATTTCAGCCATACCTCCCCAACATGTGTGAAGGTGCTTTCTGATAACAATCTTATGTGATAGAAAAAAAGGGGGTGTCCTTCTGTACTTGACTGATATATACAAATTAAAACAATGGTATCAACACCTTCATATTTTGCTGAAATGGAATTTGACCTTTTAGCACATATCTCATGTGATCGTGGGAAAGTGAAAAGCAAGATAGCCCACCTCCCCATACATGGATTCTATAATATTTTCCAAGATGGAAAGTCTATGTTTATCTTAAAATTTCATCCCCCATCGATCTCCCACCCCTCCTCTGTCTTTCTTTTTCTCTCTGTCCCTCTCAATTTCTCTTTCTTTCTCTTTCTCTCTCTCTCTCTCTCTCTCTCTCTCTATCCCCTCTTTCTATTTCTCTCCTTTCTCTACCCCTCTGTCTCCCTCTCTGTCTTCCAATTTTTTCCTCACTCCCTCCCTCCCTTGCCCCATCGATCTTTCTCTGTGTGGAGATCATGAGATGGCACTACTTAAAGATATAGCAAAATCAGCTGCTAATACAATAAATATTTCATTTTGTGAAGATGGATTAAGTCTTCAGGTTCAATTTTCAGACCCAGCTGTTGAAGAAATGAAAAAAAAAAATCCAGAAATGATATTAACGTTCGGAAACCAGGCTATACCATGATATATACCACACCTGTCATCGTCTTAAATCACTAGCAAAGTGAAGGAATGGAACTACGCTTGATACTATTACAGCCCCAATATTAGAACTGCCACATCTATTTCCCCCAGCTGTCTCCCTTTTCTACTGTTTGCCTGAAGCTTGTTCAGACCTCAAGAGTTTCCGGTTTATAAAAATTTGCATCAGACACGATGGCTTGAGGAGGCGTATGATTGCTCAGTGGTAGAGCATTGGTCTCATAACTCTGAGGACCCAGGTTCGTAACCAAGTAGATGTGCTAGTGCCCTTTGGTAAGGCAGTAATCCTCACTACCCAGTCCTTCGGAATGCCGTTAATTGGTCCCCTCTTTGCTTACTTACAAGCATACACATGCTTTCTTAGCAGTCGGGTAATACAAACCAAACCATCAAACCATCATCAAATATACAATAAAAAATAGAACATATCGTCTGTTTGGAGCCAGATGGGTGTTAATTCATATCATTTTGTACAGAGTTAACGGCCTTCTGGCTCCAAACAGGCGATATTGTGTAAGATACATGCATGTACATGTACTTGAATCCTATGATGAGGGGCTAATGTAGACTGCCCTTCTTGTTTCTCATATTTTCTCATTGAAACTTGTATTTGAAAAGATCCAGTAAAGATAACTTTTTGTTTCATGTGTGCAGTGTTCTCATATAGGATTTTACTGCAATGAAAAGGCATTGCATTGTCAGATTTTTCTGTCTTGACATTAAATCTGTGTTCCGTATTATGCAATGTTTATCAGACAAATGCTGTTTTATTTTGCCAATCTGAACATGCTAAGCAGACTTATTTTGGGATGCATGGAGACCTCTCCTCCTCATCTCGAGTTTCATTCGTGGCAGCAATTTTCCTTCCACCATGGACATCACAGCCTGTCTGAGATCTACATGATAATACCAAAATTGAAAATCTCATATATCGCAAGCCGATTCAGTAAATAAAAAGTACAACGTGCAAGTCAAAAGAAATTTCCATCGAAAAAGCCTGAAGACAATTTAATATGACTGCTGGGAATTTTGTGTTATTAATTGAACTTGGGTTACATTGATATTGCATTTTGAAATTTGATTTTAGTTAGTCATATTTTAATTTGATTTTGATCGGCAATGCTTCATGAGAAATTTTCTAAGAATTTGATTACCTCAGAGTTTGTCAGCAGTATTGATGTAAACTGGAGCTGTTGCCATAATGATGACATTTAACAAATGGACTATAAAAAGCTTGCTATATTCTCATTAGATTTAGGTGCTAAAATTTCACAATTTTTCTCCATAGATCAAATAGTATCAAATTTGATATATTTTGCATCCATATGGCTTACTCTGTGATTTCATAAACATGGAATATTTTTGTGTGATGGTAAAGCTACAAAATTTTTAAATCTTGAATTCTAGTTATTCTACAGATGAAAATGCAAGGGTGCTGGAGTGCTCTCTACCACAGGAGTTAGTGCACTTGTAGTTGCCTAGGACATGTAATCTTATTCTTTATAACATTTATCTGTTGCAATTTGAAAAGAGCTACCAGAGAAAACTGAAATATTTGGAGGTTTCCTTTAAGCCCCTTTCACAATTGGTCTGCGACCCTTTGCGACCATTTGGTCGCACGACAGGCTACAACAGGCTTCAATCGCCATCAATCTCATCAGGTCGCAGAAAGGCATTCACAAATGCAACAGCGGTCGTAAAACAAAAGGGACTAGAAGAGACTGTTGCACGAGTAAGTCGCATTTGCTCGCATATGCTCGTGCGAGTAGTCTTGCGTTCACATGCGAGTGTTGCACGGGTGATTGCGAGTGGCTTGACGCCAATCACAATAGTCGCACGATCGATTGCTTGGTCGTGCGAGTGGATGTGAGACCATGCGATCGCTCGTGCGATTGAATGAGACCGGTGCAAGTGGTCGTGAGAGTATTCGTGCGAGTGGCGTGGGGTATAAAAACCCCCTCGACAATTGACCGGTTGTCAGTTTTAAGTTGGCCTTCTTAATAGTCAAGATGCCAAAGAAGAAAGTTACAAAGAAGAGAAAGTTGTTAGAGGAGGGCCCTGTTGCAGAGGATCATCTCCATAGTCCCCCTATATATACCCCCGAGGAATAGTCGCATACAGTCTCATACAGTCGTGCAACGGTAGTACAACGTTGTAAGATGTGCTGCGATCGGTCATGCAACAGTCTCATGGTCTTAGCACAATCGCACCCATTCGCAAGACTGGTCGCTATAGGTCGCTAGCGCACGTGCGAGTGTAGCACGACCTCCAGCCCACCCACTGCGACTAATCGTGCAACGTTGTGCAACACTCATACGAGAATCGCACGACTGGTCGTATGACCTAATGCGAGTGAATCGATCGCATCTGGTCATGTCTGGATTTTGAGCATGTTCAAAGTTCAGATGCGACCAGTCACGACCGCCTCAGGTTCGTGCGACCGCCTGCAACGACTGCGAGTGGTCGCAAGACACCAAGCGATCGGTCGTGCAACACCCCGAAAAATCTGTTGCAGGCGGTCGCAAACTGGTCGCAGACCAATTGTGAAAGGGGCTTACGGAGGTTTCCTTTAGGAGGGAAATTGACCAAAAATGTGGGAGGAAAGATGGAGCAAGATGAGCAGAAGAAAAGAGATAAGGAGGAAACGATAGAAACAAGGAAAAGGGAATCAATGAATTATACAAACACGCGATAAAAAGGTGAGGAAAAGGAGATGGAAAAAATGTATAAGTATAATGGAAAGATGAATTAGAACAATCAAGAAAATAGAAAGAAAGTGTAGGATGAATGCTTTCAACAAGAAGTGTAAAATGGGAAGAAAAAGAAGGAGAACAGATAAGGATAAAACGTTTTGCGTATGCTTCACTGACACCAAATACCATTTTGTCGTGAGGATTTATGGCTACTAAAAATATCAGTTGATTTTGGATGAGTTATTGTTTGAGTCAACTAAAGGCCCAATCTGTGGTTGTGACCACAATTTCAAAATTTGATAAATTTCTCTTAAATTATTAGAGCCACTTCCTTTTGTGTTTATGAGTTAATCCCACGAGTCTCAGCCCAGATGATGATAGAGTCATAGTTTAGCGATTATATGGATTTGTCGTCAGAGGTGTGAATTGTGAAGTTTGGTTAAGAATAGGTGAATCGTTGAATGATTAGATTAGTATTTCGATGTATTCATATAAAGGAAATTGGGATATTCACAAATAAGGTAGCATGAGCATTGTCAGTAATATGTGGTCATGCAGGATTAGAATTGTATGAATGTCTTATAAATTACAGTTGTGATTGAAGTCAATTGTGATTTATCACTAAACTTCCTTTGGTAGTGATGACTAATATTCTTGGATAATCGCTACGTTCATAGTTCATACGGGACTTGTGGTTTCGAAACTTTAAGTTAGCGAAACTTTAAGTTAACGAAATGACCCACTAACCACAATGAGGGTTCACATGGGCCCGAAACAACAATGCTTGTTGTTCTGAAACTACAAGCTGAGCGATCGTTGTTGTTGACACTATACACATAAAGTTCCTGTGTTCATAATTCGTGCGAAGGGTATGACCCGGAAGTTTAACATGAACTGAGAGGTCATCGTCAGCTATAAGCTTGTGAAACTTAATGTTTATTCCGTTAACATGGTCTGAAACTGCGACAGAGGACGAGCTCGCTTGTGGCTCTAGAACTACAAGTAAACATAAAGTTTAGAAACTATGAGTCCGTTCATACGGCCTGAAACTACAAGATAACTACAAGTTATCTTAAAGTTTTGAAACCACAAGCGAAACTTAAAGTAAAGCTCCCTTCGTGTGAACCTGACTATTGTCTGTTTAGAACCAAAAGGGTGTAAACTCTGTGTAAGAGGATATGAGTTAGCGCCCTTCTGTCTCTCAACATATATGAATGAATATTTGAACTCTACAATATATTTTTAATGATAATAAAGCAATGATAGTGCTGTTGATGGGTCTTCATTTATGCTCTACACATATTCAAAGAAATATCACAAATCAAATTCCATGAGCCTTCAGTTCTCAGCAAGCACATTCATTTTTACTCAGAGGCATGAATCAAAACCTCGATCCAACTCTGTATGGTGCAAATCATTCTACAATAATCAGATGACCCTAAAATATGACTCCAACAAAGTACGCTGACCCCCAGCTCCCTCCCTGGGGAAAGTCCTGTACACTATCAGCCTACCCGTCATGAACTTACAGATATGTTCCATTTTTTGAGAAATCATAAATTGGTTCCAGATCTTGAGACTCTAGGCCTGGAAAAGCTTGGGACAGGTGCTCTAATTTTTCTTGTGAAAGGAAGACAGATAGACAAATTACCTCTAAATTGACTGGGATGATGGCATGCACAGATGTCAGAAAGTAACTTGAGCCTCAGTAATTCAGTTTGTCCTGCATAAAGATCGTTTGGGCATCGTAATTTGAAAGAAATGTCTATTTCGGTAGCCAGCATATTTTATATTTTTGTTCGGTGAACTCTTTTCAGGGAGAGTTCACCTTAACCTACTGAATGCTAAACCTGTAAAAGGTTGGGATGGAACCCATTGGAAATGTGTATTGAATGAAAAAAAACACAACTTCTCCAGTGCGTTAAAATGTGTAGCATGTAATGTGTTTTGGGAGAAATGTTCATGATGCTGCCAATTAAGAAAAGCACAAATCTGTAGCGAGTAACCTCTAAAAATAATGTATTTCTTGCATATCTCACGGCTCAGCACTGTTAGGTCCAGTTTACATAGGCCCCCAAATTTCAATTCCATACCTCTGGTGAAAAATTTAATGTAGGGCCCTTCATATTTTCTACTAAGATATGTTTTAGATATAAAAAATTAAGTTCTGTTATTCTAAACAGAGTCCTGATAAGTTAGCTGCCCCTTTAACAATTGAAATTTGGTTGATGTATATTTAAAAAAAAAAATTCTATGTATTTAGTCCAACTTGAGCTTTCTTCTGCCCATCCCTTGTTTGTAAATTCCTCACCCCCTCACTGTTAAGGGGCATGGCGAAGGTTAATACAATATGTGGGTGGACCATTAATGCATTCTCAATCATATGAGGGGCTGAGAGAGGTATTGTTTTAAGGACTGAACACATTTAGACTTTTGTGAAGTCAGCTTGGAATGAAATCTGATTTATCATAGACACAAGGTTTATTCATACCTACAGTTAGTTGACTGGACAGGCGACAGTGACGTCATTAGGACTCTTGATCTGAATGTTACAAAATATGGAAAGTATAGCCGACATTGTGTCTCACATGTAAATGCCATTCATTAGTTTCAAACATAATTGTCTTCTATGGCTTCAAAAAGTACACCTAAGGCTCATTCAACAACAAAAAAAGCACAGTGTTTTTTTTTAAATTACATTAGTGTAGTACTATCACATTTCTCTATAATATACAAAGATGAATGAATACACATTGGACCTTTGTTGCACTCACTTGCCATTCATTTACAAGTTTAACACTTTCTGGACAGGAATTATTTAAGGGCTAAATTGATCACATTTTGTTCTTCAAATTGGCAACAATAATATCTTTCTTTTAGTGCTATATGGTTCTAATAAGGTGTAATGTCTTTGAAAACATTAGACCTGGTTATGAATTGTGTTGAAATGTTGAAAAAATTATCAATTTTGATTTAAAAAACAATGATTTTGAACCTCTCAAAGCATGTGTTGCCAATTTAAAGATTTTAAAGCTTATTCTCATGTTTGAAATTTCCGACATCAAACGCAATATGATCATACAACGAAAATGAACATAGTGTATGCAGAAATTTTTGCTCTTTCTTCTCATGCATCTGGTATATTTTTTAGAGCTCTAAATCAAAAGTTATTCAGCTAAACCACAAAATGTGGTCAAAGGGTTAAAGAAAAAAATGCCACATTTTTTATCAGCATATGTGAAGGAGCCTCAACTCATACAATTGCACATTTATATTTAAACATTTTATTATCTTAATATACGTTATTCACAGATCATACATGTAACATGATTATTCACAAAAAATATTGAGTCTGCAGAGAGTGGGAAGGATGCCAACTCAAATCCTCCTTCTATGAGGTAACATCTTATTAGCACTCAAGAGATGATAATGTCGTCTGTTTGGAGCCAGAAGGGTGTTAACTCATATACACTTTTACACACAGTTTACGCCCTTCTAACTCTCAAAAGATGATATGCAAATCTTGCAAAGAATGTAATAACTATACAGGTCTGTATGTGTAGTCATATTTATACTGTTAATCGTCCGTTCAGAGCCAAAAGGGCATTAACTCTGTGTTGAAGTATATGAGTTAACGCCCTTCTAGCTCTAAACAGACGGTAATGTAGATGATCTATAATAATTTATAACCGACCTTTCTCCTTTATCTCTGCAGTATGAATTCAAAGCAAAAGGAATCAAGAAAAAGAAAGTCAACCTTGTCATATCTGTCGACGGCATCCGAGTTGTCCTCAGGAAAAAGAGGAAGGTGAGTAAAAGGAAAGCAAAACTAGAAGAAGAGTTTAACCCTTTCAGGACAAGAATTATTCAAGGGCTAAATTTGATCACACTTTGTTCTTCAAATTGGCAACAATAATATTTTTCTTTTAGTGCTACATGGTTCTGATAAGGTGTAATTTCTTTGAAACAATATACGTGGTTAGGTATTTTGTGAAAAAGTTGTAAAAATTGCCAATTTTGAGAAAAAATGATGATTTTGAACCTCTCAATTTGTTGCCAATTGAAGGATTTTAAAGCTTATTTTCCTTATTAAAATTCTTGGCATCAAATGCAATATGGTCATGCAACAAAAATGGACATAGTATGTGTAGAAAGTTTTGCCCTTTCTACTCATGCATCTAGTATATTTTTTAGAGTTCTGAATCAAAAGTTAATGCGCCAAACCACAAAATGTGGTCAATTGTCTTGAAAGGGTTAATTGAACTGTGAGAATAAGAAAAGAAGAAATGTAGAGGAGAAGAATGGAGAATGAATGGATGGATGTGAGATGGATATTTATGAAGGAATGAGGAGAAAATAGAATATGAAGAAAGATTAACAATGGAAAGAAGAAGGAGGAGGAAATGGAAAGAGAATTATTGCCTGACATGACAGGGAAAGGAAATTCTGATTTAAGGTAACAGGTTCCCGTTTCATAAAACTTGTTATGCAGTGACAAGTTATGATAGTTGTTATAAGCTACTGAAATCACTGCATTTGATTGGCTGAGAGCAAATTTGTCATAGATCTGTGGCAGTTGTTATTGATAACAAGTTTTATGAAACAGGGTGCATGTGTTAGATATGATGGCAATCACCAAGAAAAAGAGGACGTAGGTTATGTATGAGAAGAATTAGAAGAAGCGACAGGGATAACAACACAAGAGAGTAGAGAAAAGATTAAAAATGTTATACTTCAGACCCTCTCCTTGTCTTTAAAATGAAACACAGGCCTACTATATTGTTGTAGGCCTTCTTTATTTCTCTTTCACATGTAATGAATGAATCACAATCCATTGTTGTCATATTATTAGGCAGGGGTATGGTTTTGAAACGTAGTTGAGAGGGTATTGCTTTCAATTCAAGTACAAACAATTTAGAAACTCTAAGACCTGAGTTAATGGACACAAAACGCATCAGACACAACTGTGTCTCTTCGTCCTGCCCCCATCCACAAGCATTTCAATCAATTTGATCTTCGGTTCTCAAAAGGGAAATCAGGGGTCAGATGCATGACCTGACCTCTCATACAATTACCCCCTTGAGATCAGACCAGGGTGTAGCTAGCCACCCCTGGACCTTGGTAGGTGGTACAGGTCCTTGGTCTTGAACTTGAGTTGTGACCCTCCCCCAGACCTTGCAGCTTTGTAACACTTGTGAAGTATTGAATAGTCTTATGTGCCATTTGGGACTGTAAGGCTGTTAATCATGTCAGCACGTTCCAGGTCTCTTTGTGACAGAATGGCCATTTATATCGAAACTGGGAAGAATTGACTGTAAACATGTAGCACTTATAGAGCATAAATTTTCCATCCATATTACTTTATCATTATTGGCAGTGAACCATCGCAATATCTTGCACATGCTACAAATAAGTGTTAAACTTGTCTTCCAAAAGATGTATGCTTTTAGTAGTGGCTTTTAGGGACAACTGGCTTTTCTGTACATATAAATGAAATGTCTTACACTTTTTTTTTAATTGACCATTTTTTAAATTGCCCATTTTATATGCAAACTCATTTTTTTTTTATTTGAAAGAATGGGCCATTAAAACAGGTTTTTATATTTGCTAATGTTTTATTTACTTTTAAATATTTTGCTGAAGGGGGGGGGGGGGTGCTGTGATGAAACCTTCATTCAAAGTGTATGAGTTATCAAGGTAACAATGACAAAATATCGCGTGAAAATGTAGGAGATTTTGGGCACTTTACCCTAAGTGCATTTATGAAATGCTCTCATAAAACAAACAAATACAAAAGAAGATTTTAGGGGTCTGATGTTAGTTGAATAATAAACTTTTTGTTTGAAACTTAAATCAATAACCAGTGTTTTTTAATCATCAATTTGAAGAAGTTTTATACATTACATACACATTTTATCAACTCTTACTTTGTTTGAAAGATATATATTTGTTATGGTACTTCAAGAATATATGTTAGTATTTGGAATATCAATGTTTCATTGTTGATTGCCTCCTCTTTAAAACTTCTGTTTCATGTACATTTATCTTTTTTTCAGAAGAAGGAGTGGGAATGGGACCAGGACAGATTAATTCTCATGCAACATCCTATCTACAGGTAAGATTATCTTAATCTCCTTATTATCTTAATATCCTTATTAATCATTTCATTGTTTGTCCAGTCTATTATACTTATGCTATCAGATTCAAGATGGAGCTAGAGAAGGGGCATGAATAATGCATGAAAAGGAAAGGAGTGTGAAAGAAAATACTGAAATAGGGATAGGGAGAGTTAGAGTGAAAGAAGGGAGACTCAAGATAAAGGGACAGAGGTACAAAGAAGGGAGAAAGACAAGAGAATGGGAGATAGACAGAGAAAATAGGAGATAGACAGAATGGGAGATAGACAGAGAGAAGGGGAGATTGAGAGAATGAGAGATAGACAGAGAAGGGAAGGAGGAAAGGCATGATAGAGGAGATGTAAATAGGAAGAGATAGAGAGAATAAGAGAAATTGTGCTAGAAGAGAAAGAGAAAGAGAGGGGGCATCTGGGAGAGAGGGAGACGAAGAAGAACAAGAAGGATTGAAGTATTGAGGTTTATTTTGAAACTATAGAACAGTATGCATTGCATTGGAAAGTTGCTGAATTATTCATTCTTGATAGCATATGTGCTGAGAAGAGTATCTCTGTCTCTATCGATTTATAATACTCTTTTAACCCATTCAGGACAGGGATTATTTAAGGGCTAAATTGATCACATTTTGTTCTTCAAATTGGCAACAATAATATTTTCCTTTTAGTGCTACATGGTTCTAATATGGTGTAATGTCTTTGAAAACAATATACATGGTTAGGAATTTTGTCGAAAAGTTGAAAAAGTTGCCAATTTTGACAAAAACCAATGATTTTGAACCTCTCAAAGTGTTGCCAATTTAAGGATTTTCAACCTTATTCTCATTCCTAAAATTCTGGCATCAAACTCAATAATGGTCATGCAACAAAAAGGACATAGTTTGTGCAGAAATTTTTGTTCTTTCTACTCATGTAGCTGGTATATTTTTTAGAGCTCTGAATCAAAAGTTATTGAGCTAAACCACAAAATGTGGTCAATTGTCCCGAAAGGGTTAAATTCATTTCTCACCATTCTTTCTTTCTCAATATCTCCAACTCTCTCTCTGTTTCTGTCTCTGCTTCTGTCTGTTTTCTTTTCATCTCTCTCCCCCTTACTTCCTCAGTCAGTGCTATACAGAGCCTTGACTCATGTGGCACTCTTGCCCTTCAACTTCATTTTCCGTCGGGGTAGTTGAAATCTCGAGAACAATAAAGTCCTAGCAACCCTCTCCTCTTGAAAGTCAATTTCAGATCAAGGTCAAGTCATACATAGTTACTTTCAAACATGTACATCTCACTGCCCTTCCCCCCCCCTCTCTCGGATATATGTGTACATTACAGATGCTATGCAGGGTCGTGGGTTAATTTCAAACTATGTCTCTTCTCCTCTTGTGGTGCATACCGACGAAGCACCGGTAGATCAGAAGCATGTGTTTTGAATGTCAAAATCAAATTTGCTCGAGATGAGGATCCCAGAAATTGGATTAGCGGATAATGGGTTTTGTTGTTGAGGGGTAGACATCGGAGCGTGTTCCCCAGCTGTGCACCCACTAAAGGAATGCCCCGCTTTTATTCAATTTGAGGAAAGGTAGGGGCACGTTTCTAGTGCTAGATTTTAACATCTGTTTCTATCTGGGGCAAAAACAGTTTACTTTAGCCTCACGACCATACGGCAGACATTTGGGTTGCCATAGAAACTAAAATGTGTATGTCATGGAAAGGAATTACAGATAGAATTATCGTGGTTCCACAGAATTTGTAGATATTTTACAATCATTTTTATTTAAGCATGATGCTAAGCCAGACTTGTTCAAATTTTTGTCAACTTGTACCGTCTCTAAAGTTTGGCATTTCTGTGTTCAAAATAAGTAAAGTATTATTTAAATCTGGTTTGAGCATTGTCAGTAGCTGTGTCCTAGCTGTAGCGTTGTATATTTGGTGGGAAAATATAGGAGTCTAAATTCCCCCAAGCACAGATCTGTAAACTTGATTTCTTTTTTTGTATGTAGAAATATCCCCCAAGTAGAGAAAATATATGAACCTTTGCGATGGGAAATGTCCTTAATTTTGAGAGATTTAAAGGAGTTTTAAGGAGTGGAGTTTATGAAGAAATGACAGGTGTAATTGAAATAAATACCCGTCACTTGTCAAAACGTGAAAATTGAAGCCAGTTGAGAGTGATCAAGGGAATTCTGTAAACAAATCTGGACAAACCAATGCACGTGCTCTAGAGATTCAGAGGAACCTTTTTTTTCCCACATTGTATAAGGATTGCCCAGCTAGGGACACCAGAGAAATTTTTCTGTGATAGTGTGAACGCAGCATCTGTTGAAAGAGTAGATCTCTTTTCAATTCTGTTAATTGTAAGAATGCACCCATGTCAAGATAAGAGAGGGGATGGGGGGGGGGGGGCAGGGGGTGGGGCAAGGGCAGGGATGGAGGGGGGCAGCTGGGAATTTAGTGTTGTACTAAAAGGAATGATACATCCCTATCTCAATGAATAATAATCTACTTGAGTTTGAAATATGTAGATTATCCTTGTTCACCTTCCTCTCTCCAATGAGAGGGTTGGTGGTGAGATTGAGAAGGGATAATCTACAAATTCTAGACTCTGTTCTACAAGTTTCATATCATGTTAACCTAATTTGGATTTTTGTAGTTTCTTTTACCAAAATATAAATAAGCTTTTATTTTACAAGGCTAAATTGTTAATTTGTATTGTGTAAAAGGGAATTTTACACATAAAGCAAAACCAGTATTAAAATCAAATCAAATCAAATCAGATCAAATCATTGAGGAGAGTGGAAAAGTCATTCTTTTTATGAGACACAATTGTGTGAAAGAAACTTAAAAAGTCTCCTCTGCTTCTTATATACACCTGTTCCACGTTGCCCCACCTGAGCGCATGAAAGCTACAAGAAATGTAAACGAGGAATATTTCCATTATTCATGATTTTGTCTTGTCATGGATTTGTCACACTTCAGGCCTAAAGGGTTTTAAAATTGACATCGGGTTATGGCAGGATTAGTTCCTTGTGATCAATCATGCTGAGGAGAATCAAAAGAGGCATGCTTTCCAAACTTGTCCTGAGATGTACATGAAGTCCTGTATCTCAAAATATGAGATTTCATGGAGTGAGTTAATCTCATGGATAACACTTTTTTCATGTTTTTGTGCACAAAAGTTAATTGTATTACATGCTCATGCACATAAAACAATCATATGAGCTACTGGATGACTCGTTTTGTTTATTCCTGTGAACATAATTATTTGATTGGTTTCTACATTTCAGCATCCATCAGAAATTTAGCATTTGCTCTATAATTATACACCATGACACATATATCTGGGCTTTTTTTCTTCCCAAGGTGTAATGTTTTAAAATGTTTCTGACAAGTTGCAATATTTTCATGTACAGAAGGGCTACAGTAAAGCATACAAGTATGTGGCTGCAAACATTGACTATTTTGAACATAATTGCAAAGATTTTCAGTTCCAGGGCAAATCCAATACCTCACATATTGCCTATAAAAATGGTTATGTTTGGATTTTATAAGAGGCCATTAAAGCATTTGTATATGTCAATACATTATTGAAATTGAAATAGAGTGTTTACAATCATATTCTACATACTTTTTAAGTTAACACCTGTTCTTCACTTACGCGGGAAGTTATTCAAAAATCTTGAACCAAAACATATTCAATGTTTGAAGCAAAATGCACAACACATTCGATGTTTGAAGCTAAATAATACATCATGGTTGTCGAGGGTTGTGCCTTCAGACTCATCCTGAAAGCGCTTACACTAATATTTTAAAAGCATACTTTTATCCTGTTCTGTCTGATACACCCTTCCCAGGGGTTTATGTCTAGCGAAGAGGAAATATGAGGTATATAGCATCACCTGTTTTATGGAGGAAACATATTCTTCCATGTCTAGTCCCAGCTATTCAGATTGGAGTGGGGTGATGGTATGGATAGGTGTTTTTGCCTATGGGTTACTATGTACTTTTCCAGACTGAATAAGTCTATATATAAGTTTCTAGATTATATCAGTGCAGTTTCTTAAAATTTCTAATTTTTTTTATTTTGAGCACATTAAAACTGATTTTAATATGATAATACATATTTGAGGAATATATTTTGCAAAATACATTCTGCGCAATTGAATGTAATTATAATCAAAGAAATTATGATGATGAGTACATATTTAAACCATACCTTGACCAGTTTATACATGTTATTTGCCTCCTTAAATACCCTCTCCCTTACCCCTCTTTTTCTCTGTCTTGAATAACTTTTGGGTGATTCCAAACAATAGTTACGTTCACACGATGGGAGCTAAACTTTAAGTTTTGCTTGTAGTCTCAAAACTTTAAGTTAACTTGAAGTTGTCTTGTAGTTTTGGCCCATATGAACGGACTTGTGGTTTCGAAACTTTAAGTTTACTTGTAGTTCTAGAACCACAAGCGAGCTTGTGGTTAAGGCCGAAACCATGAGCAGCAGGGGGGG
This sequence comes from Heliocidaris tuberculata, assembly GCA_025618425.1. NCBI lineage: Eukaryota > Metazoa > Echinodermata > Echinoidea > Camarodonta > Echinometridae > Heliocidaris > Heliocidaris tuberculata. The sequence continues at coordinate 28,064,671 of CM046848.1, forward strand.
GGGTCCTCCATTGAAGTTAAGGCCCATGTGAACGGAATAAAATTTAAGTTTCGCAGGCTTGTGGGTTAGGATGACCTTGCTGTACATGTTAAATTTCTGGGTCATACCCTTCGCACGAATTATGAACACAGGATCTGTATGTGTACTGTACACATAATCGGTAGTATCTACTTCCTGGGTTAACCTGGGCTTGTAGCTCGTTGTTTCAGGCTCGTATTAACCCTCGTTGTGGTTAGGGAGTCGTGGTTTCGCTAACTTAAAGTTTCGAAATCACAAGTCCCGTATGAACGTAGCTAATGTGTCTCTACAAGTGTATGACCTTGACTAATGGTACCCTTACCAGAAAGAACCATCAATAAATTAATGGTCTTATTAAGAGATTTTCATTTTTGGGTGAAATAAATGGATAAAAGGATGTTGTATGTCATATGGGGACATATTTCATAGAACTGCCCTTTTGTAAAACTAAAATGAATTCAGGCTTTATTGAGATTGATCTGGAGAGCGATGATGCCTTGGTTTCAGGAAAGATAATGAGATCGATTTGCATTTATATAGCTAGGATTTGTGTGTTTGAGAAATTAGATGCTGGTTAAAGTACACTGGTAAGATGAGGGTTGATGCGATGCATTATTTATGAGATAAATGTGAGTATAGAAAATATTAAACTCAATGTGATTTTGATATTCCTCATCTGCGTACGATCTGCTATATATAGACTGTGCCTTGTGTCTGCTAATTAGGTGAAGGGGCCCACTCATTCCCACAAAGCTCCTACATGTAGCTAGTTGCTATTTGGATTTTTAAATTTTTCATTTTGACTTGGGCAGTAGACAAACGCTGTTTTGTCACTGGTATGATTCTCTCTCTCTCTAAAAAAAAAGAAAATAATTTTACTCTAATTTCACTCCCCTGGGAGTCACGTTAATAATTACTTGTTTAGGTGTGAATATTGAGTGAATATAGAGTGCTCTCTAAGAAGAAAAGAGTGAATTTCACTCTATTTTCACTCCCCCAGAGTGACGTCAGTGATCACTTGAGAGTGGATTAATTTCATAGATAATAAGAATCAATATTTTGTGCATTTCTTTTTTTTTTTGTCTTCTGATAGGATGTTGATGCATTATTGAGATGAAGTCTGTTTCAATACCTGTTTTAGTATTCTTCATGAGAAGATGCATCAATTAGACCTGGGCCCTGTTTCATAAAACTTGTTATCAATAACAACTGCCCCATTTTTATGACAAATCTGGGCCCTGTTTCATAAAACTTGTCATCAATGACAAGTTGCAGTAACTGTTATAAGCTACTGAAATCCTTGCATCTGATTGGCTGAGAGCGAATTTGTTGGTAAAAATCACCGACAAGACACTTGATGACCCCCCCCCCCCTGCTCTCAGCCAATCAGATGCAAGGATTTCAGGAGCTTATAACAATTATTGCAACTTGTTATTGAAAACAAGTTTTATAAAATGGGGCCCTGGCTTCCTGGAATCATTCTTTATTTCAACTGTAAATTTGATTCCAATCCTTCATCCTCTAACTTAATGTATTGATTTGTCTTGCATACAAGTCATATTTAGTGAGCACTGTTTCTATGGTGATTTTGTGGTTAATAATAAAAGGTGATGCATCTGTATTTTATGTTGCTTTGAAGTCTCATCAATCAAATGTATAAATTTAATCCAATTCCAATCGTTCAAATACATGTACTGACTCACAACAGCAGATGTCTAGCCCATACGTCAGATTTGATGATTGAAACAATGGTAGTATCGTTTCCATACTGAATATGAACGTGATGTATATTTAGTTTGTGTCGCTTTGAAGTCACATCGATTCGATCTGGGATCGCTCTCACTTTCAGATATAAGTTTAATCCAATCCCAATCATTCGAATACTGACTCACATGCAGCAGTTGTCTGGCACACATGTCACATTTGGTGATAGAAACGATGGTAGCATCGTTACTATGGTGAATATGAACATGATGCATCTTTTTTTTTTTTTAATCTCATTTCTTTGTCTGACTTTTCTTCCCAGGGATGTGTTCCATTCCAGGGGTTTATATGATATACCCAGGAAGTCTGTTCTCTAGCCCAGCAGACTTCATGCAGGGTTTCTTGTGGTTTCAGACCCCATCCAGACATACTCTATTTTAACTCCTTCTTTGCCACCAGACTTACCGAGATTTATCAAACATACTGTTTTAAAAATTAAAAGTGTAAAAGTTGTAAATTTGCTCTTCGCTTCATCATTTAATTGTGTATGAATTCTCTTCTGTTGAAATGAACCTCACACTGTGTAGGTCTACCTGTTGTTTCATGAAAGAAAAAATCCAGAGTGAGAGAGAAAGGGGGTGGGGGGGGGGGGGGGGGTGAGGAAAAGTTTGTCTTTCTGGATAGCAGGTACAACTAACTTCATATTAGTAGAGAAATCAAGAACTTCTAAATGGCTTTCAAACCAAAATTTTAAACAGAATGTTTAGAAGCACCCGCACTCCTAGTTTGCAGGTAGAAACTCTAGTTAGCACACCACAAATCCTGCAGTGTCCATGCTGTACAGCATAAAATCACATTATAGTCCCTGTACTGCATGAAAGGAATTATTAAAAATTGGAAGAAGTGCCAATTTTAAGATGTCATTGAACAGGTATTGGTAATGTTTCAATTTGTTATTTTCCAAACCATAGGGGAAAATTCCCTAATTTGTCCTTTGGCACTTCCTGTCTCATCTGTCATACCATGTACCCTACCATGATCATTCAAACCCAACAGGGAATTTAAAGTTGCCTATATTGAACCTAGAGTACCTTGAAATAGAGAGTAGCGACATGTACAACATGGATGTCTGACTTTTCTGGAAACAAAATGACGTTCAAATTTTTTCTATTGAGAACACCCAGGTGCTCATCGGAATTGAATAGAAATGTTGCATAGCAGTGGAAACAAAATGGCGTTCAAATCATGAGTTGTCGCTACTCTCTAATAGAGGTACTCTAATTGAACCTCCTAAATAGCACCATCGTTTAACAGGATTTGGAAAATATTTGTGCATCTTATTTTCCCATCATGCACCATTTTTTCCATGTAAAAACTTAGAATGTGCTTGCAGGCAATTTTCTACATTTGCAAGTCAAAAGTAATAGTTTGAAATAAAAATGTGATTAGTTCCCAATTAAGCCAGTTGCTATTTAAAATTAAAAATAAAATGCAACTAATATCTAATCATAGGCCCGTATTCTCGAAAGTGGCCTAAGGTAAGCCTGGCTTAACTTAGGCCGCTGAATTATGGAAGCCCAATCGTCAACCCCTAAGTTAAGTATAAATTACTATATTTATGTAACAAAATAAAGAAACAAAATTATTTTCTGGCATAGAAAGAGCATCAGAAATCAATTCTATCCTGTATTTGCATTTAGTCCCAGAACTATGGTGATTTTGAAGGATTAAAAGAAGGGGACATTTGGCTCTCCATAATTCAGTGGCCTAAATCTACACACTTAGGCAGGGGCTTAAGTTAGGCACTTTTCAAGAATACGGGCCTTAATCTCTATTTGGGAATGACCATAAGGTGGCACTGTTCAAATTCTACCAATTTAATGCATGTTAAAAGTTTATATTTGTATTACTCTCCAGACTTTCGCCTCAAAGCTTGTATGGTTAATTAATTTCTTTCTATCATGGATCTATTAAGTCCATGGGTTTGTAAAGTGGCTGATGAAAGCCCAGTGACCAATCTCGTCTGTTTTTATCCCATCTCAAGATACTTTGCTGTCCAAGGAGACTTTCATTGAGGCTTCAGCCTATATTAATCACTGTAAGTTATTTGTTTCTGTGCTACAGCTAAAGCTAGCAAAGTATAGAGTGCTATTCAGAACATTAAAGCGTCTTCAATGTGTCGTAGTCGAGTGGTTTAATCACTTAACTGGGGATGCAAAGGTCGTGGGTTCAAACCCCGGCATAGCATTTATGTCCTTGAGCAAGGCATTTTATCTACATTGCTCCTCTCCACCCAGGTGTTAAATCGGTACCCGGTAGGATGCGAATGTCATTGTGGCTAGAATAGCACGTGTGCGCCTGGAAAATGGTTGCCAAGCTGGAATGCTCCCAAGTGGAGTGGAAAATGTGCACTCTGAGTGCAGAACCGCAATTGAATCCAGTGACCGGGGTAATAATACACTGTAAAGCGCTTTGATGAGTTAATTCATTGGAAAGGCGCTATTTAAAAAAACAGTTATTATTTTATTATTATTATTATCTTGATACAGCAAGCCCTAAACCCAGTCTTATTTGACATGTATGTGAAACTGAAAACAAAACAAAACAATACATAAAAAACAACTTGTTGCTCTGTGATGATGACAGTACATGAAAGTAAAAGCCATACACGGAAATGAAAGTCATCATAAACCCACAAATACAAATATTTGGTCAAACAAAAAGGAAAACTTGTACACTCCTGTAGAACACTAACCAATCATCACATAAAAATGAGAAATACATTTGTTGCTTTTCTCACTTCATTTTTTAAAATTTTGTTTTTCCATTTCGTCTTGAAAGAAAAAGGTCTAACAAAGGATACCAAAGTGAGCCTTTCTGATCCATACAATGGAGTGCAGAAACAAGTGTTATCAATTCCTAACCCGCTTTATCCAGTGCAACGATGAAATAAATATTGCGAGAGTAAGGATGAGAGAAAATTCAAGGCAAAGTGTTTAAGTGTCTTGTGAAGAGCACAGGATCTTCCGAAGAGCTATGGCTAACCTAACTCCAAGGCTAAATGATTTTGTCTCAGTCGAAATTGAGTTCCACTTGAATATCACCTTTTGCTACCTCCCACTCCTCAAAAATAAGAGAAAGATGAAAATGGATAGTCCAAATGCTTCAGACCCAGTTAAACTTATTTTCATAAAGTTTAGAGGGGTTTAGAAATATATATATAACCTTGAAGTAAGGCTAAGTAATGGTGTGTATGAACAGTGCATGAAAATTAAATTTTCCAGGTCGCTTTTGTGCAGATATGCTGTCAGAGTGAGGAGGAAATAGCAATTACTTGGGCAAAGAGCTCAGGAAAGTTCACAGCATTCCCCCGCCGCGCTGTGGGCTTGTGTTTTCAGCAGCCACATTTAGCCACATTCGATTGTTAAATTATGTTAGCAATATACTCCGCATGCTAGTCTGTCATCACAGACTTATTGATTTTCTGTCAGTAGCATTATGCTTGGAATATAAGTTGAAGGTCTACTAGATATATAAATCACTATGTTTTTAGTGACTTTATTTTCTTGTATGCTGTGATAAAAGTGTACAAGTATTAAACTATTTATTGGTCATTTGATCAAATTCATATTTCTGCTATATTAATAAATTTTTTGTTTTACATCCATATTGATATCTGTATTCTGTATTTGATCATCGCTTGATATCTTAAATGTGTTTGATTTATTTCTAACAATGTGTTGGTGTATTTCATTTTGTCATTTATGCCGCTTTAAAAAAAAATTCAATTATCTATTTGAGTTTTTGGTGTGGATGTTTCAAAAATCAGGATGTGGGGATTCCATGTTATTTGATGTTGACATTTTTCCTGCAAACACAAATTTGATAATGCCAATTCAATCACAAATTTTCTTGATAAAATTTTATTTGGTCATGTATTGCAGAGGCTCAGAATGGGTAGAAATTGCACAGATGGGACATTTAAAAAAACAAAACAACTTCATAATTATCTACCGGTATATTTCCTCACATTCTTCTATATTTTATTATTCAATGAAATATTTATTATTGAAAATGAAGGAAAAAAAGAAAAAGAAAATTTGATGAAGACAGGAAGTGGGAGGGGATGTTTATTGTTGAATATTGGTATAACATTTTTTTTCATAGCTGAATAAAAATTGTTCTTTGATTTCAAGGCTTAATAGTGGTCGGAACTCTCAAGACTATCCCCATATTTGTCAGATGCAGGTAGCCAGCGGCACTCTTGTGACTTTATGAAACCATATCTCCTACTTGTAGTGCTGTGATAGATTGATATTTCAGTGTAGTATAGTGTTCGTATTACATGTCATATATCTCTTCGGGAAAAAGTTTTCTTGGAGGTAAATGAAAAGAAGAAGTGATAGGAAATGCTTGAATTTTTCTTATTTTCAAACCTTTAGTAAAATTCAAATCTGTAAAATATTTCAGCAAAATTATGGACACATCATTAGAATTTGTAATGTGCATGCTTGAATACAATTATCATATAACATATGCAGGCATTTCACACAATGTAGATGATATATATTTTCTTCCAGGAATTATTTGCAGTATAATAAAGAGGAGTACAGATTTAGATAGGTGTAGAAAATACTATTACTACAAATTTAGATTGACATGTTATACGATAATAACTGATTTCATCAATAAACGTAAGTTGACTTTAAAGATTCAATTTCAATTAATAGTCGTGTTCAGTGGATAGACCTCATAGAGAATCAATATGTCCAAACATTAAGTAAAATGACATCTTTCATGTTTGAGTTGAAATATTCATCTTTTTCCATAAATGCTCTATGTAAAGTATAGAAGTAAGACACAGCTAGATTCAACAATACTTTGACCAGTTTTGGGGAAATCAGCTTTTAGAAGATAGTTCTAGTGTGAACATGGCTACGGATTGATATTTCACCGTGACTTTTTGGAAATCAATAGCAAAGGCTGCCTGAGACTCTCTGTGCAGTGCTCATATTATTTAGATGTACCTTTTGTAGCACCTGGCATTATGCAGTGGGCAGCAATATAAGATGATGCAGATGTACTATTCCAAATCCATTGAGCATTATGTATCTTTTATAGGGAGTTCTCACTGATTATCATTTTGGCTGTAAATGTCACCAAGATAGGCTACACTTCAAGTTTGTAGTATGTATGCTTTCATGTACGTAGGAGATACAAGGTTGCTTTAAAAAACATGCATTTCATGTTTTCATGCCAGTTTATACACAGGGCTGCTTGATTTTCACAAAGTCACACTTCATCTGTTGAGAGTCAGAAGGGCATTAAGCTTATAGCACTTTACTTTGGTTAACATCTTTCTTGCTCTCATTAGATCAGCAACTCATCCCCAAGTTTTCCTTGGTATCTATTATGCATTTAAAGTATGCCACATTCAATTTTTGTTCAATATTCAATGCATATTTTCCAGGTGAATATTCTGATTCTCAGGCCTGCCTGACTTAGCAACAATAAATGTGTTGAAAATTATTCATGACAACTTTAAATTTAAACTACTCTTTAACTACTGAGTGAAAAGATTCATCACAAGTTAATATGAATACATTATGAAAGTGATAGGCCTTATATTGCTAGCCTATTTAAGACTATTAAACAAAGAAACAAGTTTGGCATTTGGTAATATTCTTTTTTTTAAAACAAATTATTTTAATCACCATTGATCTTAGTTGCCATTCCTGCCCAGAAATTGCATTTGTAATCTTTGAGTTACACTTTCTATGGTTTCAAACCAAGGACCAAATGAAATAGAAAGGGGAAGAAAGCAGTTGTCAGCTTAATGACTCGAGTGAGATAATGACAGTATCAATCAACAGGGACATATTGAGATAATCCATGGGGATTAAACCAAATGCTCTTGTTACAAAAACATGGGGTTTCGGAGGTATGTCCTTCTGGACTTGAGTACGTGCTGGTGGTAGGATACTTTCATACGTGCTTTTTGACCTAAAAGGTTAATGGTTCCTAACAAACAATCTGGAGTAAAATCCTCCTTTTTAAAATACTTGTTTTATTGATTCCATTAGCTGCTTTATAATGTCACTTGGGGTAGAAAAATTACTGCAGTTCTTAATTAAGGTTTGTTGTGTGTTTGGAGCTACACCCCAAAAACTATTAATACAAACAACCTAAGCAAGAATAATTTCAGTTCGTTTTAAAGTATGATACCTTCTTAGCAGGTAGTTTTTCACCATAAAGCTTTATGAAGCAAAGAAGCATGTATGTATCAAAATCAATTTCACAAAACTGAATCAATATATATATGGTTTAAATAAGTGAGGATATCTTCTGTTCCAAAATATCATTATTATAACAAAAAAATACCTGTAAACTGACCAGTACATTGGTTTGTCTTGATGACACTTAAACTGTGATGCAGTGTCTGTATTTAGGATGATGAATTTCACAAATCAGAAACATCCAGCTTTCTTGTAAGCAAGGGTGTCCTTCATTTTGTTGCAAAAATTTTAGAACTATAACAAACAGATTTCTCTATAGGCTGACCAGTGCATTGCCTTTGCTAGATGACACATATACTGTGGTACAATCTCATAAAATAATCAATAAACTGTCTGGGGACTGTATTTCTCACAGCAGATGATTATTTGTGTAGTCTTGCACGATGCTCCCTTCAATGCAGTTTAGCGGAAATGGAGAACTTGAATGGGCCGACCTTGAGTATTACAAAAGAAACAAATTTGTATTGATTTTGTGTGTGGTTTTGGAGGAGATTGGGTTAATGGCCAAGGAATTTGTTTACTTTGGCTTGGGTGGCATTATGGCTTTGTTCCCATTTCTGGCCAGGAATGAAAAACAGTTTGCCAAATAAAAGACAAAGAGATTTAATATTATTGATCACTTTGTGGTATTATTGAGCATTCTGTATTTTGTTAGAACTATTACAAATGATATAATAGTAAATTGATTTTTGTTCTGTTTTGTTCTTTGCTTAATTTAAGGTCAATGTCAGCCATGAGTGTTGAAATAAACCTTTTTTTTTAAATTTAAATGAAACATTATCTAGAGTCTCTTGCATAAGATTTTTTTTTGGTTCAGAATTATTCACAAGTCTTGAACACATGATCCTGATTATTTGATGCTTAAATTTTCTTTAAATCCATTCCATTCATATCATTATATATTTCTCTAATGACAAAACTTCTTCAGCTGCTGTTCTTAACAGTAATTATCATATTTGCCAAGTGAAAATTTTCATGCATTAATTAATTAGTTTGTTAATTGATGCATGACATAAACATGTTCCTTGTATGCAATGTCTATGAAAGAGGAAGGATTCAGTATATATATATATATATATATATATATATATATATATATATATACACTGATTATTTCCTACGTTAGGGGGAATCCTATCAATACGGTTTATTTCGTCACAATAGAAATTCGACGTTACGGCGAAAGCGACCGTGCGTTAAGGCGAATGATAACAATAGGCTGAGATAAAAGGATTCCCCTAAACGCTGGAATAAGAGTTATATATATATATATATATATATATATATATATATATATATATATATATATATATCCATTTAAAATCCAATATGGTACTATATGCAGTATACATGTACATGTATATGACATTGCTGAATTTTTCCAAGCCTGCAGCCTGATATAGAGCAACATTTTCAAGTCTGCGTGCCTAATGGATCATAATCCCTCTGTCTTTGAGGAACATGAAAGAATTATAGCTTCTTTTTTCATTGCCCCAAAGTTAATAAATCATTCACATTTCCTAGGTGCTGGAAAAAATTGCTCATAGCAGAAAGATCAATTATTCACAACTTATCTGAAATATCTTGAGACATCATATTTTTTTGAAAAACAAGGTAAGATGGAACAATCTTTTTCTCCAAACAAGGGGTTTTTCCATAACACCTTGCTTTTCAAAAAAGGATATTTCAGGTTATATAGAAACTGGGAGAAAACTTGATGTTTCCCCGAAGGCAAGGTATTTCTAAGCGATGATGTCCGTGGCAGAAAAATTGAAGAGGTTTGCTTGTCAAAACCTTCAGGTAATGCTAATACATCTGTCAGGCTGTATGACATGCCCAGTGTATTATGAAAAGAGATGCCTGTGATGGATTTTTACATTATTTATTTGATAAAAGATACATATATGATTTCAATTTTAGTATTTCAGGATGTGATATATTTCAATAGAATTGCAACTTGTGCTTTTTTTTTAAATGACTGAAATACTCAAAAGGAGACATAAAATGTACATGTATATGCTGGAATAACATGTATTTAAAATTTTATATACATGTATAGGACCTATTTAGGGTGCGTTTATGATTATACTCCCATTTATCAGGCCAGAATGGGCCTTTTGATATGCGTTTAGTTCAATACACAGTTGTGTCCACAGTAAATGTCGTATGAATCGGGTGTTTCTCCAAAAACACAATTTCTGGGGAAGCATAAATGCACAATCATTTGTAAATGCATTTATTGACATCATATAAACTAGTAGCATGCGCAGTGAGCTTTGCGAAACCAGCTGCAGAGGCTGAATTCGCCTGGAGAAAAGAAGTATAAACAGTACCCCGTGAAACTGCGATTTAGATAAGCATTTCATAACTCTCATTCTGCCTTCACAAAGAAAGTATAAATGCACCCTATGTCAACAATATTGAAGATGTGAAAGATGAACTTAATCTGAATGAGGTTTATAGAAAGAACCTGTACTCGAAAATAGATATGCAAAGTTTGCTTTAAAAATGTGAAAACTAAGTGGTAAACATAAACTTTGGCATTTGAATATAGTTCTATACTGATATGAAATATTTTAAATTTTCTTCTGAAAACTTGTTTGTAGGCCTGTTTGTTATCATATCCTATTGACAAAAAAGAAGAAAAAAAAAATGTGCAATTACAAAATAAATCACTTGCTAACTTGAAACTATGCAAGATTGACAGAATAACTTTTATTTTATCTCCACAACTGGAAAAAAAACAACAAATATCTTTCCCAAAATGTCACCATGTTCATATGATATGATAATAACCTAGGGGTACTTCTCAGAAATACTTGTTATGAAACATGAAACTTTTTGCGTATCAGCTATACCAAGCAAATAAAGATTTAGGGAAAACAAAGATCATATTTTCTTTCGCATACATTTTTTTCCCCATGGAGTCTCTCTATTTACAATGCAGTTGATCTGAGACAAAGGAACAACAAAAAAGATGGTCAACCCATAATGAGCACCAGTTACTTCTGTTTCTACACTGTAAAAACTAAAGTGTTAAATCACCATTTAAAAGGGCCGAGGAGTGACAACTTTTTCAAAATGGTAGATTAACTCTTTTAAACTGCTGGATTCAGCCTTTAAAGTGTTGTATCCAGCATGTTAAAAGTGTTAATCTACAATTTTCAAAAAAAGTTGTCACTCCTCGGCCCTTTTAAATGGTGATTTAACACTTTAGTTTTTAGAGAGTAGTTTTTCAAGGTAGACATGCTGATAAAGTAAAATGGGAGCTGTGACTGAATGGTTCAGGAAAACTTTGAATAGTTTGCAGAAATAAGGGAAACCTAAAAATCGAACTCTCACTTTTTTTCTGTAGAAAATCCTTATTAATAGCTTTGGTGTACAAAAATATAATCTTAACTGTTACAGCCTAAGTATGCTTCCCAGATAGGTCTATGTATCCTGAGAAGATACTAGAAAAGCTATAGTATCCCATTGATTGAAACATGCCCATCACAATAGTTAAATCTCTTGTAAACCCTTGACAAGGAGAAAGAAAAGAGCTTGAGTTACAGTGTTATCCTGTAGACAAACATGGCCGTGATTTAGATTTGATACATTTACACAGCTAGAGTAATAATCACACCCAACCCATCCAGTTTGATAGATTGCTCAAATAAACCCACATTCCAAACTAGGCTTAAAGGGGGTACCCAATGCTGAAACAATGTTAGTTCATTTAAAAGATCATGATTTTATTAGAAGAAAATCATCTGCCTTAAATTTTTTTTTAAATTCGTGTTGCCAGAAAATCCCCGAAATATGGTAAGATTTCAGGATATTTTGGCCCCTCAGCTGTGTCCCAATTTCAGCTAGGTAACCACAATGACGTCAAAGTGGTTACCTTGTCGCGCAATTATAGCAAAATGCGCGCAAGGTGTACATGCATTTTGTACAGTCTAGCGCGCAACACATCTGCAATACACGAACCTGGGTAACCACTTTGACGTCATTGTGGTTACCTAGCTGAAATTGGGACACAGCTGAGGGGCCAAAATATCCTGAAGTCTTACCATATTTCGGGGATTTTTCTGGCAACACGAATTTTAAAAAAACTTAAGGCAGATGATTTTCTTCTAATAAAATCATGATCTTTTAAATGAACTAACATTGTTTCAGCATTGGGTACCCCCTTTAATCATCTGCAAATATTGCTTGTGAGTAGATTCGTTTTCCCTGAGTGGCTTAATGATGGAGAACAAAATGCTATTTGAAGGGTCATTATATTTATGAAAATGCAAATTGTTTAACGAAGCAATGCACTTTTGTGATGTTAATTCACTTAATTGCAAACTGTTTTTCAATATATATTTAGGACACTCTCAAAATTAGGTTATCTGCCATGCATGTATATGCCCCAGGCTTTATTTCTTCAAAGTTATGGAGTTAGGGTGTGCATGGGTCATCATTTGGTGTTAGGTTATAGGGTTAGGTTTAGGGTTAGGGTTAGGTATATTGTTGGGTCCAGGGTAGAAGTTAGGAAGTTAGGACTTAGTCTTAGGAATCAACCGCAGAGCTATTGTCACCTGAACATGTGTCATACGATCTTCACTAAATACTGAAAGAAAAGCTTTAATTCTCACACACACACACACACACACACACACACACACACACATATATATATATATATATATATATATATATATACATATTTCATTAGATACCTACTTAGGGCGAAAATACATGGTAAAAAAATGCAGCGAAAGGGGGAAATCGACTGTAAGGAGAAATATGCATTTCTCCTTTACGTTTTGAACTAGACTTTCTGTCCTTTGCCTGCCATATCACCAGCTGTAACTTCGCTGTCACAATGCTATAATGAGCGTCCACCGATATGAGGACCCTTCTAATTTTTTTTTACTGTAGGGTAGCCTTATGCATGCATCTTAAATTTCAGGTTTCATATTGTGCCATGGGTAAAATATGTGCTGGTGGGGGAAATGTCCTTTCTCATATCCTTTATTATGTATAAACAAGTTTATATACATTTTCTCCTTTGCTATGCTTTTTTTACCATTTCCCCTTTTAGGGCGAATTAGTGGTATATATATATATATATATATATATATATATATATATATATATATATATATATATATATATATACCACTAAAAAAGCATAGCAAAGGAGAAAATTTATGTAAACCTATTTATACATAATAAAGGATATGATAAAGGACATTTCCTCAAACAGCACATATTTTACCCATGGCACAATATGAACCCTGAAATTTGAGATGCATGCATAAGGCTAACCTACATTTTAAAAATAATGGAAGGGTCCTCATATCAGTGGACGCTCATTATAGCATTGTGACAGCGAAGTTACAGGTTGTGATATGGCAGGCAAGGTCAGAAAGTCTGGTTCAAAACGTAAAGGAGAAATGCATATTTCTCCTTATAGTCGATTTCCCCCTTTCGCTGCATTTTTTTCCATGTATTTTCGCCCTAAGTAGGTATCTAATGAAATATATATATATGAAATATAATTTGTATATATATTATTATTATTTTATATTTATATTTATATTTTACATATATATAGAATACAAATATTTTAGAGATATATTTTTTCCAGCAAGCAATAAACAATCATTTCTTCTTTCAATTGATGAATGTACAAAGATACTGTGACAATATGGACACATCAATGCTAGATTCTTTGTGACTTACATCTGTACAAAAATGCTGTCCTTATTGCCTTTATTTTACTTAGCACATTGTTAAAAAACACCCTTTGTATTAAATTCCTTGAAATGGTTAATTTTATAAAAGTATGTTGTTTGCTCTTCTGAGAGTGATCTAGTATTTGATCATCAAAATCAACGTTCAGTGTGATTAATGAAACGGCCCAGCACTACACCAATATGTATGAGAATGTATAGTTGAATGGGTTTGTGCATTGTAACATTTTGTGCCGATGAAAATGTCATTAAATTTGTAGCCAGGATTCCATTATGGGTATGGATACAATGATTATTATTGGTCTGTTGAACACTTGATGAAACCATGGAACCAATTAGCCTTAATGGTGCTCTCACACTTCAAAATGGTGAACTCGTTTATGTACTTAACAAATAAAGTGAACGTCGCTGATTATATATTTTTCATAGGTGTGAATGCTCAATAAATCAATGGAGTGAAATTGTTTTTTAATGCATATTCATAATCATACATCTATGATCTAGAGAGCACATATATGTAACTCAAGGTTATGTGTACGTGTAGGTAAAATGTAGGCAAGATCACTGTTAGTACAGTGTATGTCCTTTTCATACGTGTAAACACCTGAAACGCTGTTTAACCCTTTCAGGACAGGAATTATTTAAGGGCTCAACTGATCACATTTTGTTCTTCAAAATTGGCAACAATAATATTTTCTTTTAGTGCTACATGGTTCTAATAAGGTGTTATGTCTTTGAAAACAATATACAAGGTTAGGAATTTGTCGAAAAGTTGAAAAAATTGCCAATTTTGATGAAAAAACAATGATTTTTAATCTCAAAGTTTATTCTCGTTTCTAAAATTTCTGGCATCAAACGCAATGTGGTCATGCAATAAAAATGGACATAGTGTGTGTAGTAATTTTTGTTCTTTCTACTCATGTATCTGGTATATTTTTTAGAGCTCTGAATCAAAAGTTATTGAGCCAAACCACAAAATGTGGTCAATTGTCTTGAAAGGGTTAAGTTAGATTTAATGTGCAATTACAAATGCAGAAAAACTGTGGGTGTATTTTGTTCATCACTCATGTGGACACTGAAAACCTCAATAAGTCAGCAATTCAAAACAAACCAGAAATTTATGTACTCGTGCAACAAATATTGATATCTATGTTCTGTCTTTTAAATGTGATCACTCTAGATCACAAAACCACGGAAGTTTTGTAGTTTTTCAACACAGACCATCTACATATCAGGGAAGCAGTCCATGGTTTAAATCTCACTGTGAAAAAACTCCCACAAATTCACAATGTTGTTTGTATTTAAGTGTTTAAAATAATCTAAAATAATTTTAAATGTGATGTCATGTGGTAAAGTGTAGCTGAACTATCCTCTGTTGCTACTTGAGTTCTTGCTATTCCAGAGTGTACTGGTAAATATGTGAATTTTTCTCACAATTAGTTTAGAGGTTATTATGCAAAGCTTCCATGCTGACTAGGCTTATCGTATATGAACATTTGGTATTGATGAAATATGTAATTAAGTTGATCATGGTTGTATGAGACCAAGTAATGGGCATGGGGGAGGTATTGACGACTGAGCAGCGGCATGGAGATCGATAAGTTTTCATAATTAAGCGGCTGTGTACAGATTTGCTGTTGACTTAACCGCAGAAATAGGACATTAGCCAATCAGTCTGCTAGACTTTATTACTGTCAGAAATTAATTCTTCTGTGTATCTGAAAGCCAATGTTGAGTATTGGTTATACGTTATGCCTAAATATGCCTATGTTTCTCTATATATTTAGTAGATAGACTTCTAAACACATTCTTATGAATTATTTAAAGTGTACCAACCACCTGAAAAAATAATTTGTGTACAGCTAGAAAGTATAAAATCAACCTCAAAGAACTTTGTCTGGTATTCTATAGGTCAACAGTTAATGAATATGAAGGAAATAAAGGATAACATGAAAAGGCGGAACCGAACTCAGAGTTTGGTTCCGCGCGAGCCTTTACCTTAATGAGCGCGTACTGGTGCATCGAGTAGTCTACTCACCAGTCGCTTTTGCGCTTATAGAGAGTGTAATTAAAATTGCAATATCTCTTAATAGAATTAATATTTGAAGCCCATATTTTGAATATAGTATAACGACATGCAACCTCTAACATACAGAGCAAAATTATTTTTGGTGATTGCTACCCCTTTAAAATCAAGATATTGTTCTTTTGTGAATTTGAATGATTTACCACATGTATGGTCTTATATTGACTATAAGTTTTAGTTGGCATCCACTTACCAGGCAATGGGCTGGTAGGAAAATGGATGACATTAATAACCAGTGGTTAGCTTATGATCCAAATTGACAATTTAGTTTGACAAAACTATTGGTTGCGGTCAGGACATTAAAGTTAATTATTTTAACCACAAACTTGGTTTCTCTTTCAGTTACATTTTGGAAGGCAGTATCTTAGTCTGCCCAGCAAATAGTCTACTAAAAATTTCATTTTACCAGAAAGAGCTTGCCTATTTGGTAGCTTGTATTGATACAAGATAGTTTTGAGAGTTATATCAAGTTATATTGTTTTTCTTTGTTTTTGTTTTTTTATTATCAATGCTCTTTTCACAAATCACATTTATTAAAAAATTATGCTGAATGAACATTGTCTCCTTTGATTGTTATGGAGAAATGATTTCTCTTTGTTTGTGTTTTAGCAACTCAATTTAAGGATTAGCTTGCAGTTGCACTTTAGTTTGCTACAGTAACAGTGAACATAAAGATTTTTTTTTTCCTGGAAGAGGGTGAATTATTTCGTTTAACATGAGCGCTAAGTGCTTGGTTTTGACTGCAACCATGAAAAGCTCTAAGTAAGTTTGAGAAATTGCTTTTGAAATATTATTCCATCTTCCTCTGTGTTCACTCTAATGAAAACAGCAGTGTGAAAAAGCTGTGGGGGAAAGTAATGGCTTGGATGTTTAGTGGAGGTGACTTGTGGTTTGTTGTAATAACTCACTGCCTTTTGTGCCTTTATTTGAGCTATGACTAACATCACATCCAGGGGTTTATTGACTTTGTAACCCCTTTTATAGAACCCCAATCAGCCAGCTCTTCTCCAAAGCAGTGGGACTTCCATCATGGAAATGTAAACTTCCTGGCTCTGGCTAGGGAAAGTATGGGACAAACTTCATCTAGATTTCTTCTTGATAAAAAGATATTGAGAAATCATCTGTTGAGATCCAGAAGGGCATTAACTCAAGTATTTCAACAGAGTTGACCCTTTCAGGACAGGAATTATTTAAGGGCTAAATTGATCACATTTTGTTCTTCAGATTGGCAACAAAAATATTTTTATTTTAATGCTACATGGCTCTAATAAAATATAATGTCTGTGAAAACAGCATACGTGGTTGAGAACTTCTTTGAAAAGTTGAAAAAATTGCCAATTTTGACAGAAAACGATGATTTTGAATCTTTCAATGTGTTGCCAATTTAAGGATTTTAAAGCTTATTATCCATTCTAAAATTCCTGGTATCACATGCAATATGGTCGTGCAACAAATATGGACACAGTGTGTGCAGAAATTTTTGCTCTTTCTACTTATGTATCTGGTATATTTTTAAGGGCTCTGAATCAAAAGTTATTGAGCCAAAGGGTTAACGACCTTCTGGCTCTCTACAGTAAAGTAATAATGTGTGAATGATACTATGAGTTTTCCCCTTTGGAAAGACCAGTGTGCCGTACTAAGAAAACTGTGAAAATGTTAAAGCTCATAGACAGTCTCGGTAACAAAAATCGTAATGGCAAGAAACTTATCTGAAATAGTCACATACTATTCTCCTTTTATCATAAGACATATGTACGAGATTATTTAACATTCCATTCACGATTTCGAACAAATTTTAGTGTAAATATCTATAAGAAACGCTTGGTAATGGCTTTTCACTGCCTCGCGCTAAGACCATATCCACCCGAAGGTTCCCCGCACAATAAACCCAGCGCTTCGCATTATGTGTAGCATATTCTACACACACTGCAATCCTCATGTAAGTAGTGTGTGTGTGGCCGTTGTTTGAATTTACATCCCCTCTTTTTTGGGCCAGGGATTTTTATTACTTTTCACCTCTCATTCGATAAATATTTCACTTGAGGAGGAAAAAACTTCACAGCATCTTAGTTATGTTAGTACCCTGCTGTGTATTGAGTAAAATCAAAGAAATCTCACGAAAAGTTTTTGAGGGCTTCCCAAAACTATCTGTTACCTTTAAAACAGTGTTGTGTGTAATGACGTACTAAAATAGTGTTCCACATTCTTCCTGTGGTGGCACAATTTTCGACAATTTAAGGTTGGACACCTCAAAGTCCCCTTTTCTGTTTCTTTGTTTATCGCATGCTTCATGAACCTTAAAATTTAATTTCTTTTAAACTTTTTAACACTTGAAATATATATTTTGTTTTATTCATAAAACCTTTGCTTTGCATTGAATGAAAATAACTGTATAGGTCCTTACTCAGATAATTTCTGTAGATGGTGTGAGTGTATTAGAAAGTAGGGTACGGATGATTGTAATTGCCTGTATTTGTCTAATGATGATGAAGGTATTTAGGAATTTTGAATGGACCGTGCATTTTGACTGTGGTGCATAGCATACATTACCAATTTTTCTGCTATTAGGGTATCTTCTCTCTCTTGCCATGAAACAGTCACTCCCTCTTACAGGTATTAAGTGAAGTCAGAATAGGTATTGAGGCTGTCAGGCTTATATTAGCCCCATCATGGCTGCCATCATATATGTCCTTTGATCAAGGAATTACTCACTACTAGTACAGGTATTCAATGAATTCTGAATCAGTGCCGAAACCGTGAAGCATCTATTAAGCCCATCGGCTGCCGATGGGGTAGCTTCTCTTTCCTGTTGTCAGTCTTTTCTTTCCACCGTCCATCCAACACTTGACCTACGTGAAAGCCTCAGGTGTACTCCTCTCGCTCACTCTCTCCTTTCCATCAAATATTGCTTTCATGGACTCGGTACAGGTGCGTGATTGGATGCTAGCTGCCCAGGGAATCTTAAAGCTGCACTGTGATATTTTTCAAGGTATAAGGCACATTCAGCTTTTTGATGTTGCGAATTCAAAGTAGTTGGAATTTTTCAACAATTTTGGCTTATAGAATATAAGAAAATACAGCCCTGAAAGTTTGAAGGAAATGATCAGTGTATAGTCTGGAAAATCAAAGTTCAATTTCAACAAGAATGATAAAGATTCAATTTATACATGAGTAAAAAGGAAATTCATAATCATATACATCAACATAACAAGAAGTCTAATATCAGGTGAATTTCATACCATTGTCACTAACAACTTAATCTACACATGTATAATCCATATTACCTATAAATTTATTTCTTATTCATCAAAGAAATAATTCACTCTCCATTTGTTTTCTTAATAATTTTGCAACATTTTGCAACTCTTAGCACTGTAGACTGATTTTGCAATTTGATAACAGTCCTTCTAAGATACCTCTATTTCCTTCCCAAAATGAAATATTTAATTTTGTGGTTGTTTTGTTAGTCATCACAGCTCTGTAAACTGATTTTGCATCTTGATAAATGTTGAACAGTGCCTTTAAAGATAAAGTTGAGTTCTGGGCATGAGATTGAATTGTGAAAGAAACTGTCTCAATGCAATTGGGAAAGGTTGATTATATTGCACATAAGAATTGGTGTATGCTGTAAGGTCTTGAAATCACAAAAATGATAAGAAATTGACTCAATCCTGCTGAGAGTCACATGCACTGCACACAGAAATGTGTATATGGGACTACACTCAAATGTTTGGCCCGAACATTTCAGCTGTTTCTTGTCATATTTTGAATGTGAGGGCATTTGAAGAGCAATCCTTTTCAAGGGACATTTCTACTATGATAATCTTCCAAACTAAAATACAAAGAATGAGAAAGCTCACAAATTATTCTTTCCTTTCCCAGAACTCAACCTTTCCTTTAAGTTGCTTCTATTTCCGTCCAAAACTCCTTCAGCATCTATAATGCATTCCTCCTTCTCATCTTACTCCTGTTAACCACTTCTTCTTTGCTCTCAGATCAAAATAACAGCGATTCAGGTGAAAAAGGTTCTGAACAAAAATGCCAGGAAACGCATTTTAGAAGACATTCATGAAATGTAAATTGATCGAAGGCAGAATAATATGACAAAATCAAAGTCATGTAAAGCATTTTTTGGTGCAGGTTTCTATGTGCATTTACAATTTGTGTGTATCAAAGATTATATTTTAAGTACGTAATCCGATATTTTAGCCCCCGATGTTGTCAGCGTTCCAATATAGCTCTGAAAATAGAATGCTAGGTTCTCTCTAAGTCACATGGTATTCTAATGGGGCATACAGTGAAAGTAGCATCAAGATTTGGCCCCTAAATTATGAAACCTTGAGCTACTATGTGATTAAATGTAAAGCATTTGTAATCATGTTCCAACTGCCATGAGACCTGCTATTTTTTACTTTGATATTTTTAGAATAAAGGTCAGTGTGACTACTTGTGAAGACAAGTCATAATTTCGTGACTTTTCGCAGGGATTTTTAACCTTGAAAATTTAATAACTTAAGCATAATACTTGTAAAGGCAAGCTGTAACATTGTGAGTTTTCCCCCATTATTTTAATTCCGAAAAACTAGTAAGGCAAAATTTGTCTGCAATTCAATTTTGCAGTGGCTGTTTGTAAGTATTGGGGAACAGATATGCATTAAATGAACTATGGATTTTTTTTTTCATCAAAAATGGCATGCTCAAGTAACCGTACACGTGGATAGAGTGTTACTTCATTGTAATACCTAACTGGTTTTACTGCATATTTTTCTACTTGGCATTTCCTCATCAAAAAAAAAAAAAAAAGAATTGCAGCCAGTTGTCGGGATTGTGGGAGGAAGTTCTGGGAAATTAACTTCAGATTTTGTACTTTGATTGCTCAGTTTTTCCTTGCATTATCTGACAAAAACAAAATAGAAAAAAAAAATCATTTCAAAAGCTTAAGTTGTTCATTCCATATACTTGTAGATTAATGGATCACTCTTCATGTTCAGTTCAGGAAGAGTAGTGTGTTAGACATTTTACTGTTGTATTGTTCTGCAGGAATACGCATTTGCATACCTGCCAACTGTCCCTATTTAAAGTGATTGATTAACTTTGTGAAAAATTGTAAAATCAGCTCAAATGCCAGTGAATTGTGTGCAGTCCTCTAACTACATATATAATTAAGGATAATATGTGAAAGTATGAGAGAAAATGGAACCTGTTTACTATCCTAAAAAAGAGAAAATCGCGATCAATCGCTAGTGCAAGTCGCTTGGCTTCTTCGCTGCGCTGCAGTCACAAAAACCAAGCACCAGCGCTTGACGATTTCAGCCCGTACGGTATTCTGTGATAGAGCGAGGTATGCCAACCATAAGAGTTCTTTAGGGTTCGGTGGTACTCTATCCCGACATCAATGTTCAATCATAAATATCTTGATATATAAACGACCGATCAGCTTATAAAACTCAGGCGATTCCTGTCTGAGCTAAAGGTTTGCAATTATGATTACAGCATTAGCTGGAACAGTGATTTCTTTTTTCAATCCTGGGCAAAGTTAATCAATGCCTTTACAATCCCAATTTTTGGTAAAAGAAAGAGCTACTTCTACCGCTGTGTCCCTATTTTTGCAGAAATCTGTCTGTAGTAATGTATAGGAAACTCAGAAATGTCCCTGTTTTCAGCCTCTGCCTTGTCATTTGTCCCTATTTCTTGGGTTTCAGGGTTGGCAGGTCTGCATTTGTATCAGTCCTAGGTTATACTACAGGCATTTCACAGTGATAGTCCTCTGCATTTGTTTTGCATGTTGAGATCTAGGCACATAGCATGGCGGTGAGGGCTGTGCAACCACAAAGAATACCGCAAATAATAAATATTGATTTATTCAAGCCAACAGAGACATTTTGGTCTATGGCTGGGAATTCACAGTGACACATTCTGGTGATGAGGGTTAAAGCCATTTTGATCAGAATTGAATTTAAACTGGATATATTGAAGGAACTGGTTATAGTGAGTGGAAAAGTTTCAAGTTTGCTGAGGACTTATTCTAATAAGTTGCGAACTTGCTGTTTTGGAATATATGTTCTTGAATCTTGAGTGTGTTCAAATTGTCACCTTTGTGGAAAGAAAGGAAATAATGGTGATCAGTTGTCTAGTCACCCCCTCTTTTACAAGCACAGCTTACCATGTATCATGCATTGTCATCTTTTCAAAATTTAGACTATCCCTTTTCCCCTTCTCTCTCTCTCTTTCTCTTTATCTCTTTGTTGTCCCCTTCTCTTCCTCTTGCTCTCTCCCTCTATCCCCTCATCCCTTTCTCTCTCTGGATTTCTCATTCCCTTTCTATTTCTCTCTCTCTCTCTCTCCCTCCCTCTCTCTTTCTCTTTCTCTCTGCCCCCTTATTCTTTTTCTTTTTCTTTCTCTCTCTCTCTTTCTCTCTGTGTGTCCCCCTCACCCTGTCTCTCTTTCTCTCCCTTCTCTCTGGGGAGGAGAGGCAAGCAGTAAAGGGGGTATTAGACTTAAATATCTGCCTTTTGATTGTTAAGGGAGGAAGTCATTCCACCTGGCTTATCATCTGTTTGGAGCCAGAAGGGCATAACTCATGTATTTTAACACAGAGTTAATATCCTTCTGGCTCTGAACAGACGTTATGTTCTTATCTTAGGTAGATGTTAACATAGTGGTAATGATGCTTTGTGGTGTGAATGCCCTATCTTTCTGCATCATCTATGCAGTAGATGTTTACGATCTTGTGGTGCTTGCTGTCTTGTGGTGATGGCTTGAAGTGTGAATGAACCTATGTTCCTATACCAGGGGGGTGTTTCATAAAGCTGTTCGTAAAGTTACGAATGACTTTACGAACGACTTGAATATGAAGTGCCAAATAGGATGCCCAAAGTTTTTCCTGATGTTTTAACAAAGTGTGACTGTATTTCAATAACCTTAATTAAATTATTGCAAAAAATATACTTTGCATTAAAAATGTTTGTCATAATAAGAACATTAATGTACATCTGCACAGTTCAACTTTAGTTGATGTATTTAAAAATGATTGAGCATCCCATTTGGCTTGTCATGTTCAAGTCGTTCATAAAGTCATGCATACATGTAACTTTACGAACAGCTTTATGAAACACCCCGCAGGTCCATATGTATGTACATGTGGACTTTACTCCAGTGGGTTTTTACCATGTCTTGATGGCACCTTGCTGTGTAAATTCACTTCATACAGGCATATGTTTCAATCTAGGTCCACCTGTATCATTTTCTGTACAGTTTGTGTTTATGGTTTCGTCAGGATGGTTGTTGTGTGAATGCACCTCTCTGGTACATGTATGCCTTCCAGTAGGTCCACCTGTATCTACTTCCTTGCAGTAGGATTTATGGACCTGTATAATGGTTGATGTTTGAATGCATCTCCCAGGTATGTCTAGCAATAGGTCCACCTATGTCTACTTCTGTGCAGTAGGTATTTACAATTACTCTTGGTTCATTGTCAGAATGTGCCTCCTAGGTTTGCCTTGCATCAGATTCACCTGTATTTACCACTATGCAGTAAATGTTTACAAACTTCTTGTGGTACACTGTTGAGTGAGTGTACCTCCCAGGCATGTCTTGCATTAGGTCCTCCTTTATCTACCACCATACTGTGGGTGTTTACAATCGTCTGGTGGTACGTTGTGTGAACGCACCTCCCAGGTATGTCTTGCGTGAGGAGATCGACCCATATCAAGGGACATGTGAATGTTCCTGTGGCACATCTGTACTCACTTGCTGATCAAGTCCTTCAATTCTCCTGGCTGTTGAAATATTAATGGAATGTCAGACCTCAGATTAGGCTTACCTGAATACTTCCTGTAATAAACCATAAATGTGAAGAGATTATGAGAGAGAAAGAGAGGATGAGAGAGAGAGAGAGAGATGCAGATAGACAGTGAAAGCAAGATACATAAGTGAAATGAATACGTGAATGAATAATGTGAATTGAATAATGTGAAATGAATACGTGAATTGAATAACGTGAATGAATATGTGAAATGAATACCAAATCTTTGTATCAATGAAACTATTTGCTCTTTTCATTAATTCCACAATGTAGATCTTTTATATTCTAATTTAAATAAAAGTAATTGTTCTTAATCCTCCTCTTGCTCAAAACTGGAGATCAGATAAAATTCTGACAATTCCTGTTTATTTTGTGCATTGAAATTATTGAAAATATCCATGTTCGTTTCAACTTCAATTGATGACTTGTAAATGTTGGCAATTTTTTTAAATTGAAATACTTTTTGTTTTCTTTCAGAGTATTTTATGTATCACATGATTCCCAAGATCTGAAGATCTTCAGTTATATCGCCAGGGATGGCCAGACCAATGTATTCAAGTGCAATGTATTCAAATCACACAGAAAGGTAAGAATTAGTCCTCATTTTGCTTCTGATGTTCTTTGTTTGAATTCTCTTCCCCGTTCTTCTTCTGCACCTCCTATCTCATTCTCCTTCCTTCTCCTCATTCAGACCAAGTTTTATGGTGAGCGATCATTTGCTCACGCTGCCCCTTCACTTTGGAACACTATCCCATCTCATTTGAAGGATTCATCCACAATGTCCGAGTTTAAAACAGTCCTCAAAACATAATTGTTTTTTAAAAAGGATTTTGAGTGAGCTCTGTTTGGCATTTTATAGCATCTGTCTATCCTTCTATTTTTCGTTTGCTAAAGCGCATAGAGACGTTACGGCAGTGATGTGCTATAAAAGCACCGTGGTAATAGTATTTTCGTAATTCTGCCCCTTTTTTTCTCCTCTCTAGTCACCTCCATGCCAATATCATAGTCTCTTTTTTCTCCTCTTTCTATTTCCTGTCATCCTCCTCATTCTTATTATCCTCCATCTTATCTCTTTCTCCTTCTGCACTTCTTCCATTCGTTAAAAAAATCTATTCTCTGTTCTATTTTCCCCTTGTATTCCTTCTATATTTCCTTCCTGACCTCTTTCTTCACCTTTTCATCTTATGTATCCGTTCTACTTTTATTGGAAGTCGTAATAATGGTGCCAAAAAGGATGCAAGAAAACATTTTACAACAGCAAAATGTAAATGATGGACAACCCATAGAGACTGCGTATGAATTAATATAAACATACCTGACAATATCGTCTGTTTAGAGCCAGAAGGGCATTAACCCACATACTTTAACACAGAGTTAATGCCTTTCTGGCTCCAAGCAGGCAATATGTTGTATCATCTATTTTTTATCCTCTTTGATGTCAATATAAGCTCTGATACTGTGTAGAAATGAGACTTTAGTTGAACATGTATACTTTACACATGAAAGCCCTTATTGAATTTGAAGGCTGAGTTGTGAGATCTCCACAAATACAAGGAAAAGCAGACTTGTTAGTACAGATGGGTGAGCATTCCACCTCTCGACCGCCATGTTCACACTTAATACTGGAAAAGAGAGGTAGAACTCCTTGGGTAGATGCAGCAGCTTTTCTTGCATGCACTGTGCCAAATTTTTATCACATTGTTTGACTCCATTATGAATGTAAAACCAAATCTGGAACAAGCAGACAATTTGTGAATGCCTTATTCTTGTATTTCTAAAATGAAAAAAAAAAACAGTCTTTTAACTTAACTCTTTAAGTCCCATATTAAACATAGAGAATGTTCCTGCGTTGATTGACACAACTTATTGTATACCTGTGAACAAGGCTATTGCTCCATCTTATTTATTCTCCCCCCCCCCCCTTAGTCTTGATTAGATTTGAGGCTGTGTTACTACTAATGCAGGGACATTGTTGCATCATGGTTTAATATACACATGTGAACAAGGCCATCTCATTCACATTCCTTGACATTGATTGGATTTGAGGCAGCTTCAGTAACTCATGCATGGACTTTGGTGTGTATGCCATGGCTTAATATACACATATGAACAAGGTCATCTCATTCTCATTCTACAGTATTGATTAGATTTGAGACTGCTTCAGTAACCCATGCAGGGACTTTCATTGAATCAGTTACAGGTATTAAAACACTCTCTTGATGTAGACGGAGGTGAGAATGGTCTCCTGTAATTCTGATAACTTAGTTTCCAACATGCATGCAGACAAAGAGGGAATAATGGAATAAGAAATAGGTCAATAGGTGGATAAGATATTGGATGGATGGATGGAGGATAAATAGTGAAAAAGATGAATGAATGAATGACTTTGTGGAAGATCATATGACTGGCTGAAGTTATAAAGTACATGTAAATGGATTGATGAGTAGATGTGAGTGTTGGGGGGGGGGGTGTGAATGATCAGATGACCAAATTAGCACATGGATGGATAGATGAATGAATTGATGGATGAATTTATGGAAGGATGGAAAAAGGAGATGAATTGATTGATGGATAGATAGCTTTGTTAGGAAGTATTTATATGAATGAATATATAAATGGACAGATCTATTAATATAGTACTAAATGAATGATAAGTGGATGGATGAAGGAATAGATGGATAAAGGAATGGAAGTATGAATATATTATCTTGTTTGGAGCCAAAAGGGCGTTACCTCTGTGTTAAAGTAAATGAGTTAACGCTCTTCTGGCCCCAAACAGATGATATGTGTGGATGAATGTACTCCAGAATATGTAGATGAATTTGCTGGATTGATGGAAGAATCACTGAATACATTTACAAATAAATGAATATTTTGATAAGATGGATGGATAGATGGATGGATGGATGGATGAGTGAATAATTAGATGAATCAGTGAATGGATGTATTGGTAGAGGAATAATAAATGAATAAAGCTGGATAAACAAAATAAATTTGATAAATCGTTTGATAAGGTTATTTAACATGAAGCCTGAAAGCCATTGATAGCCTGAAGTTATAATCAAATTAATCAAAGTGAATTATTTGTTGCCTCATACAAGTCTAGAGTCAGTCTTGTCATCCCACGTTACACTCAAAGTCGGGGGTTTCATATAAAAGAATTATGCATGAGACCGAGGAATAATAATTCTATACCCAATACCCTGGAGACAAAATTATTTGCCTTTGTGTAATTATTCATATCACGCCCTACCAAGGCCCCATCAGAAGCAATCTTCACACAACACTCTGGGAGTTGAACACAGCATTGATCTTATCATGTGGGGCTAATCGTCACAAAGAGAATAAAAAGTCTATCTGAATCGTCACTTCAGGACCATAAATAGTCACAGGGTAATAAAGCATGAAAATTGCACTTACAAGTTTATCTCTATGACGACCCGATCAATTCATTAGATTGAGCGTGCTCTGAATCGGCATCATTGGGCGTACGATCGGGAGCAGGCCGAGTGTCTACGCACCCCTTGCAATTCCCGGGCAAATATTAAGTTTGGTTCCCTCAAATCGATTCAAAATTGGATAGAATGCTATAACCTCGCATAGGCTGCTTCCCAGACTCGGAGTTGACTGCATAGGAATCAAGTACCTTATCATGCCATCTCCATGATGTTTATGTGAAGTTAGTTACAGAAAATAATAATTTTAAAATAAAATTTCATGGGGGATGGGAGAAAGGTTGGGGAAATCAAGGAAAGGACTTTGAAAATGCAAAATTTTACTTTATGTGATACGATTAAGGGTTGCGTAAAGGGAATTAGATATCTGAAGCACTTCTAAACATGATGGAAATGTTTAAGTTTATACTACCAATGCAAAAAAGAAAAAAAATCCCAAAGATATGAGTTGCTTTTATAAAAGGTGAAAGAGTAATATACCTCTTCAGTGTTAGGCCTATGTATCAATTATCTAGTTCTAAACATCATGAAAATCAAAATAATTATGTTTTAGTGATGCGAATTGATAATCTTGTTACCAAAATTTCTTAAAAATGCAGTTATTGCGGTTAGGTCCTGGGCTATACATGGAAGATGAATTTACTGGGGAACTTGTCTGAGAGAGGATGAGATATTGCGTGCTGCTATATTTTTTTTCATCCCGAACAGTTGACAGTGGAATTATCTAGCTAGTTTGAATTTGAACATCACATTACTCTATACTGACTACATTTTCATGTTATTCATCTGGCTCTAAATAAAATTCCTGCACTTTCCAAGGTCGGCAGGTTCACCTGAATTGACGACAAAACCTGAGGCAAAGATCCTATGATGGGGCTTGTTCATGTTGAACTTCACCAAACAAATAGATTGTCTGGTTAGATGCCTTATAAGGTCAATATTTGTTCATCTTTTAGCTTTCCTTCCCTTCACCGGCTTTGTAAACATGGCATTTCAGACAGGGAGCTTACATCACAGATTCACTTTCATATACCTGTGTGTAGGCAAGAGCATCGTTTGCATTGACACTGAATTTGTAGTGCAGATTTGCTCCAAGGGTTGTGTGCAGCCTCTTTCATTGTGCATCTTCTGTGAAGAGCAGTGGTGGAGAGTGACATGATGTGAGATCCTCTCATTTTCTATCCACTGAACAGGATTGTTCCCATTGCTGTCATTTCTTTTCTTTGCAAAAAACAAATTTTGGTCAAATTGGAATATTTTGATACAAAATCTATTGCATACTAAGTTAGGCTGTCACTTCATCATTTCATCATTCATCGTATATGTTGTATTTATTTCTTCAAATATATTTGTACAGGATAAAAAGATTAGTTTTTGGACTGTTTGACATCTTGGTCCTTTTAATTCCGTACTTTAAAAGTGCCAGTGTGAAAGGGCCTACATTTATTTTCAGAGTCAGTGGGAAAATTGTGATCAGTAGCTAAAAGTTGACAATATCAAAACTTTATAGACTGAGGTCTTTGTCAACATCCATGGAAGCAAGATAAAATTCTGGTCTCTGCATGAAGATGACCAAGCTATTTTTATACCCATGTTTGACCAGTTGATTCATTGCGGTTTAGGACGATATATGAATATTCCCCACGTTGCTGGGTGAAAGAGATGAAACTTTCACCTCCTCAATCATGAATTTTCATGAGTGGAGATAGATGTCATGTGAAAAGATAGCATCGGTTGTAACATTTGAAAAAAATTTGCACAACCATGCATCATTCATGTACCAGCGAGGAGTCATACTAGAAACTCAGAGGAAGTATTCACTCCAGTTATCTCAGTCGATGTCGTAGAAGACTAATAGCTTCTGTGAAATCAAACTCCAGCAAAAGAAAAAAAAAAAAAGATTTCCAGGGTATTTGCAGCAGATTTTGCTACAGAGAAGATCCTAACCCCAATGCCATTTATTTTCTGGTGCAAGTGGAAGAAATTTGAAAAATTTGAAGTAAACATGCTTTCTAAAACGTTGTCTATGAAATAAACAAGATAATGCTGTATTTTCAGATTATTCCTGCAGAGGCAGATTTTTTTTTTGGGGGGGGGGGGAGGCACTTCCGACCCATGCCCCCTCCTCTTGAAAGAAAAGTGTACATTGATTACCCATTTTTTCCCTTGTCAGAGAATTTGGAGCGACAAAGAGAGCCAAAAATGTGTGATAACTTTTTCTCCTTTTCATTTTTTTTTGCATGTCAGCAAATTTTGGAGGAAAACTGGATTTAAAAAATCTGATTCATGAACATACCCCCCTTTTTTTTTGCTTTTCAGAAAAGTTTCTGAGATTCCCCCCCTCCCCTTTTACAAAATCCTGGATCCGCCCCTGTTCCTACACTTCCCATTACTATTTAGTAATTAGTATTTAGCTTCTGAAAATTCATGTTGACAATTCATTTTGTTATCAGTCCAAATGGTAATGGAAAGCAAAACTATAAACTATGGATGGTAACAGTCTTTTGGAATTCGTTTGAAATGACTTACCTAGCTATGGTGATATTTATAGTGTTAGAGTTTGTATCCAGAGTGCAGTAAGAATGCAAATCTGATTTTTATTAATATTCTTAATGACAATGAGCTAAAGGTTGGTCATTTATCTTAACATTTTTTAGGGATGTTTTATTTTTCTTACAGTCTACATCAAATTGATAAATTAAAAAATTAACTTCTTTCATAGTGATGTCAAAATGTTGTGTAGTACCTGTAAAATATGGTCTTATTTGATCCTTTTTGACACCTTGCTTAAGTCAGTGTCCTAGTCCCCTTCCTCTACTCCAAGCAATCGTAGAATCGGTTTTGCGGAGGAAGAGCTTTGGTATGTGATAAACTGTCATGATGAAAGAAGAAATGCTTGATGGTGGTTTATGTAATCAACTTGGAGGTGAATGAGAGGAAATTGGGATAATTTGTGATTATGCTGTAAGAGTAAAGAAATAAGTCAGAGACAGAAAGAGATAGAGAGAGGGAGAGAAGAAGAAGGAGGAGCAGGAGGAGAAGCATCAGAAGAAGGAGAAGGAGGAGGAGGAGGAAGAAGAAAAAGAGAAGGAGAAGAAGAAGTTGTTGAGCATTGTTATAAAGAAATCATTCATGAAATTGCCATATCTCCTATTCTTTTATTCATTGAATTATTTCATTCCATAAAGAGAGAATATCTACGAAAAAAAGGAGGACAAAATGAAAATATAGAAATAAACAGATGCCGTTACTGATTTATCAATTCATCCGTTGAATGTTCTCTTGAAATTGTATTAGTACATCAACATGTTTGTCAAAAATTTTAAAACTGTGGTGTGCACATTATAGAGAATATGGCAAGCAAAGTATTCAGTTTATAGCAATGAACATTGTTCAGTTTACAAGAAAGGAAGTTAGTAGTTTAATTGATTTAACCAAAGTTCTTCTTGAATGTGATGAAGTAAAATCAGTGACTAATCGTCAAATTGGCTCTGTTGTGATTTGAAATGAAATCTATGTGGTATTAAAACAAACAGTATCCCTAGCAATTCAGCTAAAATGATAAAAAGACAGTGGAAAATGAATTCAGGAGCCATGGGGATGACCTGGCAGGAAGTGAATAAAACATTGCAGCCTAATGAAAAGCGAAATCCGGGGACAGTTTGACGTCATTTCGTGATACTTTTATCCTTGATGGCTCGTCAACAAAGACAGATTGGAGAAATTGGGGATACAGTATTACCTCTCGCAAACTGCAGAGGCAGAAATTTAGATTTATTGAAAGAAGTAGATGTACAGATAGAATAAGGCAAATGGAGAGAGAAACAAAGATAAAATAAGGAGCGGATTAAAGTAGAGAGGGAAGATCAGGAGAGAGTTAGAAAGAGAGTAAAAGAGAGAGGATGAAGTATATATGTATAAATGTTCAGTAGGAATAGCCTCTTTTTTGTAGATCTTTTTGCCTTAGTATATTTGAAGGTTTGGAACTGTACTTTCAGAATTATATTTAAGATTCTGAAGCATACATTTTCTGCCATTAGAACAGCTGATTATGCCTACCAAAGCTATAGCCAGGGTTATACTGTATAAGCCATAAATTTTGCGGCCATAAATTTTCGCGAATAGGACTAACCAGACTATTTCGCAAGTGGTTGAATTCGCGGTCGGAAAATTCTCAAATCTACAAACAACGGTGATGATGTACTTTTGCAAAGCAAAGTGGTGAATTTCTGACCAGGAGACAACAAATTCAACCGACTTCTTATGTTGGCAATATTTTGGCGTGTTGTTAAATTCGTGACCCACTCGCGATTCGTGAAATTCGTGAAAATAAAACCCCCGCAAAATATATGGCATATACAGTAATATCCAAACTCTTTGGAAGCGCATAGAGACGTTATATCATAACGTGATATGCGCTATACAAGTTTATTATTGTTATTATTATTATTATTATTATTATTATTATTATTATTATTATTATTATCATTATCATTATCATTATCATTATCATTATCATATCATCATCATCATTATCATTATCATTATCATTATCATTATCATTATCATTATCATTATTATTATTATTATTATTATTATTATTATTGGGAATTTCTTAAAATATGCTACATGCACTTGAAATACAAAATGTTATTCTGATCATAATAAAAGTATATATTTTTCATGATTGTTGTTGCAAAACATTGACAAATTAGATATGAAAAAAGAGGTTATTAGCTCCAGTATATTTCTCCTCTTAAACTCAATGCCATTGAACCCTTTCATCTCTCCTGTATAAGCTGTCTATCAAGTTTTTCTATTCCTGTATGTCCCTTCCTCCTCACTGTATCTTGCTGATTCTGGACGACACGTTTACCCATCCTTAAAATAGCTTGTCTTAAAAGTGAGATTGTCATGAATTTCAAATATCATGCTTCCTCTCCATTCTGCATCCATCTCATGAAGTCCATCATTTCAAGTCCAGCAAGAATTATTACCGTTGATTGTAGCTGAAATTGAGCAAATTTCCTTCAAGTCTCGTGCTGCTTTTAGGTCAGTCACACTATTTCTATTTTTCTCTAGTGACCAAACTCAAAATGCAGTGTACTTTGTGTTTTTATGCATTAAAACATTACATGTTGTTTATGAAAAACAGTTGCCAATTTGCAATATGATTATAGCAAGTATTTTTGCACATATTTATGTTATGTATTTGGATTTACTGGGTTATACTCCCCAGCTTATGGTTGAATATCACTAAAGATGGCTGTGAATTGCAAATTGTAGCCTGCCCCTCCTCCTCCTCCTCCTCAATGCCCCTATCCTCCATCCATCATCAGATTTTCTTACCCCCACGTTGGAGCTGTGATCACTCTTTACTTCAGATGTCAGTCTGTATTAAGATGAGAGGAATCAGACCATGCAACATTTAGATCAGCTAGTAGCTATGTTGTAGTCAAGATGTTTTATTCCTTGACTGGGGATGCAGAGGTCGTGGATTCAAGCCCCCAGCGTGGTACTGACGTCCTTCCATCATCAGATTTTCGTACCCCACTTTGGTGCCATGATCAGTCTTTGCTTGAGAGATGTCAGTCTCTATTAAGATGAGGAAAATCAGGCTGCGCATGTGGTATGTGCCATACAAGAATGGAGTATCGTTAAAGTTGGTTTGAATATAAACATAAAAATCACATAAGTGGGTGATTTAAAGTTTTAGAAAACCCTTGATGAAGAATAAGAAAAAAAACTAGAGTTGAACAAGTACAACTATACAGGTGGGCTGTGGAAGAGTTGAAATACGATAAAGTAATAATATTGAAGTATGAAGTAGGCATGTTCCTACAACAATGCCCTGTAACACATGCAGCAACATGCAGTCTATTCCAGTCAATCTAAGGCATTTTTACCGTTTGTGCGCGTATGCGCGTACGTACGCGTACGCACGCGTTTAAGAAAATACTCTAGAAATCATGTAGGATCAATTAAAATGCTAAAACAATCCAAGATAAGTCATTTTCATGCTGTATACGGAATTTAAGGCCACTGACGCGCGCGCAAGTGCGCACATGCGGAAATTTTGAAATGTTTAAAATGGCCTTAAAGGTAATAAGATGATTTGTGTGAAAGCATAAAAATGAGAAAAACAGGATGGTGAAAGTTTGAAAGAAATCGGACGAGGAATAAGAAAGTTATGGATGTTTGAAAAATGAGATCACTACATCTATGGGAATCTCAAATTGGCAATTTGGTGAGTCAGTTGTGACATTTTTGTGGACAACTCTCCCATTTGTCGTACACAAATATATCATTAATTTGTGGTTTTCTTCGAGGTGCTTTTACCCTCGGGGCAGTACTCAAAATATATTGGAGATAGCATATTGTTATAGGTCCTCATGAACGAAAAGATCCTAATGAGTAATGCATTTTGAAAAAATGTGACATTTTAGTCATTTTGTGTGTTAGAGCGAATGGAGGAGTTGTCCACAGCTACATCACAGTGACATTACCTATTCGGCCAATTTGAAATTCCCATATGTATAGTGATTACAACTTTCAAAAATTCATAACTTTCTTATTGCTTGTCAGATTTCGTGCAATCTGCTTCTCTGATTTTTCCTCTTTCTTTCAAAGCAACTTGCTATTAAGGTTGGATTTCCCTTTAAATATGCCCAAAATTGATTATAGACCATTTAGAGCATTTTCAGTTTTTGCGCGCGCAACTTTACTGACGCGCGCGTACGCGCACGCACCCTATGTTCAATTAATTTCACTTTTAATTAACTTGCATCATGCCAAATATTGCTATGTTATGACTTTGTATTGCAGAGATATAGCATATGTCAGAATTTTACAAAAATGGCACCTAGATGACGTCACGATGCATTGACTATGTTGAAAAAATTTCTGTCCTGAGACAATAACCATATATACCATCGTACCAAATTTGAATACATTTGAATAAGCCGTTTTGGAGATATAGCGGACACAAAAAAGTGGGTAGAAATAAAAATAAATAATAATAAATAATAATAATAAATAATAAATAAAGAAAATTTCGTACAAAAACAGAAGGTGGTCTGTACTTGTAGTACAGCCCACCTAATTATATTTTTGAATATTGAAGATGACTATACAAATTGGCTATTTCCTTCGTGAGCTACTCACCATTAAAAGTTGCAAGTCAACCCATTTCTAAAATTAAAAAGCAATAGTATTCAGAAATCAATGATTCATATATAATAAAAGGTACATATGTATGTGTGTGTGTGTGTGTGTGGGATGTTGGGTTCACTTTTCAAAGTGAGGGTCAATCAATATTTTGGTTGGTTCCCAAACATTATGGTCCTTCAAGAGTAAATTCAGGACGGTTTGGGAAACAAAATATTCTGTTGATGCCAAAGATAAGTCTTCTGTTAACTTTCAAGAAACTTGGGTTGATTTTGCTTGGCCAGAACCAATTACAATACTGATCAAATTGCTGGTATGAAGCACGTCTTCATAGTACTTATTTTTTTCCTATTTTTGTTTTGTCTCAGTAACATTCATAAGATTTTTAAATTCCTGGGCCCTGTTTCATAAAACATGATGCAATAATTGCTATAAGCTACTGAAATCCTTACATATGATTGGCTGTGAGCAGATTTGTCATAGATCTGTGGCAGTTGTTATTAATAACATGATTTATGAAACAGGCCCTTATTTGGCCAGTCAGTATTTCAAATTCACCTTTCAGAGATTTTTCAAATTACAAGTGGCAAAAAATCTGTTGAATACAACCGTGTTTTGAAGTCTTATCCATTTATTGCAAGCGTGATTCTAAGTTAAAAACTCTGGATCAAGCAGGACGTGCAGTGTTTCGTAGAACAATCAACCTCACGGGGGACCTGACATTGGCATTTAGGTGTTCAGGATATGAGTCAACACAGGCTGCTCCCAGTGCGAACATCAAGAACAATGTATGTACATTTGACATGAACATGTGGTGTTAACCTAATGACTTTGCTTATGCCTGTTCACATGCTGTTTGCAGTGTGAACATCAAGAACAATGTGTGTACATTTGACATGAACATGTGGTGTTAACCTAATGACTTTGCTTGGGCCTGTTCACATTGCTGTTTGCAGTGTGAACATCAAGAACAATGTGTGTACATTTGATATGAACATGTGTTGTTAACCTAATGACTTTACCTGGCCTGTTCACACTGCTGTTTGCAGTGTGAACATCAAGAACAATGTATGTATGTTTATTAAGAGCATATGGTGTTAACTAAATGACTCAAATGGGTTACAAGTTGGCCTGTTCACTTTCCCTTTTTTTTTTCTCTTATTTACATTTCGTATATTATGTTCTAATAAAATATACATGATATAATCCATTTACTGTAATATCCCCTTGGAAAATGTGAAGATGTTATAACATGTTGATATTGTCTCTTTTATTTACTCATTTATATGCATGGACAATGGGTTAGTCTGATAACCTCTGAAGCACTTTGGGCACACATAGTTTGGTTTTAAAACTTCCCTTTAGAAAATTAGATTACATTTCTTCATCCAGCTTAAAGGAGAAAGTGATATAATAACTATAAACTCCAAAGAAAGGGTCTTGTTAGTTAAATGGCTGATGTATTTCATTAGAAATTTGTCAAAAATATTTTTATGTATTCCTTTTGGACCCCCATGGAGTATTAATTTGACCTTAAACATATGACAGACAGATCAATTAGATGGATAGGGTTGCATCCCAAAATACTGGGATTTATTTCGTCTAATTCTAGTAACCTTTTTCAGCCTCTTAATATTTTTGACCTGCTTTCGGAGTACACAAGGCTGATAAAAATAGACTCTTAATGGATTTGCTGCAGACACTATCAAATGGACCATGTAATAGTTAAGATGATGAGATACAAAATGAGGTTTCTAACCCCCAAATAATAATGATAAATAAATAGATATGATAAAATAGATAACAATTAGGAAACATCTCTCAAAACTAGAAATTAGTAAATGCAGATATTTCTTTGGCGTCAGTTCGTGAGGTGTTTTTTTCCTCGTTAATTAATTTGAATATTATTCTGGAGCGGTAATTAACAACTATTTTAATTTTGTTTAATAAATTTATAATGCATTCTTAGTAGTACATACATTAAAAGATAATCACAGTTATCAATTCTATTTTTCCTTTACTATACACAACGACAAAACTCTTAGAAATATTGTCAAGATATTGGGTGGATGGAAAGACGTCCTATTTCTACAAACTTCATTGGTGAATTATTAGGAATGACTGATTCGAATTATCTGTAAGAAGGTCAAATTTCTTATACAAATAGGAATTGTTGGAGAAGCTTATTATACACGTACATGTATAATGTCTTCTTTACAATTTGTAATGGATCATGATGGGTCTGATTGACCTTATTTCCCATTATCTTCTGCAAATTGACCTCTTCTAAATATGTCTGATGAAATTGAGCTGTCTTCAATCTCAAAATATAGCACACATGCTTGGAATTTATTTAGATGCAGGACATTCCCCCTCACCAACCATACCAGTGGGACATCCCGATAGACCAACAGCCCACAAGACCGATGGCCCACTAGACTGACAATAGTCAGGTTCACACGAAGGGAGCTAAACTTTAAGTTTCGCTTGTAGTTTTAAAATGTTAAGTTATCTTGTAGTTTCAGACTGAATGGACTCGTAGTTTTGAAACTTTAAGTTTCCTTGTAGTTCCAGAACCACAAGTGAGCTTGTAGTTAACGCCCGCCGAAACCACAAGCAGCAGGGAGTCCTCCCTCATAGTTATGGACCGTGTGGACAGAATAAACTTTAAGTTTAGCAAACCCGTTGTTAATGATGACTTCTCTGTTCATGTTAAACTATGATCGCTCGACTTGTAATCTCAGAACAAGGAGCGTCGTTGTTTCGGGCCCATGTGAACCCTCTTTGTTGTTTCGTTAACTTAAAGTTTCGCTAACTTAAAGTTTCAAAACCACAAGTCCTGTGTGAACGTAGCTAATGTTGGTCTTGTGACACTTCAGAAAATTTAACAGAAGGTCCAGGAGATTGACATTGTCAGTCTCGTGGGCTGTAAAGCCCAATACCAATACCCATGTCTCACCACCAGTCTGTCCCCAAACGATCGATAACCAACAAAATATTGGCCATTTGGGGATAATGTAATTATTTGTTGATTCGGTTTTTGGTCTAGTGTTGGTCTCATCGGTGTTACTCGGCTATGCGAGAGCACCAGTGGGAACAGACCTTGGTTTTCTCACATTAGTCTGTTTCCATGGCAACAACACCTTCTGAACTGCCAAACGTGTGAGAGTGAAGATGGTAACAAGGGAGGGGGAGTTTTCGCGACAGGTTTCAACCGGAGTTTCAGCCGAACCCAGTTTACTAATCATGAATGTGCAATGTGGTTTAGACATGATACTTTCTTTAGAAGCTGGAGGAGGTCATGTAATGTTGTAGGTGTTCAATCGTGTCTGGTCCTCCTTGTTGATGTAGGCTTGGTTCAGTTTGCGGGTTGGTTAGTCACTCTCTAACAAGGTTGTTAAGAGTTCAGAATCCTGGGATATGCCAGGGTATCGTCATCCACTTGAAAATCAGGAGAAATTAAAGTTGAAAATGCCATGGAGAAAGGAGAAAATGTAAAAAAAAAATTTTTTCAACAAGCTCAAATAATTTTCAATGTATGAGGTAAATTCATGTTGTGTTCCTGCCTATAGGGCCATTCTCACTTACAGCGAAACAGGTATATTATCGCAAGTATTTTCATTGGAATGTTTACAAGTCTTTACGTGGGTAATATGTGCCTTGTGACTATAAATTCTTTTTAAAAAGTTTGACAGGATGCAGCCCCTGTGCTATTAGTCATATGAATTGAGAATTGATTGCTGCTACAGTGGCTAAGAAGGAGTAAACTTGCAGTTTCTGTAGGATCCCAATGGCGGATATTGAACAACATTTTTGGCAACTGGAAATTTTGGCAGCAGCCATTATCTTGTTTTATTTTTGGTTTGGGGGAGGAGGGTAATTTAATATAGGATGTAGAGAGTTGTTAAAGTTATTTCAAGTTATCTTTTAATGATCATGCTAAGCTATTAAGATTACATGAAATCTAAATGAAGGTGGGAAAATAGAGATAAGGAAACAATGTACATTGCCAGCTCTGCATTTACTCAGGTACGTAGCAGGTGTGGATAGACGCCTTTCTAACTTAAAGCTTCATGCAAAAAATCAACCCAGAAATAAATCCAATATGAATCTCCAAAAGTTTACAGAAATGATAAAAAGGCACTTTTTTTGTTCACCTTAATTTGTTAACTTTTATATTGATTCATTCAATATTTAAAAGGAATTGATATTTCATGATTTGTTAAAAGATTGAATTATAGTTGAACTATCATCCAAGACCTGAATGTACTCAGATATAAGAAATAAAGATTTGCTTTTTATAATTGCTCAGGAATATTCATACATATCTCAAATTGGCAACTTCTAAAATGGCATGAATCCATATATTCCATTATTGTCCCCGCCGAACGAAGTTCGCGAGGGGACTATGAAACGGGCTCCGTTCGTGTGTGCGTGTGTGTGTGTGTGTCCGTCCGTCCGTCCGTCCGTCTGTCCGTGTGTGCTCAAATGTTAGAAAATGCTACTTCTCCGTCATTTCTTGGCCGATTTTGATTCTGATTGTTTTATCTGATAGGGCTTGGTGAGGGCTTCCAAACTTCTGCACAGAATCGTGAAATTCATTAATTATGCAAATTCATGCAAATTTATTCAAAAGTGACGAAAAATGCTACTTCTCCTCTATTTCACATCGGATTTTGATTCCGATTGTTTTATCTGATAGGGCTGGGTGGGGGCTTCCAAACTTCTACACAGAATTTTGAAATTCATTAATTATGCAAATTTATGCAAATTTATTCAAAATTGACGAAAAATGCTACTTCTCCTCTATTTCACATCGGATTTTGATTCCGATTGTTTTATCTGATAGGGCTGGGTGGGGGCTTCCAAACTTCTACACAGAATTTTGAAATTCATTATTCATGCAAATTTATGCAAATTTATTCAAAATGGCTGAAGGTTCATAATGTTTTCATGTTTTATATTTCAGTTGTATACATGCATTGTTGGTATTCTCTTCTTTTGCATGCAGTAACATTATTATTTTATTCACTAAAGTTTTTCACTGAAGTTTTAAGGTTCAGGCTAGTTAATTTCCACAGATCTGCACTTCCGGCGGGGACATTTATTATGCATTGCGTAATTTACTCATTCACTTGTTTTTATTTATTATAAAAACACTTTTGCATTTTCAAAGTGCTACAAGCAGCTGTACTAACTTAAGACACTTAAAATTAAGATCACACATGTTTTGCTCACTGGGAGGGAGCGTTCATTCATTCACAATATATATATATATATATGCCTCCCTGGTAACAATATCTATCCTAGAGCCCCTAAGAAATGATTGCAGTAGAAAATTATCAAGCAAATCATAATAGTCACCCAGAAAAACATAATGAATATTTCCTGTCCTACTTTCTTTCATTCTTTGGGCTTTCACTAATACCTTCAGGTTATCAAGATCTAACTAATCTGACCGATTTGTGGCGATGAAAACCCCTAAAGCAGGGGCTCATGATAAAGGGATATTTAAAATGAAGGAGCTATTTGCACAGTGAAAATTATTCAGTTGAGGTCCGGCAAGTATCTGATGATATGCAGTGACGATATGGAATTCTGCAGCCACTTTTTATTTCATTGGCTTTTATATAGATTGATAGATAGCAAGGGATCTATCTTTGATAGTACTGTGCATGGGCTGCGGAGCCATGGGGCTGGGGGGGGGGGGTCTGCAGCCCCCCCCCCACTTTTTTGAGTAAACACGTTTTAAAAAATATCGAAAAAAACGCTCGAAAATTGTCATTAATGGGTGAAATCGGATCAGCCCCCCCCCCCCTCACTTTCAAAAATGCTCCGTGGCCCCTGCTGTGTATCAGGGATTAATAGATCTATATCATTGTCCATATTTAATATGTGAGCTTAAAAATGAACTGTAGGAAGAAGGGCTATAGGAGGATTAGGCCAAATTTAGGTCAAGTTGCAATCTTTAGGCTTATAACAAGCAATTATGGTATCACATTCCACTACTGCTCTCCTTACATTGTCTTGTACATGTAATGTTCAGAGATGATGTCTTCATAGTAAAGCAGTGTCATATTAAATAGTTAGTCCAGATTAACAATATATTGCAAATCTTGAAGAAAAAAAAAAGATATTGAATCGATTAAATCGAGGTGTCAGTTACCATCCATTATTATACAGAGCGATAAATGAGAACAAAGGGCTATCTGAATCATAGTGTGTAATTGTGGCTGTTGGAGGCCTGACTTGGGTGTAAAGTAAAAAGAGTTGGGGAGGGGTGTCTTCTTAGACTGCAGTTTGAATATCAAGATCTCAGAAGTAGTAGATTAGGTTGTTGTAGTGGCAATGAAGTGTAAAGGCTCTGAAGTAGAACATTGGTCTTGCAACCAGGAGATCCTGACTTTGGAATATCAACTGACCAAAGAGATGTATAATGTACGTCAAATTGAACAGCAAAGAAATTACCTTTATATACTTCGCAATAGTTCTGACTATGACTGCTCAAGAACCCTAATAAAAACCATAGATAATCTCTCTTAATCCCTGAGCTAGGGGATCAGAGATCTTGTAATTAATCCTCGGGACCAGGGTCAAGGTATCTAGACTAGTGATTCACTCTTCGGACTCACAATGGAAGATATGGCAAGGTATACTGTGACAGATATGGTTTGTCAGCTGTTGTCTTCCTTCAGATGGTAGGAGTGTTATGGTATAGTGGTTCAGTCACTTGACTCTCAATTAAAGAGGTTGAGAGTTTGATTCCCAATGTGAAATCAATGTCCTTTGGCAAAACAATCCAGATTTGCCACTCTCGACCCAGGTGTAGTTAAATGGATACCGGGCAGAATCGATTCTATGAAATGCTTAAAGCACCGTATAACAGCAGTAGAGCTGAAGCCAGTGTCTCTATATTGAAGCACCAAGAGCGTGAAGTTTGACAGAAGTGAGTCCTGTACAAGAACCCACTCTTATAATTATAAATTTTGGGCCTATTCACAACACATATTAAGTGGTTGAATACTGAGCTGTAGATAACTAGGGCCAGAGTCTGTGAAAAATATATATTAACCAAAATGGAATTGTTTTCAACTGGTTAAGATTGCTTTCAAGAATGTTTTAAAAAGACACCTTCAGGACGTATATCACTTGCCTTCACAATGCTAATTTTATATCGATTTCACCTCAGCCAGACAAACAGTTTCATTCCTAAATTTAGACATTTGACATTTTGTGTGGAAAGCTTACACTTTGGTTAAAGTCCTACTTTTATCAAGAAACTCAGGCTTACCTGTGTACTAAGATAATGCAACATCACAAAAGGTTCCTATCATGAGTAATTTCTTGATGATTTGCAAGAAGAAGAAGAATGCAGCATTTTTGCATTGTCATTAAATTGATTAATGAAGAGACAAGATTAGGTATTCCAAGACACTGGGTTTTTACAGCCCCGTCTAATAGCTATAATTTCCTTTACGCTTTACGCTGATGTCTTAATCTTAATTAATTTGTCTTAATGAGAGGAACATG
Organism: Heliocidaris tuberculata; assembly: GCA_025618425.1. Lineage (NCBI taxonomy): Eukaryota > Metazoa > Echinodermata > Echinoidea > Camarodonta > Echinometridae > Heliocidaris > Heliocidaris tuberculata. The sequence goes on from CM046848.1 coordinate 28,106,457, forward strand.
ACCTTATCACTGTGATAGCCTCTCGCACATCATCAATTTATCTGGGAAGAAAACATCCGACAGAGTTCCGTTGTCCATTAGAGGGAAGGTGAAACGTGACGGTGCATGAAATACTAGAGGTGTTCAATTTGAGAGCTAGGCATATCAAGTTCTGCTGTATAATTTATAAAGTAATTTGTTTTGTATGGAACCCGTTAAATGGTATCTTTTGACCCTTTTGAGACAATAGACCACATTTTGTGGTTTGGCTCAATAACTTTTGATTCAGAGCACTAAAAAATATACCAGATGCATGAGTAGAAAGAGCAAACATTTCTGCACACACTATGTCCATTTTTGTTGCATGACCATTATTGCATTTGATGCCAGGAATTAAAAATATGAGAATAAGATTTATAATCCTTGAATTGGCAACACGTTGAGAGGTTCAAAATCGTTGGCTTTTTTAATCAAAATTGGCAATTTTTTCAACTTTTCAACAAAATTCCTGACCATGTATATTGCTTTCAAAGACATTACACCTTATTAGAACCATGTAGCAAGAAAAGAAATATATTATTGTTGCCAATTTGAAGAACAAAATGGGATCAATTTAGCCCTTAAATAATTCCTGTCATGAAAGGGTTAACACAGAGTTAATGCCTTACAGGGTCTCAGCAGATGTTCTACTTTCATAATAGCATAGAAAGGAAGATTTGTTTTGTTATCTGCCCAAATTTCAACCGTCAACTCCAAGACTGTTTTTATTTCTTTGTTCTTCTCTGTTCTCCTCCAAGTGCTTAAAGAGCCAGCTTTACAAGATAAACAATGGGTGCTGGGTATTTAATATTGGAGCTGTGATAGTCACTATCATCTTCCATCCACCACAGTCATCTTCATAATCAACACAATCTTTCATTATCATCCATCATCATTATCGTTATCATTACCATCATCACCATCATTGTCATCATCATCATCATCATCACCATCACCATCATCATCATCATTGCTATCATTACCATCCATCAATATCATCCATCATCATCATCATCATCATCACTGTCACCATTGTCATCATCATCCATGACCACATGATCATTACTGTCATTGCAATCTTCTGTATGGGCAAGAATCCATTGTTTCAGCATGTATTTATATGACTTTTCTCTCTCTCTCTTCTTTTCATCTATCCAGAGCCATGCAATGCGGATTGTTAGGAGTATTGGTCAGGCGTTTGAGGTGTGTCATAAGCTGAGTCTCCAACATGCCCAGGCTGCAGCGGATGGGCAAGCTGATGGAGAGAGCGACAAGGTTGGAGATGAAGTCCTAGATACCAGAGAAGGTGGGAATGAAGACTCCCTTTTTATCATGATTATGATAATAGTAGAGGAAGTCAGAGAAGTAATAATACATGTACATGCAGTAGTAGTAGTAGTAGTAGTAGTAGTAGTAGTAGTAGTAGTAGTAGTAGTAGTAGTAGTGGTGGTGGTGGTGGTGGTGGTGGTGGTGGTGGTGGTGGTGGTGGTGGTGGTGGTGGTGGTGGTGGTGGTGGTGGTGGTGGTGGTGGTGGTGGTGGTGGTGGTGGTGGTGGTGGTGGTGGTGGTGGTGGTGGTGGTGGTGGTGGTAGTAGTAGTAGTAGTAGTAGTAGTAGTAGTAGTAGTAGTAGTAGTAGTAGTAGTAGTAGTAGTAGTAGTAGTAGTAGTAGTAGTAGTAGTAGTAGTAGTAGTAGTAGTAGTAGTAGTAGTAGTAGTAGTAGTAGTAGTAGTAGTAGTAGTAGTAGTAGTAGTAGTAGTAGTAGTAGTAGTAGTAGTAGTAGTAGTAGTAGTAGTAGTAGTAGTAGTAGTAGTAGTAGTAGTAGTAGTAGTAGTAGTAGTAGTAGTAGTAGTAGTAGTAGTAGTAGTAGTAGTAGTAGTAGTAGTAGTTAGCAAATAGTAGTTAGTAGTAGTAGTTAGTAGTAGTTAGTAGTAGTAGTTAGTAGTAGTTAGTAGTAGTTAGTAGTAGTTAGTAGCAGTAGCAGCAGTAAGATGATTCCATCACAATCAAATATTTGAAATGCAGCTGGCATCTGGGCCACCTGCTGTAAATTTGATTCATAATTCTACCCTGCGATTTTTATTCCATTTTTTTTTTCCTTTTGAAATGCAAACATAAAAAGCCTCTTGGGATAGTAATTGTTGAATGTATTCATTAAAATTGGCAAAATGTTTGTTTAGAAGTTATGCATGATAAACATAGATTGAGATATCTATTGGAAATACATGTCATGTCTTAGTCAAGACAGATTTTGCATACATTTATACTTTTAGTATCAGTTATGTGAGAGGCTATTTTGGGATAATGAGACAATTCACAAAAGTAAAGATACAAATACTTTCAAGTGTATTTCCTATCATCATAAACTTAATGTATATGAGATATGAGCCCAAATTAATGCTTTCATTTACATGTATATTGTTTGCTGTTGACATAGAAATTTTGATTCTTTACAAACCTTTGCCAATCCCACACACTTTGCTCTTCCAGGTTACTTTGATTATAGATATTGTGTTTTCAATCCAGGTATGTTTAAACAGTTCACAACAAATTTTATGAATGATAGTTTTTGCTAATATTGGATGAAATTCTTCACATAATAACATTTTACATATATGTAACAAAATCTTGATGGATGCACAAGACGGGAAAAGATAAAATCATTTGCAGATACATGTACATGTATTTTGCTATTGGGGTTCAGAATCTGTTATATTTGCCATTGCCAATATATTTTGCCACCCACATAAATGGAGCAGTCGATTTCAAGGTTCACTAATTATCACGTGTTGACTTTTTTCCTTCAAAGTTGATTTTAGTCCTAATGGCATCATTTCGGAATGAAAAAAGGAAGAGATGTTTTTCATTCATGCCCCAATAAATTGTTATGTTTGTGTTGTATGTGGGAGTTTGCCACTATAACGGTTTGTTTTGCTATCTGGCTACATTCACACGTAAAGGGAAATCCAACCTTTATAGCAAGTTGCTTTGAAAGAAAGAGGAAAAATCAGAGAAGTAGATTGTTGAAAGTTTGAACGAAATCGGACAAGCAATAAGAAAGTTATGAATTTTTGAAAGTTGTAATCACTATGCATATGGGAATTTCAAATTGGCCGAATAGGTAATGTCACTGTGATGTAGCTGTGGACAACTCCCCCATTCGCTCTAACACACAAAATGACTAAAATGTCACTTTTTTTCAAAATGCATTACTCAGTAGGATCTTTTCGTTCATGAGGACCTATAACAATGTGATATCTCCAATACATTTTGAGTACTGCCCCGAGGGTAAAAGCGCCACGAAATGGGAGAGTTGTCCACAAAAATGTCACAATTGACTCACCGAATTGCCAATTTGAGATTCGCATAGATGTAGTGATCTCATTTTTCAAACATCCATAACTTTCTTAGTCCTTGTCCGATTTCTTTCAAACTTTCACCATCCTGTTCTTATTTTTCTGCTTTCATACAAATCATCTTATTATCAATGGTTGGATTGCCCTTTAAAGCTCATGTGTAGTTTCGGTAGCAAGAAGGGAACTGGAAAGAAATCATGTGTGTATAGCATACACATAAATACACGTGTGTACACATTGTAGTGCAACTTGCCATTGTGGGTGTTTCTATCCCTGTCCCGGTATCTAAATGATTTTTTACCTCTCACTTGTTTAATATTCAACTTGAAGAAAAAATTTCACAGTTATACAAGTATCTTCCTATTCATCATCTAAAATTAAAGAAATCTGACAGCAAGTTTTTGAGGGCTTACCTTTAAAGAGCCAATGGGTTCCCTCTTTAAATATAAGAGTGAGTCATGAGGAGTATTCACATGGCCATCACTTATGATGAAATGTTTGGGAATTATGCACACTGACATATCTGGGCATTCTGTTTGATGTTGTGTGGCTTGCTGTGTTATTTGTGACTTAAGAATTTATCTAGAAATCAAGATATGTATATATACCATGAATATTTATTTGAAGACCTAATATAGAATATGGTTTGCATACTTGTGTTTGATGTTATAATACTGAAGAGCAGTCTGTTCATCCAGTTCATAGAGTTGAGTTAAGATGGACTAATTCCTAAATAAATGCACATTCAAATCTATGAAAATATTGCAATCTGACACTCCCAAGTTATTGATTAAAAACCATTTAATCATAAAAAGGCAGCTTTGGGGGCTGCAAAGACAGATGGTGCCATAATGTAGCTTTTGAAAACCTGAAAAGAGTTTTTGAAAGAGATATGTTTGAATATTAAATGCTGACCCTTTGGAAATCTCATTTCTTACAGATTCCAAAAAGCTCTCTTAAACCAAATACGTTTCTTATATTGGTTCTGTTTCTTTCTCAGTTGGCCAGATGTTTTATTCATTGTATTCTGGAGTTCCTTTTATTTTCCTGTTGCAAACAAACTTTAAAAGAACATATATATAGCTAGAGTCATGGTAATTTTGAATGCCTTGAGCACCTTGCATGGTGGATATGAGCAGTATACAAGTATCCAATATTTTGATATGTAAGACTACAAATTCATCAACTCTTAAATACAACTTCTCTGTTATCTATTTCTTCTCTTTTATCTTTTATTTATTTTTATTTTATCTCTTTTATCTACTCATTTATTTTGAATAAATGCAGTAAGAGGAATAGATGGTGGAAACGAGATGCATTCGACAGGTTCACAGAGGATGCGGGAACGAGATGAGACGGACGGCGTCTCAGTAGAACCGACGACGTTAGAAGGACGGTCATCCAGCAAAAAGAGGTCACATCTCAACTCATCCATCCACTCGCAAAAAGTGAAGACAAACTCGTCCATCCGCTCACAAGAGGTAAGGAATTGTTCATTCTTTCTATTGTGCAAAGAAAGCCCTTCTCATACTTTGCAGAGTTTGTTGATTATTCAGACCATTAGCTATTACAAAACAGCTTGTAGAGAACTTTGGGGAAACAACTCCGGATAGAATGTCATAACTCATATTGACTCATGAGCATTTTGAAAATGGTCAGAATATTCATACTTTTTCTTGCTGAAGTCCTACGGCTCAGGACCATTTGTACCTTGAGAAAGATCGGTATTCAACCTCACAAAGTAGTTAAAAGGAAGGTTGAGTTCTGGGAAAGGTGAAAAATAATTTGTGAGCTTTCTCATTCCTTTCCTGTCAGTTTGGAAGAGCATCATAGTAGAAATGTCCCCTGAAAAGGATTTCTCTTCAAATGCCCTTGTATTCGAAAAATGACAAAAACTGGCTGAAGTGTCCGGGCTGAACATTCATGCCACATCTCTGTGCAGTTCCGTATACCCATTTCTATGTGCAGTGCATGTTCTTTTGAGCAAGTTTGGGTTGATTTCTTTTCATTTTGATGATTCCTAAGCCTCGCAGTATACACCAATCCTTATTTAGACATGATCAACCTTTCCCAATTGCTTTCAGACAGTTTCTTTCACAATGTAATCGCATGACCAGAACTCAACTTTATCTTTAAGAAATAGATAGTTTATCCACTCACACTTCTTTAAGTTTCAGATGATGTTGATTATCTTTCTTAGAAGGGGCTAGAGAATTGTAATTTTTTTTTCATTTGTAAAAATTGCAAAAGTTCATACTACCAGGAAAAAATGTCAAGGCTCAACAATGTAGTGCCTTAGACAGCCCTGAACCTTGATTATATGGCATCCTGAGTAAAAACAGACCTATCAGAAGCCTATTACCTACCTTTGATATTGGACCAGACATCATTATTAGATCATGGAAAGTTTTTCCCAGAGAGCCTTAGCCTGGAAATCATGATTTTATGTGAGTCAACACCATGTGTCACTATTAAACATGCTGCTCAGTTTGCTGACAAGTTGTGACCTGTTGGAAACAGTGATCTCATTGCTGACGGGTAGCCTTTCTCTAGGGTCCTCCAATTCTGAGGAACAATGTTCCAAAAGCGCATAGATTCCCTTATGGTAGTTTTCATTAATCATAGCATAAATGTTTAATTTATCTGGTCCCATGTGTACAAGTTTAACTCTAGTCATACTAACCCTAAGTTCCAATAAGTACAAGTACTTACTTGTACTTCTTTCACAGTGTCCAAAGACTATATACTCCAAAGCTAAGGGGAAAAAATGTAATTCTTTTCTTTGGAGTTCAATAAAATTTCAATATTTTGCTACTTTAATCAACTTGTCATACATGCCATAGAGGTCTGTGGCCTTCATTTTTTACGCATACACCATCGGTGGAGCATATACTCCCAATATGCAATCTAGGAATACACGTCTTGGCATACACAGAGTTAAACATAACTGAGCTAGGGATACCAAGTTCATGAAAAGTTTCTTGAGATGGCTTAAACATGGGACTGTCGGCTTTTTATGAGTCAGCATCATGTGTCACGGGTATGTGGCTAGGTTTACTGATGACTTATGATCTGTCTGGAGAACGTGATCTATTTTCTGATGGGGACCTGGTCTTCAAGGGTCCTTGGGTTCTAAGAACTCCAGCCCTGGGGAATTATGGGAGATCAATGCTAGAAACAATGGCACCACAATGAAAGCTTTGAACAGTTGGTTCTTAACTTGAGCCAGTTTCCCCTGCCTCAAGAGATGCCAACGCCTACCAGTTCTTATATGTCTCAGGTGCAGATAAGAGGGTAGTTGTACCACGTAAGTGCAACTTTATGTCCCAGTGGTATATTCTCAGTGTGGTTTGAGTTGCACTTGCAGTAGTCCAAGGTATTATGTTTTTGCAGCTTTCAGGATGACGTAGGAAGTGGTTGATTTGCAACGTGCCTTTTTTTTTTTTCATTGGACCCTCATTGCATATGAAGGTGTAGCATTTTGGACCTATTGACTTTGAGGAATGTTGATACATTTTCCGAAGATCACACCATTACTGGTCTCCACAAGCAGGGTCACTGAAAATTGGAACATCATCATATGTAAAGCGATGGCTTTCTGGACTTATTGACTTGGGATTTACAGATATGTCTTCTGAAGACTGCCCCACTACATATATCTAGATATTGTGCCAACTTAAATTTGATCATCGATATACATGTATGTCAATGGATAGCATCCTGGACCTATTGACTGGAGATCTGTTGATAGCTCTTCTTGAAAACCACACCGATACAGATCTCTGCAAACAGGCCCAGCATAATTTGATCATCATCGTATGTAAAGGAATAGCATTCTTGACCTAATCAATGAGGAACTGTTGATTAGTTTTCTTGAAGACCACACCTTTGCAAATCTCCTTAAACCTGGCCAATTTAAACTGAACCATCATCATTGTATCTAAAGGTATAGCGTTCTGGGCCTACTGATTTGGTACCTGTTGATATATTTTCTTGGAGACCACACCATGACAGATATCTGTAAACCAGGACAACCTAAACTGAATCCAAACTCAAATGGGATGGGGAACATTACAGGGGTACAGTACTCCTGGTTTCAATCCAAGTGGAATGTAGGAGAGGCCAAGAAGAGGTATGATGTGAGTGGGCCACTCCTGGAGAGTGTGGATGTCATCTACATGAACCAACTCCAAGTAAAGGGAGGGAAGAAGGTAATCATGAAGAATCTCCAAAGGCTAGGTTTTTGCAGAGACGGGAAAATGTTATGGCTGAATTTCATATGCCTTTGCTATAGTGCAGGGACTTGTCTTTTAAAGAATTATGATTAATCTGGATCGATCGCAAGTCCTCCCATCAATCGCAAACTGACAAACTCTTATCTCTTTAATACAGAGTTGAGATTGATATCAGGTTGTGATCCATTTGAATCAATCGCAACTGTTTATAAGACGGGGACCTAGATGTATTTTTAATAGTTGGAATCATCCCGAGGGAGTATAAATCTGATTACTGATTCAATGATCCCATAATCTATCCATCTCTTTATCATTTTTTTTTAATCATTCTTTTATTTGTAACAGATATGAATGTAGTGCTAACTATTTGTACTCTCTCAAGCAGAATTATAGATGAATCCTGATTTGGTATTGATGTTAGACATATTGGCTCTCAGTTGATTCAAAGTGATTGTGTTTCTTTACTTTTTTGCAGGGTGTCCAACAAAACACATCAATCCTCACTCCTGATGAGCCTGGTATGCCCTCTCTTAGTCTCTACCATCAAAGGCAGCTTCTCCAACAGCAATTACAGCAGCAAGAAGCACAGACCCAGGTAGCCCTGGCCCAGGTACAGCTTCTGAAAGATCAATTAGCTGCAGAGACCACAGCCAGGCTAGAGGCACAGGTAAGCTCTACAGGGAATTGTTTGTGAGGTACATGTACCTTGAGGTACCTTGAGGTAATTAGTTTAATTAGAGTTAGGGTCAACTATGGGAGTGGGAGGCCAATAATAATAATATTCTGTTCTTGTATAGCTTATATCACATTATGATAGAATGTCTCTGTGCGTTTCCAAAGGACTTAGGATATTATTACCTCGTCTTTAGCTCTGGCAACTGTAGCGCTCAGTGCATTCAAGGTACCATGTACCCTCTTACTACACCTGGGTTGAGTGTGGCAAATGGAGATTAATGTCTTGCCAAAGGACGTTAGTGCTGCGGCAGGGATTCAAACCCCGCACCTTGTGGTTCACAGTCCAGAGTCTTATCCACTAGACCACAAAACATCTATATTGTAAGTGGCCCTGCCCCAGGTACAGCTTCTGAAGGATCAGCTAGCTGCATAGGCCACAGCTAGGCAAGAGGCACAGATAAGATCTTCAGGAAACTCTTTATGAGGTACCTTCAGGTAATATCTTGGGTTAGAGTTGGCATCACTGTAGGAATGGGAGGTCAGTGTAAGTGGCACAGACCAAGGGCCGAAAATCATTAGCAAGCTTCAGAGACCACAGCCAGGCTGAAGGCACTGGCAACCTGAACAGGAGACTACTTATCATAAGGCACCTAGATATATCTATTTATGGTTAGGTTAAGCTACAGCAGGAGGCTCAGGGTCAGGAAGCTGTGGCCTAGGTACATCGTCCTAAGGATTAACTGGCTTCAGAGACCACAGCCAGGCTAGAGGACAGATAAGCTTTGCTACAGGAGATCCCTTTCTAAGGTTGAGGGACTGTGAACAAGCAGTTTTCCTTCATGACATTCAATCACATAAGTTGCGGTTTCAAGTCATGACACTTTACTTATCCAGTTAGACATGGCATTTTATGCACAATTTGTTTTCTTGACCTCAGTTTTGATGGATACATGGATGGATAAAACTTAGACTGGGTGATTCTTCTTTCAAAACCACTTTTAGTACACTTCTGCTCTTGGGTATAGCATGGATCGCCATTTACGTAGTTCCTTAATGGGCGTTCCCTGTTTGCTTATCTGTAAGCGTACACCTGCTCTTAACATTGTGCCCCTTCTACTGTAGTAGAAATGAGAAGACCTGACTTACATTGTTTTCAATGCTTGTAAAGCAGTGATGATTTTGAAATTGGAGCTGGCATTGTTTCATGCCCTCCATGAGGTCATCAAATGTTCTTACGTATCACCTGGCATCCCATAGGGGTTCATTGCTGTAAGACATTCCAATTGTTTGTGGCATGGTGGAGTCCTCATGATGAAACTGAAACAGGACCAATGCACCTTGTGTGCTCATGAAAATAGAAACTTTCACTTTTTTACACTCGTTTATCAACCCTGTCAGAAATCATTGCCGTCTATGACATTCACCCTGGATGTGTACAGTTTGATACAAAAAAATGATTACAGATCAGTGTATGATTGATATAGGAATTCTTCAGTTTGACAATGTTTTACCCCACTTTCCTTTATAAAGTAGGACTTTTTAAGGACATTTATTCACAGATTCTGACAGAGATTACACTTAAGAAGGCTAGGATGTGTATACAGGGTGTTACACAAAAATGCACAGATCAGGGTCTGACTGAATGATGTATTGAAATGATTGCAAATAGATGGTTTCATGAAATTAATTTTTTATTTTTCCCAACTAGTAAAGGAAAATTCATCTCACTACTTGAGATATTTGACCTACAAATATGAAGATGAAATACACAGTGTTTTGAACACTCTCCACTTGTGGCTGTTGATACATGCAATGCAAAAATATCACACTTATTAAACACAATTAAGTAAAGATATACTTTGTACATGTACTTTATTTTATAGTTCCTCCAGTGTATTTGAATGGTGGATGTTGAAAGAGTGACTTTCCATTTAATAGTATTTCAAGAATTAAAAAGATTTGCTAGATAGTGTTGTATCATCTGCTGTGTTTGTTGAGACGCCTTATAATAGAGGATGTCTGCCGAGGAGAACGGATTCCTCTTTTGCATCTGGAATGGGAACTCTGGCCAGCTGGCTCTTGGACCAAGTCCAACTTCTGGTTGACGTAAATCCTGCTATAAAATGCAATCCCTGACCACTCTACCTAGGTGCTTCTCATGTTCATTCTGTTTGAAGATAAAGTAGAGTTCTAGTCATGCAATTACATTGTGAAAGAAACTGTGTCAAAGCACTTGGGAAAGGTTGATCATGTCTACATATTAAAGAATTGTTTTATAAAAATGTGAGTTTTTGGAATCATCAAAAATAAAATGCCTTGCTCAAGGACTTAAGTGCCATGCCGGGGATCGAACCCAAGACCTTCGCATCTCCAATTGAGTTTAAACCACTCGACTACAACAACTCTACTGTGAGTGAAAGAGAGAAGGACAAAGTGGGGAGAGAAAAAAAAGCAATAGATGAAGGGAGGAGGTGGAGGGAGGAGACAGAGGAAGAAAGAGGGTTGGGCTCACTTTTTGATAACAATGATTTTGAAAACTAGTAAGCTCATGGGACAGCAAATTGATTACTAGAGGATCTGTTCTATATGCAGGTAAAGGAAGACCATCTATACCTGTCACCTATACTGTATTTCACATGTTCAGAGCTTGTGCTACTCACCCAAACTTCTTAACTTCATGTAATGTGCTGTGTAGATAGAATATAAATGTTTCTTATGTAAAACTTTAAAACTGTAAGATCATTGTAAGTGCATAAATATTGCATTAATCATAATTAAAAGAAGAAGAAAGTCAAATTTCACTAAAAAATGGCTGTCCAAATATTAGTTTAAGTGATTTCATTGTGAGGCTTAATACTTAAAAAGAATGAGAGTAAATATCAATTTATTTTAATTGCTGATTGTCGTCATTCTTTGGATAACCAATCATGCAATCACATTGCATGTTCAACATTTTTAAACAAGATTTTCTGATGAGATGATTCTCTCATAAAAATTAGGACCTGGGATGATACTTAATTTGAACTTTCCGAGGTCATGACTTTCTTCAGTACTGGATACTAGAAGGAATGCTCAACCGACTGTTTCATCATTGAAAATGCTTTGTGCAGGGTAAAGTCAATGAGCTTTTAATTCATGTTATGGCAATAGGGTGCATGTCATGAGAAACAAATGCCCAAGAATTCAAATGGTGTACAAAAGTGTATGGATTTCGGATCAAGCTGGTTATTTTTATCTGTTTGTTCTGAAATACAAACAGGTACATACACTGTGATTTGTTGTACATGTCCTCCTGTGAAAAAAAATTGTCTGTTTCACCATAAGAGTTGAGAAAAGGAATACTTTGAGTAATTTATGTACAGAACAAAGGTAAAGTTCTCTACATGTATGACATCACACATTGTGACCACATTATCAATGTGAGGATCTCCATATCATTAATGATCTCAACTTACAAACATTCATAACTTTCTTTCCGATTTATCTCAAACTTTCATTAATAATTATATTTCTCTGAGTTTTCTTCTTTCATCCAAGCCAACTTTCTTTTTAAAGTGTTACATGTAACTCCCCTAAAAGATTTGACTTTTGAAAGTCCATTCTTATGATAATTGTCTGGAAATCTAGTGGTTTGAAAGGGTTCAACAGCTTTGAAGAACAATACTGCTGCCTTTAAGATGCATGTAAGAAATGGCTGGGTCGTATCATTAGAGTCAGGAAGCGAATAGGATGTTAGTCAGAACTATAAGGGGGCTTGGGAAGGGGGAAATGAGATGGAGGTCATCAAGACATTCGGCTTGCCTCACACTCCTACAAGGAGATGTTGATGGCCTCGAGAGTCTCTCAAGAAGAAGACGGGAATGTTCTCTTTCTTGGAATGTTGTATCATAATCTCATTTCAGATAAAAAAAATGAAATATGAAAATTTTACGAGGGGGCAGAAACCATGAGCAGGTATTAAGGCAAGCACATTAAGGAGATTTCCTAAATTCTGTAAGAACTTAGGTTGGATTTGGGTTTTAATTAAATGCATTTAACGATTGATTAAATGCATTGCAAGTGCCTGGAGATGTATGTAACCTTTTTTGACATTTCTGCTAGATTAGGAAAGTGCCTACTCGTGTTTGATATGGAAATATAGTTTGAAGCTTCAAGCAAATTATACAATATCTCATAAATACATCCTTCCCAAATATGTCAATTATTCAGTGTAACTTTGTAAGCAGCTGCACAAGAAAGAAAAGCCTGACATTTGTAATATAGTTGATCTCCTGTGCTATGTACGCAAGCACAAATCTGTAAAGGATGTAACGAAAGCAAAAGAAAATTTAGAAGAAAAAACAAAACAAAACAAAGGAGAAAGAAGTATACACTAAAGCAGATAGGTATAGATAGATGATAAAGGCTTTATCATTAAAATGGATTACTAGTATAAGTTTAAATGCTATTTCCACAAAAATGGCAACATGCTTAGCCTGCACCAACTTAGCCTGCACCAACTTGATATTAATTTCAAACATGATTGAATTTTACTACTCCAGACCTGGTCTCCTTGAACATTCAGGCAAGACATGCTTGAACTTCATGGGGGGGGGGGGGGTAGATGTTAGAAGTTGTGATCTATTAATAATGCTAATCTAGCGATTGATTGGCTGGGTATTATTAAAAGCAGTTGTGCAGGAACAAATCTTCTCATGCTTGCAAGTACAAACTTAGGGGGAATTTAGTTTGGTATTGGATTAGATCTTCTGTTGAGGGCATGCAAGGTAAACTGACTTTGATTTTGAAATGTTTTGACAGTGAGCATTCAAGAGAAGGAAATGATGTGTGAGCTTTACCTCTCTCAGTGCCCATGTCACATATATGTGACAGACGTATCCGGACAACTACCCCCTGGACAATTACCCCCCGGACAACTACCCCCCCGAACAACTACCCCCTGGACAGCTACCCCCGGAAAAATTGTCCTGGGGGTAATTGTCCTGGGGGGTAGTTGTCCTGGGGGGTAGTTGTCCTGGTGGGGTAATTGTCCTGGTGGGGTAATTGTCCTGGGGGGTAGTTGTCCTGGGGGGTAGTTGTCCTGGGGGTAGTTGTCCTGGGGGGTAGATGTCCTAGGGGGGTAGTCGTCCAGGGGGGGTTTTCCGGGGGGTAGTTGTCCGGGGGGTAGTTGTCTAGGGGGTAGTTGTCCTAGAATCGTGACAGATAGACTTGTCATTTTCATTCACCAATTGCTCGACCACAGGAAAGGTATATGGTGGTCAATGTACAATGTATATCGAAATTTTGAGCATAAATCAAGCATTCTATATATATGGTTATAATTATATGCTACCATAGAAATTTTCAGAGAAAATTGCAGATTTTTAAAAAGATATTACCTTATTTCAACATTAAACAATAGTAAACAAATGAGAAACCAAAAAATAATGGACAAAAAAGAAACTCACATGTGATTTTCAATAATTCTTATGCATAAAGTTGGGAAAAGTAATATTGTTTGGTATCATTAAAAAATGGTCATAAATTTCCTTCAAGTTCTGTACACAATATTTTGTGAAATAATAGATGGTTAATGAAGTATTTGAAAAATAAGCATTGATCACATTTTGGTAAAATTTTGAAGAGAGCTAAACCTCTTGGCACAGTAAGAGTTAATTCCCACATGGCTGATAGAAGAAATGTTCCATGAAAAGGATTGCCTTTCAAATGCCCTTATATGACAAGAAATAGCTAAAACGTTTGGACCAAACTTTCATGCCACATGTGTTTGTAGTCCCATATATACACATTTCTGTGTGCAGTTCATGTGACTTAAAGCAAGTCCAATATTTTCTTATCAGTTGATTCCAAAACCTCACAGTATACGCTGATTCTTATGACAAAAACTCAACTTTAGTTTTAAGATATTCAAATTGGCAACTGCAAAATTTGCTTGGAATTACAAAAGGACGATATATATGTATTTTTTTTCTTTTTAGAATCTAACAGTGGTAAATGTATTGTGTTGCCACTTTGGGGAGGAAATCATGATTCAATCAGTACTGAGGGAAGAAATTGGACCAAATAACTTCCTTAGTTATCAGTCAATGTTATTAGTTTATGGTCATTTCCTTTGAGCAGTTCCAAGGTTTAGACTTTATTACAATGCTTGCTGAGAACCCTCATACAAGTCTGAAAGGATCTCAAAGCTGCTGTGCTTGGACAACAACCAAGAGAGGAGTATTATCTCACGGCAGGAAGCCTCAGTAGGCCCATTGGCAAAGCATTTGTCTTCTAGAAAGTTCATTTTGTAGTGATTTTTTTCGATATGATTGGAAATACCTTTGCTGTATCCTCATTTGTGACTTGTTTATAGAAAAATTAAATAGGTCAGGAACTTTGAAGTAATTTTTTGACAATGCAGTCAAGTACACAGCTATGCATAAGTGGCCTTAAAGTGCAGTGCTCTCATAGGTTGTTAGAGTGAGAATTTTGGACAGTTTTGTGTGAGACCTATGTCACATGATGTCCATTTTTGCAATTTTTACGAAAAAGATGTAAGTTAGGTGGTATACGTATGCATGTACATTCAGTTTTAAGTGAAATTCTACCAAATATTCAACCCATACACTGTTCATAAAGTAACCCGCCAATGACAGTTTTAACAATGACTGTGTCTTCATGTTGATAGTTGGGCTTATTCGAAGGTTTTATTGCTAAAGCTGTCATCATGAAGGCTTGACACAAGGTGCATTTGATCCTTTCAATTGTTCAGGCCTTCATTGTACATGTTCAGGGTTTCAGAATACACAAGGTTAACATGTAGTCACGCTAATATCAGGAAATCTTTTGATCCAGGAGAAAGTTTAAAGTGTCAAATGCAGTGGGTCGTAACCATTTCCTTGTGACAATCCTTGACAGTGCTGTTACTGTAAAACTGCAGTTCTTGATCAGTGCTGTCCCCCCCCCCCCCCATCGTAATGCAACTAAAACATAGGTTTTTAAAGACATTTAAACTGGGTTGGTTTCATTACCCCCCCCCCCCCCCGGAAAACCCGAAACAAACCCCATTGGAGTTACAAACCCCAGATGGAGAACCACTGATATAATGTATAATCATCATATCAGTTTCTCAAGGATGAGCTTCTTGTCCTCAGAGAATCCAAGAACCCAGAATAACCCCACTGGAGTAAAAAAAAAAAAAAAAAAAAAAGTCTATCACTTTAGGATGCTCCAAAGAGGTTTTGTTTCTGCCATTGTGACCTTTCGCGACAGCTTCTAGAGGATGAGCTTCTTGTCTTCAGAGAGAGATCCAAGAACTCAGAATAGTCCCCATCGGAGTAAAAAAAAAATTACTTTTAGAACCACTGATCTAATGTATAATCATCTAACCATGTCAAAAAGCAAATAATACAGGAAAAAGTTTAGAGAATCTATCATTTTACGATGCTCCATGGAGGTTTTGTTTCTTCCAATGTGACCTTTCCTGATAAAACGGCTTCTTGAGGATGAGCTTCTTGTCTTCAGAGAGATCTCTTGAGGCACCTCCTGTCTTGCATGCCTGGATTAGACAACCTGCAGCAAACAATGAGCCTTAATGTAGTAGCTTATATCAAATCCTCCAGCATCATGCGATGTTAAAGGTACAGTGTACTCTTCAGTTCTGGGAAGGAAACTTGTTTTTAAGTCGAATTGGCTGGCTGAAAGTCCTTCTGACTTGTTTAATCATTCTGTAAATAGGATGTCTGGACAAGCAAAGTGTTAATAAAATTCTGAAAACTTGCGGAAATCATGGACACTGAAAATCCACCTTCTTATTCTATTGTTTTGGCTGAATAATAAAATCACCTCGGGTCAATGCTTAAACCCAGCAATTATACATTTTTTTATCATTTCTCTTCAGCAGAAGTCATTTATTTCTACTGTTTAACTCTCAGTAGTAGAATAAATAACAACAAAACAGTTTCACCTTTCAGAGGATTCTGTGGGAATTTCATTCTAATTTCATCAGAGTCATTTGACAGAAATCATTGAGAGCCTGTAACATTCAGAGTAAATTTTATGTGATTCTGTGAGAATATTATAATTCATCATTTGGGCGATTCCGCGCAGTGTGTCCCGTATAATATATGTCTTTTTTCCACATATTTCATCCCAAAATGAAAAATCTCCCTATATGACCATTTGAATAATGATGCTTTATAATGGCATCACCACCTATAGTCATGGTCATATCAAAAGATTTTTCATTTATGAATGAAATATATGGATAAGTGTTATATGTCGTATGGGACACTCTGCCCGGAATCACCCATGACCAGAACTCAAGATGGTCTTTAATATCTGCCCCTGTTGATCCAAGACAATAAGAGGGGTGATGACACCCCCATTGGATTGTGTCTGTGTCTGGGAGACACGGGTGGGATTGGAGGGGTTAAGAAACCATTGACTCATGTAGGAAGGGGAAGGAAGTGGTGAATCAGACAAGTCCAAATAGAAAACTTCATGGCTGCCTTCTCTGAGACAGCTATCTAGCCCACCTCCACATCATGCATGAGTTACACTGGAGATATCTAAAAGAAAAGTCAAAAGTTATTAAAAAAAAAAAAAAAAAAAGGATAATTCTCAAGACGTAAAATCCTATAAAATCTAAACCAAATTTCAAAGACAATAAATCAATGATCCTGTAAACTGACTTTGAGTTTGGTTGAAGTAGATCAGTAGAAAAGTAGTCCTTCAGATGCATATCTGTTCTGGGTGATTTTCCTTGTCTGAAATTTCTTGTGACAGATTGATTTTTCACTTTCCAAACAATTCAAGAGACTCCAACTCTCCTGTTGTGGGGCCATTTTCCCTAAATCTCCTGTTGTGGGGCCATTTTCCCTAAATCTCCTGTTCTTCTGCTAAGTTGCATTATCTTCCATTTAAGATGTGTTTTGTTTTAAGTTTCGTTTTTGCATAGATGGTACCTAGGCTTTCCCGTCTTCAAGATTATTGCCTTGCCCACAGAGTCATTGTACATCATCAGTACAATAATGAAATGGGATATGCAAATAAAAGTAACAGTTCTGTACATAAATGTTAATATACAGTGTTGATAAAAACCAAGGGGGTATAAATAAAAAACATTTTTCTTCATTTTCACAGTATTAATTCAGAATATTATTAAACATGAGGGCAGAACATTTACATGTTTACCTTGAAATGCCTACACTTTTTGCTTAGAGACACCCAAAATATTTTTGATGTAATTTGGTGGCATTTTACCAGAAGAAATAGTGTCATAAATGAGTATGGTAGTGTGCCTCTCAGATATCATATAAAATTATTTTGGTTGCCTGGTTGCTCTTTTATTGCCAAGCACCATTTTTGAATAGATGTTTTCTTTAAATCAAATCTCTTTTCCATATTCTCTTCCTCTCTGTTCTGCTGCAGACGAGAGTCCACCAGCTTCTCCTGTACAACCGAGACCTTCTCAACCATCAACAAGAACTGGTAGCACACATTCAGGATCTCGAGTCCAAGTTCCATGGTTCCATGGCCCACAGTCCTGGCAACCCCTTCACCATCCCTCCTCCCCTACCCTTAGGGACGGACTATGGTCTGTCTCCTCATGGTCTTGTCCTACCAGAGTTCCCAGCCATGGAAGACACGCTCTTAAATGGCGGTATGGACCACAGCCAGGCCGTCTATGAGAATGCCAACTTTGGGCGTGGCATGGGGGTCGGTATGGCACCCTTGAACATCTCAACGGAGGCGATGTCGAACATGCAAGGGGCGCAGAGCGTGAGCAGCATGAGTGACAGCAACAATGAGCTTAATAACGATGGGCAGGAGAACCAACAGGAAGACTTCACTGCGTCTGTTGATGAAGAGGGTGCAGTCATGAACCTGAAGAAGTTGAACATTTCTGAAGATAACACCGGGAGTAGAATGTCGCAGGGTGCAAACCTGGATACGTCAAGTTCGAGTATCCCGTATGCCGGATACGTGGATTCGAGACAGTGCGAATCGAATGGTAATGGCGATATCCGCATCATCGTTCCAGCTCCTATGCAAGATGCGACGGCAAATCCTCTAGCGCTTGGTCACAACCAGGCCGAGGTCAAAGCTACAAACACCCAGCACAATTCAGCCAGGAAAATGTCTGGACCATCGCATCGGGGCTCACTCCCTGTCGAGATGAGCGCCACGCCCCCTTCTTACGAGATGGCAGTGGAGCTCACATCCAACTCGGCCCCACCCACCCCTCAACCCCAGTTGGATGACAGCCTCTCCAATGTCGTTGAACCCATCGACAAGCCATATAAACGGAAGTCAACATCATCGCGTGACTCGAGAGAGAGCTACCAAGCGCGGGGGAGCGTCCACAGTGTTGAGGCAGCAAAGGAGACCAAAAGATCAGGTAGCATCGAAGAGGAGGATATGTCTACCACCCCAGACTCCAGTCTCCAGTCCCCCCAATCTCCCCAGTCTCCCCAATCCCCTCAGTCAGACCTAGCCATCCCGGACACCAAGCTACACATCAGCTTCAGTGATGATGAGAACACAGAGAACTCAGAAGACTCTGGGGTGCCTAGGCCTCCGAGGGCTTTAGAATCAATGACCTTTGAAGAAATTGAATCCTTGTAGATGTTCTCTGTGGCCCAAATTCACAAAGGTGATGTAAACATAAATTTGGTTTTAACAATAAATTTTATTCACTGTAGGTGGCCAAAAAGGAAAAAGTTTTAAATTACTCAATCAGTGATTTAGATCATGGTTTAGATTTAAATCTTTATTCCTTGTGGACTGAAACTCTAGACTGCCACATTGTTTTGTATATATGTGTTCTACACACATTGTAGTAGTGACAAAAGTCAACTGTGGAAGTCCACTATTTGTTCCATTTGTCAATCAAAGCAGACAAAGATTTAAATCACCTTCATGAATTTGAGCCTCTAGGTTTCCAATGATGAATGAGTATTCACGCTTAAATCTTTTTGTAGCACCATATGCTGGCCTGTGTGAAGAGGTTGTTGAGTCATTTTTTTAACAACCTTTCCACAAAAGGCTTCTGAAAGCTTTCAATTGTGAATCAGTTGTTCTTGTTACCATGTTCCTTTCTCACTGCACAATCTGTTTTGGAGATGAATTTTACACAAGTTGAAATGCATTGGAACAATAAGAATCATCTGCCAGTCCTGTGACTCTGTCATCAATGTATATCCACTTAATCTAACAAAACATGACATTCTTTTATATAAACTGAGCTTCTTCTCCTTGTATATTTGTATAGTAAAGAGAGTGTAATTATGCATGATAATATGATGTATTTGGCAATGTCTTTTTTCTCTACATCGATGATGACTTATTGCTGGAGAAGTTGGAGATCTGTGACCAAATAAATGTCTGTATATTTTGTATGAAAGAAGAAGCCTTTTATAAAGCTTATGAGAGACTGGTTAAAATAGCGTGATGATGAATAACTGAGGATGCAAAGATAGGGTTTGTTTTTTTCTCCCTCTTGTTTCATATGATGTATTGTAGACAACAATCCAATTGGATTTTATTAATATTCTTTAGGAATCCAACATTTTAGTCAGTTTGACCTTAACAGTCATTTTAGTGGTTTCCACTTCCAAGTTATCTTGCATGACATGAGTATTACGTTATCACCGGAGAAATGTACCCAAATAGCACAAGGAACAATTTTTTTTTATTTTTACTGTGTTTTAGCATTATTTATGCAATATTTTACCATTCCTGTCTGTGCAGTACCTCAACAATTACTGATCTGATCTCTTTTTCAAATAAAGCTCAGTTTATTGAACTCTAGATGCAAGAAATATTTGGAAATAAATCAGAAACTGCATACATTTGTACATGACATTAGACAAATGCATGTGCTATTGATATTTCGTAGTGAGCAATATTTTTGTTTTTTTAATTGTAATGGACTATCCACCAGTTTGTATTATCTGTATCAATTCAAAACATAAATTGTGTTCATTCACATTAACACTGTCTGTGCCATTGTGCGGTTTGGCCCAAACTTTACACACAAATCCCATAGAAGAGTATTTATGCAGCAAACAAAGAGTTAAAGATATGAATTGGCTGAAATAAACTAGCTGTAGCTGTTAGAAATAGGAGTAGGAAATATTTGCTGCGTTGTAAATTTTCTTGAGACTGTGTCATAATTTTGTATGCATGTGTAACATGACTGTGATAGTGGTTAGAGGTGAAAAAGGAAACCAGTAATTCAAACTAGAAGGTCATCTCTTTAATATTTTATCGTCAGGCAATCGGCGATGAAAGATGTGCTATAAAAAAACAGGAGTGAAAAGGCCAAAATTTGAAGATGCAAATGTTAGGACTCCACCTTTGTAGAGAGGCCTTCAAGCCATGTTCAGTCATGTTCACTTTGGATAGTTTTGAGTGTATTTTTATGGTAGCTTATTATAATTTCTTTTTTTACTATCAGGATTGCATGTCTATCATGTCCATATATAGAGCTTTATTATGCTTGTATCATATTGTACATAAGGAACTGCATCCTAATATTGACGATAAAAATATGAATTTTATGTGAAAAATGGACTTCAGTCTGTAAATTAATGTCACAGAGCCAGAACAGTTGTGAAAAAAATTTATGTGTGCACTGCTTCCAGTAATGAAATAAGTAGAGAATATGTGAATATTACAAAATGGCAGATTTATATGTTTAGCACTTTATTTTCAGCCAAATATGTGAGCTTTTTATCTTGTGTCTACCAATGCCAGTGACATGTTAGATCTATATATATATTTGTGATGAAAGAACTTTTCAGTGCATTTTTTTCTTGAGGAAAAAAGTGTAACAGGCGTATATTATGTATATTGTATTCAAATTATTTTTGCAGGCATATTATTATATTAGAAGATATTGAGGATATGATAGTGATCTGGAGAAATATTTTCTTTGGGTTTGTATTCATTTTTGTTCAGCATTCCATTGTGATTCCAGATGAAAAATGAAGATGGTATACAGGGAGGGCAGAAACATTCCTTAACTTGTGACGTTCATTGCTATATCAGATATAATGTTTCAATGGACATGCCAGGTTGTCACATATTTTTGTTATAGAAATATATGACTCTTCATTCAAGCAGGGTTTAGGAATACATAAACGTAGCTTATGCTCAGTTTTGTGACATTTCCTTCCTCATTCCTTTGGGAAACTTTGGTGTTTGAAGAATTCCCAGAAGAAATTAAATGGAAAAAAATTAATGAATAAATAAATGCTAATGCTGATATGAATGGCTGAAACTCCATTGACAAGGGAAGATAAACTGGTACATTGCATCCAGTGAGATCCTCATTAAAGGAAAGCCAACCCGCTTTTTGTAGTAGAATAGCCTTGTGTGTACCTTGAATTCATTTGACAAGAAAAATTTTGACAAAAATAATCTGGACATTATGTTTAAATTTATGAAGCATCACTTTTGGGGGCTGTCATAGACGATGAAACAAGCTTTAGTCAGAAAACTTTTTTTTTTTTTTTTTCAATCTGAGAAGTTTTGAGCTTTATGTTACCATTTAGGTCCACACAAAGTCATCACATGTAAGACTCTTTTTGACTGAATAATGCGTGAATTCTCCTTAAAGTTAGAATAATAATTCAGTTATTTTAATATGCCTGTAAAGTGACAATAAGATTTTTTTGTTTGGTTAGCCCTTATGAGCTGTCATTTTCGTTTGATGGCTGTTGTATACGGGTACAATGTACAAATAAGCACACTTTTACACAGTCATATTATTTCTCAATAGACAATGTTGGAACAATGTGCTACTACTGGACAGTAATAAATAGTTCAATAAATGGCTTGAAATAACTCAGGAGAATTATGCCACTACCTTTCAAATTGAAATTCAACCTTGTGCAAACAAGGAAATTACTGTAGTGAGTTTAAGAATGGTTTCGTTTAATATTCAATTGACTTTTTAAGTAGTTATAATTACAGTGTACATTTTACTTAAAATCATGTGCTAATAATAGCACTGATTGACGAAACAGTATGATGGAACAAACCCATCAGTATTCCAGAGACAAATTGATTCATATATTAAAAGCAGGGTTTTTCAGTTCAATTTGATTCAATTCATTCATTCATTCGTTTAATGTCTTCTGTTGCCATTGAGAACATTTAGATATATCTATTTCCATGTGCTATGTCTTTTTAGCATTTAAAAACTGTGTTGTCAAATTTGGTGTCCTTGTAAAAGAAAAATAATGAAATGAGCAGATACCATGCTAGCAGTTTGGAAGGCCTTGAACCTTTTTGTGTATAAACATATCTTCACTTGAGAGCTAGAAGGCTGTTAACTCTTTGTTCACTGAGCATTATGATGATTCCCTTCTTGCTCTCAGCAGACTTGTCAATCAATCAAAGATTTTATCTGGCAAAGAGTGAACAGTCGTCATATTTCTTGCACACAGTGGTCAAAAAAATTAAAACAATATGTAAAAATATATGGGCAGCAAGACTGTTTTTATTGTACCTACTTAATCATGCTTTTTACAGTTAACATGAAAATATTGTCGCAGAAATTTTGAATAACTCTACAAAAAGAAAAGTCAACACTAATCGTGATACAAGGAGACTATTGAATGGTGTTGATGAATAGTGAACTATTTTCCATAGAAAACAGGCTGGATGAAATTATAATAACTCTGCTTGTGCTTAATAAACTTTGATATCGACCATTTTTTAAGCTAAGTGTGCTTTTAATTTATTCAACTTAAACTACTCTTCAGGGATGAAAGGACTTAAATCCTATTTTGCATGTCATTGGTTCTCTTGTAACTCTCCACAGACAGTATACCATATACTTGATCTTATTTAATTGTAGAGACCAAAGTTGGCATACTTCGAATGAATTACAAGTATATCTGTGATTACATTGTGCTATGTATGGGTGCATCAAAATATATTTTGATTTTGACATCATAATTATAGTGTGTCATATTTTCTCATTTTACCTGATAATAGATTTTAAGATGGGTCCAATTTTAACATATCTACGCGATTCCTTATTTCATATTTAAATTTTGTTGTTGAATATTCAAAGAGTTTTCTTTTAAATAATTCAATCACATTGCATATCAGATTTTATTGCTATAGATTTCAATGTTTGTTTGTTGTTTTTTTTTAATTGTTACAATCAAGTGTATTCCTGAGAACATTTTAGATGTTTGTACAGTATTCATGACGTGGCAATGCATTTATGATGAAGAGAAGTGATATTTTGTTGATAATTTGTTGAATAATCTTCTTTGTTACCATGGTAATTCTATTTTGCCCAAACTACCATTGTAGGTGTCTGTTATCTGTTGCCCATTTGACTATGAAAAGCACGCTGTATTCTTACTAAAACCATCATCATGTTTTATGTGTGAGCATGCCAGCTATGCTGTATTTTGAAAATACGTATCTAGAAATTGAATAAAAACATTTGCCATTCTACTTAATTACCCCATTTCCCTTGACTTTATATATTCTTGTTTCTGGAATATAAACTCGTATCAAAGATAGGGCAGAGAGAAGTGGAAAGAAATGAACAAGAGATAAATCACGGCCCTGTTTCATAAAACTTGTCATCCATGACAAGTTGCAATAACGGTTATAAGCTACTGAAATCCTTGCATCTGATTGGCTGAGAGCAAATTTGTCGGTAAAAATCACCGACAAGACACTTGATGAAATGCCCCCCCCCCCCCGAAGAGAAGAAAAGAGATAAAGACAGATATAGATATTTGGAGAGAGAGAGAGAGAGGCAGGGAGGGGGGGGGGGGAGAAAAAGAGGAGAGAATGAGCAAGGAGGGTATAATAAGAGATGGAGCAAGATAAAGAGGGGAAAGAAGAGAATAGAATGCGAGTGCAAAGAAAAAAATATAGATATTTAAGTGACAGGGAAGGCCTGATATAGAGGTAAACACAGACAAAGATAGAGGGGACGAGAGAGAGAGAAAAAAAGTGAGGGAGTTGGAGAGAGAGAGAGAGGGAGGGAGAGAGAGAAAGAGAAGGAAATATACTTTTTTCAATCACAATAATCATCCTATCCTTCACATGCACATCCCATATCCTGTCCAAGAAATTTCAAGGTACATGTAATTGATTCATTACTCTTCTGAGAAGAGAATTAACACTGCTTGACATTTCAAAAACATACGAGAAATTATGATGATGAAGCATGCTGCTATATTTTGCTTGTAGCGACAGCACTGACTATAATATACAGAATCAACAAAATCTGCAGCCATCATATACTGCACAAATTGAAAAGACATGTTTCCATGCATGTACATCTAGGGGTAACAATTCTGAAAGTCTCGTATTTTTATCTCATTTCCTTCCGTATTTCCCCACATTTGATACTAATTTTCTCTGACTCCATTTTGTTTTCGTTTTTAATACCCAGTTCCTTTATATGAACTAGACATGTATAAGACGCTATAAGAAGCTAGACAAACTAGAGTTTCCTATTTTCTTTAGAAATGGAGACTAAAAAACCACAAGACCCAAGTAAAATCGAGTTCAAAAAGTTTCTGATACATTTTAAAGGTAGCATGTATGTAATTGTTTTGTTTATTTTTTTTGGAGAAATAATATTTGATAATGCCCAAACTTTCATGTAACACGACCCCATTGTTTATTTATTTGTTTTGTTTTGTTTTTTTCATTTGTTTTTTATAATTTGTTTTGTAGCATTTCTATTTTGCTTTTAGGAGTCCTTTTCCACCAGGAATTTCATTTTAATGAAAAAAAATATATGTATAAATAGTCATTAGCAAACACAATATGCCCTTTAGAAGGTATTCAACATAAGGTGACGCTTTAAAACATATTTTAAATTGATATCATAACCCATAATCACATTGGAATTAGACACATTTTTTGTATTGTTTTCTTTTTGAGACTTGAAACCTTACATCTGAATTTCTTTTTATCATTTTTGCCATGGTTCCATATCTAATGGAGTTCACTTTATCTCATTCCCGTTCCCTTTTCCATATCTGTATATTCCCTTTCCTCCTCTGTCATATCGGTTAAACCTTCCTCCTCATCAAGCGAAAAAATGGGTCACGATTTAGGGGGGGGGGAAGGATTATTTGGTAGAGGGGTGAGGGATTACCTGCATAAGAGGGGTGGGGTGAAGATTCATACCATCAAATCATTTACATGGTGCTATATATATATATATATATCTGTTTAAGAAAATAATTGAGTAAAAGACGCAGGCTCCTCCGATTAAGGTCGTATTTACAGATCTGTTGACAATAGGTAAGTTTTGAAGCATGATTATATTATATACATTATGTAAATTTCACGATGAAGCAGAGGAAGTGTGTTCCACAAGCGATGAGCAATGCATGAAAAGACAAAGATAAGCATACAAACTAAGGAAGGGCCCGCGTTTTGAAGGAAACTTCAAAGAAGTAGGTTAGTAGGTTGCGATTAGAATGGCATGCCATAGTGAGTGATGAAAGTTTATTCCTGTACTCCTTTGTGATTTTTCGAGGTCATAGGCTGACATAGTGTCAAATTAGGGGACGATGGAATAGGCTTATACCTTTTTATGCCATGCTTTCGATGATGTTTTTAATGTTGTTGGAAAAGGCTAATAATATACTTTCTTTTTGTTCACTTCAGACTATATTTCAGGCCACATATATTTTGTATATATTACTGAATATCATCAACCATTGACAATAAATTTTAAAAAGCGACAAATTAGCAATGGAAAAGTGTGAAATTCAGATCACTCTCCTTACTCCAAACTCTCTCTTCTCTCTCTCTCTCTGTCTCTCCCTCCCCCTCACCCCTTCCCTCCCCCTCTCACCTCTCTCCCTAGCTCCCTCCCCCCTCTCACCTCTCTCCCTAGCTCCCTCCCTCTCTCTTTTTGTTTCTCTCTTCTATTTTTCTTGCATTTTCCCTCTACATATATACGATAATACTAACTATTAAAAGTTGCTGAGTATCAATTTGCAGCCTTCATTTCCTCCTAGGCCCTGTTTCATGAAACTTGTCATCAATGCCAAGTTGCATTAACTGTTATAAGCTACTGAAATCCTTGCATTTGATTGGCTGAGAGCAAATTTGTCGGTAAAAATCACTGATAAGACACTTGATGAAACGCCCCCTTGATATTCAATTCCTCATTAACAAAAAGAGCATGCATTTGCCTTTTCAAGGTAGTACACTTAGTGAGTTATTTGATTTCCATAAATAGACAGGAAATAGACATGCAGGAAGCTCCACTCTAATCTAACAGTCAACCCACATTTCTAAAAATATGTTTCTTTGCTTACGGGGGCATGATGATGATGGTGATGATGTAATGCAGTTGGTTACGATGATTGGATTTTGATGTTTTCTACTAAAAGTTTGACATATCACTCTTTCTTAGATTCCAGTCGTTATTGATCATATGAAATGGAGAAGCACTGTATGGAGAATGCAGTTCTTATGGGCGGGGGAGGGGGGGGGGGGGCGGGCTGCTTGATCATTTATGCCTTATGATATTGTGAAATGCACAGAGAGGGGTGGGGGAGATAGGTGGAATGTATGTGTGTGTGTGTGTGTGTGTGTGTGTGTGGGGGGGGGGGGGTTATCAGAGAAAACTTTTTAAGAGAGGCCTGGGCAAGAAAAAACTAGACTTATAAACTAGACTCAAAAAGTCCACAGAAGGTGGAATAGAAAAAAAAGACAGGGAGAGAGAGATAAAAGAGACAAAGAAAGGGAGAGAGAGAAAGAGAGAAGAGAGAGAAACAGAGAGAGATGGAAAGAAGAGTGAGAGAGAAGAGAGAGAAAATGGAATATTAACAGCCAGGGGATAAAGTGTCTTGGCATCATTATTACACATTTCTGTTTTCACTTTGACCTCCAGGTCCCAGGAGTAATCAATGTTTATATCATCATGTTTGTTCCCCTCTCCCCACACATACACACTCTTACCCAGTAGCAGCTGGTTGCCCCCCCCCCCACACACACACACACACACATGCACAGTAACAGCCGGTTGCCTTCCCCCCTTTTGAAACCCAATTACAATAATTACAACAAAAAATTGCCCCATAATTATTTATCTAAAAGAAATTTTGAGCCCCTCCCCCACATTTAAAAAGTAAGTGAAATATCTGCACTACCAGTGCTTATCCCCACACCCTCATTCCTCCACTCACACCCTCATGCACCCATCGCACACACACACGCACACACACGCACCCACCCACCCACACACACACACACACACGCACACACGCACACACACACACACACACACACACACCGGCATTCCCTTACTCACACCCTCACCCCCACACACCCTCATTCCCTTACTCACAGTCACACCCTCATTCCTCCACTCATACCCTCATGCCCCCACACATATTCCCTCCTATATAATTTATTCGTTCCTCCCCTTACCACATGAATATCTCTTTCATTCAGTGATACAACTAAGATACAACTAAGTATCAATTTTGAAGAAAACATTAATTTGTTAAACCACAAATGCATTATGTTGGCAAGGCCAAACCTAGACCGAAAATTCTGTCTCCCGTTCGTTAGCCTCTTATTTTGGCAGGGTCAGCTCTTCACTTAGAGACAGAAACCCTACCAAAATAAGAGGCTAACGAACAAGAGACAGAATTTTCGGTCTAAGCCAAACCATCCTATTTTCAGATTTCATTGATACAGCCAACCCCATTATAAAGAAACTCTCTTTATAATAAGGTGATTTTACCATTCTTTCTTTAACGTATTCTGTTGCTTTTTAGTCCCGATATAAAATATGTTTCAATATAACAAGGTAATTTCCTTGGTCCCAAGTGGTTTATAATAACTAGGTTCCACTGTCCAGGGCCCCGTGTCATAAAAGTTGTTACCGGTAACAACTGCCTCATTTATTTGACAAATTCACTATCAGCAAATCAGATTCGAGGATTTCAGTAGCTTATATTAATTATTGTAACTTGTTATTGATAACAAGTTTTATGGAACGGGGCCCTGATAATTCTAAACGGCTGCAATTCCCTTTCTCTTTATATGGATTAAATGTAAAATTAAATAAATCAGAGTAGATGAAAAGTTTGGGGTCTAGTTATAATTCAGAATATGCTTTCCAAAATTTCTCTAACTCCAGCCATCCTAGGTCACTCGATTTCAAGTATATATATATATATATATATATATATATATAAAAAGGGGGGGGGGTGGGAGGCTCATTGCAACTTTTTTTTTAATGGGATGCCTTTTTATATGATTAAAAGATACATTTGAGTTAGTTCAATAACAACAGATGGACTTTAATACAAGAAAAATGTAAATACAAACGTTTGTTGGGACAAAATCTTAAAAACAGAAATGAAATTGAAGAGATACAGAAGTAAGTATAGGAAGAGGCATAAATTCAATCAATCTTTACCAATGTCTTGTTCACATCACTGAGCTCAAGGTAGCACCATAGATGAGCTTTTTGTGACCTACATGTACACTGTCTCAAGCATAATTTCAGTCACATTTATCCTCCTACCCAACTATTATACGCCACATAAAAGGCAGTCCTTCCTGTGCAGGAATACAACATATCCTGTTGTAGAGGAATGTACCTTGGATAAGTTTCTGACTACCAGGGGAACATATTCTCTACCATTCTCCTTCGCGAAAGTCTTTTAAAAAAAATAGAAAAACTCTCCCGCGTTTTATTCCCAAAGAGAGAGAACAAGGGCAAGTGACGACCAGCACTATATACAAGTATACATCTTAGATGAGCTTCTTATTACCTACGCAACTGCCACCGGCATATTCTCTACCATTCTTATTCACAAAATCTTTCCAGATCTGGAAAAGGAGATATCCTGTTGTTTGTTTGAAGTGAGACCCATCTCATTCCTACCAGGTGATGGCCATCACCCATAACTCATAATCGATACTCAGATGATGCTTGACAGAAAGAGACAAGAGAGAGAGATGTTCTCTCCAGATATGGAAAGAGATGTCCTGCTGCTTATTATAAGTGAGTCCCAGCTCATCCCCACCAAGTAATGGCCAGCACTAGATTTTTTGAGTGACAAGTGCTTGTCATCAAATCCTTGGGATGTGCAAGACCTTACTTCGAAAAGATAACAGGTACCCATCTTAGACGAGCTTTTTGTTACCCAGAGATAACTCCTTGCCCAGACAACTGTCACTGGCACGTTCTCTACAAGCTGAATCTACTTTGACGAAGGAGGTATTAGGCTAGTACCTCCTTGCTTTGACAAAAACTCTTCTTCACAAGTATTTTCAGAACCGGTAAAAAGAAATATCCAGCATTTTGTTCTAAGCGAGTTCCAGCTCATCACCACCAAGTGATGGCTAGCAACAGTTACTAATAATGGACCCTCAGGTGATGCTGGTTACCAGTATCTCTGATCAGCTACTAGCCGACTAGCCGACGCCCTTAGGCATCTTCTTACTGGATGCATCCTCCAGTTCCTTGGTTTTGCAGTAGTGTGGAGCAGCCTTTAGCAACCAGCCGTTCTTTATCTCTATTACCTAGACCGTGGAACAAGAATAAAGAGAGGGACAGATGAAATCAATGAAACATCTTAACCTATTGCCTATGGGAACGGGGGCGTTTCATCAAGTGTCTTGTCGGTGATTTTTACCCACAAATTTGCTCTCAGCCAATCAGATGCAAGGATTTCAGTAGCTTATAACAGTTATTGCAACTTGTCATTGATAACAAGTTTTATGAAACTGGGCCCTGGTGGTTCCTGTATTAAGCCTATGGGGATGAGAAAATTCAGAAGTCAACAGTACAAGTTCTGGTGATGAAGCTGTGTTGAGAAAAAAAATGGCTTGAAGTAATTCTCAATCGATTTTCATGTAGTAGATCGGTGATTTAATCATTAAAATGTAAACAAAATGATGAAAAATTGGAACTACATCTTTCTTTACTCATTACTAAGCATTAATTTCTACAAAAATAATTTTGTTGATATCATTTATTTGTAGTATTCAATATTCAATTTAAGTTCCATTTAATTCTGAGAAAATTGATTTTCTGTTATAAACAAGAGTCCAAGATTGCCTTTCATAATAATAATATATTTTTGATTTACCCAGGGTAGTCTCAGCAGTATTAATACTGTTCTCCGGAGGGCCCTGCAATCATAACATTACCCCGGCTTTGACTTGGCTTCCATGATAAGCTGCTGAAACATTCTTAAAGATACCTAAAAAAAAAAAAAAAAAAAAAAAAAAAAAAAACGACCTCTCACCTGTCTTATGAACTCCTTGGTTGTAAATACAAGTTCATGATAGATGAGCCATCTTGGTTGTTCTTCAAACAGACTGCTGTTAGGATGCACCATGACGGTCTGTTGGTGTTTCACTGTCTTGTAGTTACCACCTTTACTGAATCGTGCAGTGTGGTAGAAGAAACCAGCAGTTATAGCCTGGAATAATTGGAATATTGTTTGAAAAATAACAAAGATAGTAATCATTATTGTTACAAGTAACAAGAACTGTTATTGTCCACAGAATAATTGTTATCATTATTATTATTTGCAGGATTATCAATGATTTTTCTTATCATTATCACAGACGTTAACATTGTCTTCTTCATCATCATCACCTCCATCATACATATAATCATCATCACCACCATCAAGATTGTCGTCATAATCATAAACATCATCATAATCATCATCATCATCATCATCAGCATAATCATCATCATCACTATCATAAACATCACCATCAACATTATCATAACATCATCGTCATTATTATAATTATCATCAACATTGTTATTATCATTATCTTCTTCATAGTCATCATCATGATCATCTTTATCACTTTCATTATTATCTTCATAATCATCATACATCACTCTTGTTCCTCCTATCATCATCGTCATCATCATCATCATCATATCATCATCAGTATAACATCATCATCACCATCAAAATCATCATTAACATCATCGTAAATATTATCATCATCATCATTACTGTATTATTATCAGCATTGTTATTATCATTATCTTCTTCATAGTCGTCACTCATCACCATCGTTTCTACTGGCATCACCATCCTCATCATTATCATCATCCTGATCATCAATATCATAATCATCATCATCATCATCAATATCATAATCATCATCATCATCATCATGATCATCAATATAATAATCATTATCATCATCATGATCATCAATATCATAATCATTATCATCATCATCATCATCATCAATATCATAATCATCATCATCATCATCATCATCATCATCATCAATATCATCATCATCATCATCATCATTGTAACGTCATTATCAAAATCAATCAGAATAGATCACTCTGCAATCTCCTAGTTCAACTTGGAAGAAAAAAACAACAACAACAAACAACAGGTTATCACTTGTGATATAAGAATGTATCTTGAGCCTACCTTTCTAATAACAACACTGTCCATACCACATCTCAACTCTCTCCGTGAGTCCCTGGAGCTGGTCACGGACATCCCGAGCCCGTCTCATTGACCGATGTTGGATGAAGTTTTCAAAGCACCACTGAGTTGAGAAACCCGTCTCCACCCACTGTACAATGAGAAAGACAATATGATCACCCATCATGCAGAGCCTCGTGGATAATAATAATAGTAGTAATAATAATAATAATAATAATAATAATAATAATAATAATAATAATAATAATAATAATAATTTGTTTTTGATATAATTTATTTGATATTAAAGAAAAGTAGAAAACAATATACAAGGTAAACATAACATAATCAGTTCAACATGGTTTGGAAAAGAAAAGGAAATCATTTGACAGAGTACTAACATAAGCATAATATAACAATAATAACAATAATAATAATAATAATAATAATAATAATAATAATAATAATAATAATGATAATAATAATAATAATAATGATAATAATAATAATAATAATAATAATAATAATAATAATAATAATAATAATAATAATAATGATAATAATGAAAAAAAAATAATAATAATAATCATCATCATAATAACAATCATAATACTACTACTACTAATAATAATAATAAACCGTTCTTGTATAGCGCATATCACATTATGATATAACGTCCCTATGCGCTTCTAAAGGGTTTGGATATTATTACCCTGGCTTTAGCTCTGGCTGCCGTAATCAGCGCAATGCATTTCAATGAAGGAATAAATCCTGCCAGGTACCCCAGTACCGTACAAACTAGGGGTTCGCGGGGTGCGCGCGAAACCCCCTTAGGAAAAAAAAAGGGTGGAAGGGTCATTTTTGTGGTTGAATATAATTATGAGCTAAGAAAATTTGCAAGCATTGAAAAAAAAAAAGAGGGAAGAGGAAAGAAAAAAGGAGAAGTAGAAAAGAGAAAGTAAAAGAAAAAAAGGGAAAAAAGAAAAGGGAAAGGAAAGGAAAACAAAAACAAAGAAAAGGGAAGTGAAGTGAAGAAAAAAAAAAGGAAAAACAGGCCAATTTTTTTTGCTAGCTCGCTTCGCTCGCTTGCAAGAACACTGGAATTTTAATATTCGGGCAAAAGGCATACCCCTTTGGCAATGGGCTGTAACCCCCTCCCCCCCCCCCCCCCAGGATGTTCAAAGTTCCGATATTCATATTCGGGCAGCGAGGTACAAGAATATCCAAATATTTTGGGAAGCAATGTTCCCAGTTAATAATATTATGTAACTTGTGTATGTAACTTCTCTACATTTCCACCAAGAAAAGTTTTTTTAAATTTTGCTCGCTCGCTCGCAAGAACATTGGAATTTTAATATTAGGACAAAAGGCATCCCCCTTCGGCAATGGGCTGTAGCCCCCTCCCCCCCCCCCCCCCGAGGATGTTCAAAGTTCCGATATTCATATTCGGGCAGTGAGGTGCTGGAAATATCCAATATTTGGGAAGCAAGGTTCTCCGATAATAATATTATGTAAATTGTGTATGTAACTTCTGTACATTTTCACGACGAAAAGTTTTTTTTTTAGAACATTTAGAAATTGAAAAGGTGATATTTGGACAAAGGGCGTCCCCTTCGGCAATGGGATGCAGCCCCCTCCCCCCCCCCCCCCCCGAGGATTTTCCAGGTTCCGATATTCGGCCAATTAACCACCACTTCATATTGGCGGGCAGCGAGGTGCCAGAATATCCACATATTTAGGCAGCGAGGTTCCCAGATAGTTATGTAACTTCTGTATATGACTTTTGTACATTTTCACTACGAAAAGTTAAAAAAAAATGGCTCACTCGCTTCGCTCGCTCGCAAATATTTAGAAATTGAAAAGTTGATATTTGGGCAAAAGGCGCCCCCTTCGGCGGTGGGATGCAGCCCCCCCCCCAGGACTTCACCACTTCACCACTTCATATTCGGGCAGCGATATGTCAGAATATCCACATATTTAGGCAGCGAGGTTCCCAGATAATTATGTAACTTCTGTATGTAACTTCTGTAAATTTTCACTTTAAAGAGTTGTTCAAAAAATTGCTCGCTCGCTTCGCTCGCTCGCAAAAATTTAGAAATTGAAAGGTTTATATACAGGCGAAAGGCGTCAGCCCCCTTCTTTCAAAAAATTGGCCTGTATGATCAAGATCTCTACATCTGCGATTTTCTTTTATTATTATGTGTGTGTGGGGGGTGGTTAAGGTGCAGCATATTTGTCGGCAAACTTGGGTGTCACACCCTAAAGATTTGTCAGAAAATTTGGGTGTCACATCCCTCTCCCCCATTCAAAATGTTCTAGCGACGCCCCTGGCTGTTATTTACAGTAGACTCTAAGTAGTACAGTATTAGTAACTAGTATATTCTTTTCCTTTGTTCGACTTTTATATCCAATAAAGTGATGAACTACAGTCATATGTGAGCCGGTCTCCCCATGACTTTGAAGTTTTAGAAGTAAAATTATTTGTGATGTATTGGTCAGAAATTTGGGGTAGAATGCTCTGAAATAAGGCAGAGATTGTACCAGAGAGCATCTATAACACCTGAGCTGGACCCCGGCCGCAAGGGACTTCGCGCTTCGCGCACATGTATATCTCTCTACTTTAAAAGGTGCGACCCCCCCCCCCCCTTAAAATAGGCTTGTACGGGCTTGTTTCCTTTAACACCTGGCTGGCAAACGTGGATTAATGTCTTGCCAAAAGACACTAGTGCAGGGCTGAGATTCGAACCCTCAACCCATGGATTGAGAGTCAAGTGAATGAACCACTATACCACGACACCTCCATTTATTACAGTGATAGCTCGAAAGATTCATTGTTTATGGCTACATCTGAACTACATGTATTTCTGTCTGAAAATAATTTGGATCTCTACATAGTATCATTATTCACATATCGATCAACAGGAAATCTAATTTCATTCAAATTAGTACAGTGGTGCTGATAATCGAGTAGAGATTTCAGTTGAAGTTTTTGAATTGTACTGTTTATATGTATATATATATATATATATATATATATATATATATATTGAATAATAATGGTCTAGTGGTTAAGGCGTTTGGCGTACAGTGCCAAAGACCCGGGTTCGACTCCCGGCGGAGACAGTTTTTGCAAACCCTGCAGTTATTTCCACAAAAAGAAAGTCAGTAAGGAGGAACAATAAATTTAGCTACGCAAATTATTTCTCTCATTCAATTCAATTGATTTCTCACATTACGTAAATTTACCCACGAGAGTTGCCGATGCTATAGTATTAGAACAAATTTCTCACACAGTAAATAATTAATTAATTCTAATACATGAATCCGCCATGGATCTAGCTAGGCATGCGGCTTTTCATTGTTCAGTACTCCCCTGTCCCTCAAAGAAAAGGAATAAATTAACTGCGAAGGGTTGCAAGGGCTGCCTGTCGGTGTTTGTACCTGGTGTAGCCGAATACCACTCAACCCGCCTCCGTGGTCTAGTGGTTAAGGCGTTTGGCGTACAGTGCCAAAGACCCGGGTTCGACTCCCGGCGGAGACAGTTTTTGCAAACCCTGCAGTTATTTCCACAAAAAGAAAGTCAGTAAGGAGGAACAATAGATTTAGCTACGCAAATTATTTCTCTCATTCAATTCAATTGATTTCTCACATTACGTAAATTTACCCACGAGAGTTGCCGATGCTATAGTATTAGAACAAATTTCTCACACAGTAAATAATTAATTAATTCTAATACATGAATCCGCCATGGATCTAGCTAGGCATGCGGCTTTTCATTGTTCAGTACTCCCCTGTCCCTCAAAGAAAAGGAATAAATTAACTGCGAAGGGTTGCAAGGGCTGCCTGTCGG
Source organism: Heliocidaris tuberculata (assembly GCA_025618425.1). NCBI lineage: Eukaryota > Metazoa > Echinodermata > Echinoidea > Camarodonta > Echinometridae > Heliocidaris > Heliocidaris tuberculata. The sequence continues at coordinate 28,142,029 of CM046848.1, forward strand.
TGTTTGTACCTGGTGTAGCCGAATACCACTCAACCCGCCTCCGTGGTCTAGTGGTTAAGGCGTTTGGCGTACAGTGCCAAAGACCCGGGTTCGACTCCCGGCGGAGACAGTTTTTGCAAACCCTGCAGTTATTTCCACAAAAAGAAAGTCAGTAAGGAGGAACAATAAATTTAGCTACGCAAATTATTTCTCTCATTCAATTCAATTGATTTCTCACATTATATATATATATATATATACAAAGTTTGTGAGCACTGTCAAGAGGGAGTGGGCAGCGAACATAAATCTCGACAACACACTCTCAACGAATTTGGGTAAAACCCCCCTTCATTCGCAGCGCCAGACTGCCAATCTTAAGCGACTCTTAGTGAGTAGTTCGCTGCCCAAGCCTAGACCCCCTAGCGGTAACAGGGTGTGCGGCAAACCTCGCTGCCAGGTTTGCCGGCATTTGATCACCGACCCTGTTGTAAAAATTTCACCATCGTTTACTATCCGACCTCCGAACCATAGCTGCGACGCTGACAATGCTCTCTATTGCATCAGGTGCGCAAAATGTTCAGATATATCCTACATTGGCGAAACAAGCACGCGATTCCGGACAAGGTTTAAAGGGAAAGTTCACCCTGAAGATTACTTGAGTTTAAAAAATACAGAAAAAATAAAGAAAAATATTGGCGAAGGTTTGATGAAAATCGGTCAAATAATAAAAGAGTTATGAGTATTTAAAGTTTTGGATTCGTGACGTCACATGCGAGCAGCTGCCCATTGGTCATGTAATAAATAGTCCATATATTGGCATTTTTTTTACGTTCCACGATAAATTAATATTGTTTCTTTTCAGAATCTAGTATTGAATAACATTTCTGACAATATATCAAATGCACAGACGAAAATATTCTAAATTTTCTGAGAAAACTGTATTTTATGGAATATTTATCACATTACATAATGGAGGAGCTGCTCGCATGTGACGTCACAAAATCAAAACTTCAAAAGTCCATAACTCCGTTATTCTTTAACGGATTTTGTCCAAACTTTCGCCAATATTTTTCTTTATTTTTTCTGCATTTTTTAAACTCAAGTAATCTTCGGGGTGAACTTCCCCTTTAAAGGGATACTTTGGTAGGCCTGCATGGGCGATTTCCGATGAGAGAGGAAAATATACTCGGAGCTTCATGTCACTTCGATACAAGGACTTCCATCGCACGTGCTAAAACATGTGATTCATATTGGACCACCTCTGAGATAAGACTGGCTTGTGTTTTAAATTTCGCGCGGTGGGAAAGTAATCAAACATATGGAAAAGTAATTACAGAGCCAGCTCTCTGGTAGAGCCTGGGATTAGTTACGTAATCGTGGCGACAACGAGTCGCGGCAGGGCAGTGCAGAAGCGATGGCTAGACTAATCAACCAGAAGTTAACCGTGTTTTGTATTTGGAAATATTTCAGCATTACACTAAACTTGTTTGGGGGAACGAGGTTACAACCAGTTACAAGACTAAGAGCCCGGGACTGGTTAAACCCGAAGTATTCGCCGAGCTCCAGTTCGGTCGACTTCGTGCCGTCCGATCATTTATGACCTTAGTCCGACGGCCTCGCACAACGGGCGTGCTATGTGTACAAGTAAACGAGCCTTTTGCAAATTCCGCACGATTTCATTTCCCCATGAGTTCTCATTAGACTGCCCCTTTAACCATAAGAGTTCAATAAAGATGAGAAAAGATTTCCCAGTGGCTAATCACTTCAATCTACCCAACCATACCATTGATGACCTCAGGGTCTGCATCTTCGGGAGTAACTACAAATCGGCTGATGAAAGGAAATGGGCAGAATTGCGCTACATAGTTGAATCTAGGGATCTCGCGTGGCTTAGCCCCTACACATTTTACCTTTAAAGGGGAAGTTCACCCGAAGATTACTTGAGTTTAAAAAATGCAGAAAAAATAAAGAAAAATATTGGCGAAAGTTTGGACAAAATCCGTTAAAGAATAACGGAGTTATGGACTTTTGAAGTTTTGATTTTGTGACGTCACATGCGAGCAGCTCTTCCATTATGTAATGTGATAAATATTCCATAAAATACAGTTTTCTCAGAAAATTTAGAATATTTTCGTCTGTGCATTTGATATATTGTCAGAAATGTTATTCAATACTAGATTCTGAAAAGAAACAATATTAATTTATCGTGGAACGTAAAAAAAATGCGAATATATGGAATATTTATTACATGACCAATGGGCAGCTGCTCGCATGTGACGTCACGAATCAAAAACTTTAAATACTCATAACTCTTTTATTATTTGACCGATTTTCATCAAACCTTCGCCAATATTTTTCTTTATTTTTTCTGCATTTTTTGAACTCAAGTAATCTTCAGGGTGAACTTTCCCTTTAATCTTTTTGCTTCTGCGACCTTCTTTTCAGTGCTTTCAGACTTCATTCTAATTTCAATTTTTTGTAATGGTATGACCATTTTTTGTACCTTCTTCTTCATGCCAAGTGCTTTGTCTCGATCTCTGTACAGCTTACGCAATCTAAACGTCTTCATATTAATTGTGACGTTTATTTCATTGTGACGTTAATTACGTCATAATGCCTAATTTTAATCCCAGCAACACTAGCGCATAATGCAACTGCAGTATACGCTTAGATTGTGTTTGCTTTGATTTTATTATTGTTTGTTTTCAGTGGAAATCACTTTACGTTTTCCCTGACGAAGAATTTGGAGAATAAAAATACTTGGAATTGGCATTCAATGCATTCGAGTCATCTTTTATATATATATATATATATATATATATATATATATATATATATATATATATATATATGTATATATATGCAAGTTAATACTAACCAACACTTATTCATAAAAAATTATTCAATTCATTAAGACAAGAGAAACAATGATCAAAGGTTAATAATGCATTAATTATATCCATTTCTTGTGAATTCCTGAACAGCCCCAGACTGCCTGTACTATTACACGTTTCATATCTGTGGGAATTCTCCAGTGTAATTCTGTATTGAAAACAGTGTATTATTGCAGAACAATTTCTCACTGAAACCATGTAAATTCAATAGTTTCATCTAGCGCATAAATAACCACAGAGAGTGTAGACAACTAGTGCAAACCACTTAAGCATTTTGGAATATGAAAGTGAAACATAGCGAGCATGTTTCCTCTATCACAAGTGGATGAAACTAAGTGGAACAGAGTGTAAATTAGTCACTAAGTCAGAAATCACCAAAACAAGCAGTACTCTAACAAAGCTCTATTATTTGTTTGATCAGTAATGCAAAATCTAAATTCCACACTAAGAAGAAGCTCTACAACAATAAAAATAGGCACTTTTGTGGTGACTATGTGACTATTTTGAAAAACCTGCGGGTGTGACTGTTTTTGAAAAACAGTTCCTCCTTTCTAGGAGAATATCATCCCTATCAAATTACAGAGTCACAGGGAGAATGAGAAAGTTTTATACGAGTTAAGAAGCCTGTATGGTTCTAATGACTGTTGAATGTGAACCATCTTTAACAGCAACTCTGTGTGATCAGTCATTAAACTTGTGATATAGATTTATACTTTACAGATACTTGCCATAGGAGTTTTGGCGTGACCCGATGATTTCCGTCGTCATCGTGTTCCTACCTGACAATGCAAAATTTCATATGCAGCATCAGCTCCTAAGAGATCATAATCTCTATATGTCAATGAAGATCTTGTGAATATCATTATTTGACAGAAACAAATTGGCCCTTAAGTGAAAGATTGATGGGAATATTCGACTGCTGTGACAAACTGAAGCCAATGAGACATTGCAGTTAGCGAGACATCTAATATCTTCAAGGAAATTTCATCTGTAGTAGCAACACCCGAGATATCACAATGTTCAAGCCCAGGACGTCTCTTACAACAGAAAGGATTCCTTTCTGCTTGTGGATGATAAGTGCCATGCCCTTGCTGTGTGGAGCATTATCTGGGAAGGATATATCACAAAAGTTGAGCTCTATCTCTCCCAGTGGATGCCATCTTGTGAATACGAGCCTTGGTACCAAAGCCATCTGTACTCGGTTGGGTCTTCGATCTGTTCCTCAAGATCTTCCAAGCAACACAACAGTATTGGATCTTTCCTTCAACCAGATAACAACCCTGTACAACGAGTCTTTCACCCATCTACCGAACATCATTACCCTTGGACTCCGAACAAATCATCTTTCGATGATAGAAGAGGGTACATTTGAGCATTTGGTTAATCTGACAGAATTATCTCTATACAAAAACTGCCTCATGTCTCTTCCAGCAGGTTTGTTTGGTTCAAATCATCTTCTCTCAACACTCATCCTCAGTGTTAACGGGCTGAATTCAATTCCCAGTGACACTCTGCCATGGTTTAACAGTATAACTAACCTCGATTTGATCAAAAATAATATTTCCTTCATCCACCCTTATGATTTTAGACCCTTTCATGATAGTTCACTAAAAAAGCTAAATCTAGCAAACAATGCTCTGAATGAACTTCCATCTCATGTCTTCTCACATTTTAACAAAGTCAACTTCTTGATTGTTTCACAAAATGCCTTTCATAAATTTCATATCTCCTCAGTATCAGGAAATGTTGAAATTAACAAACTGTATGTGGAAAACTGTAAAATACACAATGTAATTCCACTTAACCGATCACAGATTTATCTCAAAGGCTCTCCCAAAATCTTGCTAATAAATCTCTCATTTAACAAGTTAAGCTCCTTATCTGACTTTGCCTTTTGGGGTTTAAATCAAACAAATACTCTAATACTTCTGAAGAATCAGATTAGAGTTTTATCTAACAGATCTTTCTGTGGATTAGACCAGCTGGTTAAATTAGATCTATCCTATAATCGCCTAGTGTCCTTGCCCTCAGGTGTGTTCTCCTGCATTAAAATGTTACAGCAACTGAAACTTGTTAGAAATAAGATTGGAAGCTGGACCATCGGTACATTCTCTGGTCTACCCTCCCTACGTTACTTAGACCTGGCACATAATGATATCAGGGATGTTCAAGGCAGCAGCATAATAACAGTTCCGTCCCTGGAATATCTGGACCTTTCTTTTAACAAAGTCACACAGATCAAGAAATATCTTCTTTGGGGCTTCACTAATCTCAAATTACTGAATATGTCTCACAATGAAATCCAAGATACCTATTCTCCATATTCCTTCACAAAGCTTACGAACCTCAAAGAGCTATACCTCACCAATCAACATTTCCAAACCATCAATGAAGCTTTCCGCTACATGGATGGTCTTAGCATATTGGATCTATCGTTTGCACGGTTGGTACTTCAAACTAAACTTCAATTTACAAATACTACATCTCTTGAAAAACTGGTTTTGCGGGAAAATGATTTGACAAGCACAGATTTATTTGATACTAAGACGTCCAAATCACTCTTTTGGGGACTTGAATCGTTGGTCAAGCTGGATTTACGAGGAAATCAGCTGGATATGTTAGCACCGGGAACATTCAACCCCCTTAGGAGACTCCAAATACTGTACCTCTCTCAGTCATCTATTAAAGTCCTAAGTCCAGGTGTTTTTGACAGTCTGACTTCTCTTACAGTTTTGGATCTTTGTGACAATGAGATCTCAGCCATCCCTGGAGATTTACTTCAAAGTCAGCCTCGGCTTAGTGTCTTCTATATAGGCAACAACAAACTTGATTCGATTCCCAAGACTCTTTTCAATGATACCCCATCTCTACAAAGGTTGTACATGCAACGTAACAGAATCACCACAATGGAACCTAAGACAGTGTTTCCAACAAACAGGACAATGTTTATAGACGCTTCAGGAAACCCTTTCTCCTGCACGTGCGACCTGAGTTGGTTTGTGGAGTGGCTCCATACAGGCAATGTTATCCTAAGCCATCCTAACGACACCCTCTGTTCACTCTCTTCAATCAAAGACATGGTGCGTTCACCTATCCTTGCATTCCATCCTGACCAATACTGTGGTATCAACATATTCATCGTCACAGGGGTATCCTTATCCGTCATTCTGACAGCAGTCCTAAGCTTGGTAGCCTACAGAAAACGTTGGTGGCTAAACTACAAATTCTTCCTCCTGAAACTAGCTGTATTTGGCTACGAGGAAATCAACCACGACTTTGATGCTCAGGACTATGAGTACCAGCTCAACCTGATGTACCATGAAGATGACCAGGAGTGGGTGGACCAAGTCATGAAGCCAGTCCTGCAGGAGAGGTTTCCACAATTGCAGAAAGTGGTCTACGGCGACAACAACCTTAACATTGAGATGTTCTACCTGAATGCTCTCCATTACGCCGTTGAGAACAGCTTCAAAACTGTCATGTTGCTAAGCAACAACTCGGTGGATGATTCCTGGTTTATGACCAAACTTCGTATAGCCCTTGAGCATCTCAATGACACCAGACTGGACAAGGTCATATTGATATTCCTAGAGGATATCCAAGATGAGGACCTCCCTTACCTGGCCAGGTTGTTCCTGAGTAAGAACAAACCTTATATGCTGTGGACGGAGGATGGAGATGGCCAGGAACTCTTCTGGGCCCAGTTTGAAAAGAACATGAGGGCAAACAGGGAAATCAATCACATTATTCCTGTTTAACTTGAACATTGCCATTCATCAAAAGGCAAACACAGTTCTCTAACAGAACATGAGAAACAGTAAGAAACATTAAAAATAATATGAGCAAATATGTGTGTGGCCTAGGGCAAGCAAAAACATCGTTCTAGGAATAGATTGGCCTCTTGAAAAGATCAAGACAAACAGGGTCATTAAGTAGTGTCAATCTTGTTTTTTAATCTTGTTTTTGTGCTAGTTGAAAAGTCCCCGGACTGTGAACCACAAGGTACGGGGTTCGAATCCCTGGTACACTTGGTCCCACACCACTCAGCCCCCCCTCCCTCCACCACTGACACCATTAAAGCAATTGCTTACATCCATCACCACGTGTTACATTTGTATTTAAAGATGTAAGAAGAAGTCTAAAAAAAAAAAAGGAAGTGCAAAGCTTTTGCTAGTTTGATGCATTTTGGCCCATTGTATTATCACAATTTGCTTTGAAAACTGTAAAACACAAACGGAGTGTAAAAATAGAAACCTTTAGATCTGTTCTTCTTTTTTGTACAAACAAAATCTGAGAGCTCATTATTAAATTGACACAATAGCGCCTACAACGATAGAAGAGGAATGATGATAGGACATAACACATAGGATATAATGAAAAGTAAGGAATGTAAATTATATCTGATGCAATTGTCAATGTACATATTTTAACAATAGAAGAGTTGTTCAGCTTTCTTAAATTTGTAGAACTATTGTTTTACCAGATATGTTTCAATTATCACAAATATGACTATGTCTACTACTTAGCGGAGGCATAATGATACATGTGTGGGACATACATTTATTCATATATATAGAATACTTTATGCAAAGTAAAGAATGGGATTTTTTTCAATTCAATTCAATTCAAATTAACATTTTTTTTCTTCCATTGATTTTGACAACATTCAACATCTGTTCAAATAGTACAATTTACATGCATATAAAGTAATCTATAATACGTCTATGATCAGTACAATTAAGAACAAGTTACATAGCCGGGAAGAAGGCGCAGTCCCAATAAGCCAGATGCTTGTAGCGGGTACGCCTGAATACACGATACAATATAATTTAATACAGGAAAAGAAGAAAGGGACAGACAGAGAGAGGGAGAGAAGAGGATAGGGAACTTGGAGTAAAGGGAAAGGAAGAGGACTGCAACATAGTAATAATCATCATAATGGAGTTGTATGGCATGCATGGATAATACAGTGGCAAGATATACGGTGAGAGTAAAACATCGAAATACTCACAGGCATTCTTACAAAAAAGATACTGGAAACAGGTTAGAATGATAGTAATCGAGCATAATACATAAATAAACAAGCAGGGCATCATGAACTATAATCCGATATCATACACTTTTTAGAAGCTTAACAGAGACGCAGAATTTCTCATGGATGCAGGTAAATCGTTCCAAAGCTTAGGGCCGGTGAAACGGATATTATGTTGAAAAATAAATTTACGGTGTCTGGGAATATAGATTTCATCGGTTGATCTGGTACCATACTTATGAATATCTGAAACACGTTGGAAAAGGCCACAGAACTGGGAAGGTAATTGTGAGTTTAGACATTTATATAACAAGGTACACTGCTGAAGTTTATTTATATTTAGAATGCGAAGCAATTTAAGAGATTTATATAAAGGATCGCTACTGGAGCGTGGATGAGAACCTGATATGATACGTAAAATCTTGTTTTGCAGTGTACATAGCTTCTTAACATTAGTTCGATATGTATTTGCCCATACTACGTTACAATAAGACAGATACGGGAGAATTAAGGTGCAGTATAAAGTACGCAATATCGTTTGGGGTAGAAACACAATTAGGCGGTAACTAACACCAATGTTTTTAGCTATTTTGTTTTCAAGTTCATTTATATGATTTTTCCATGTTAATTTACTGTCTATAAAAACACCAAGAAATTTAGTAGATTCAACTCTAGGTAAGATGCGATTATTTAGCATGATTTGTACAGAGCTAAAGTCTGGAGCAGAATATCATGTAGTTACATTTATTGTAGTTGATTGTTAACTTATTAGCAGCAAATCAATCGCAAACTGTCAATAAATCAGTGTTTACAGTTTTACATGGAACATCAAGATTTTTATGAGAATATAGTAAATTTGTATCATCAGCGTAAAGGATAAAGGATAGAAGATTGGATGATCGGTGAATGTCATTTACAAACATAATAAAAAGAAGGGGGCCTAACAGAGAGCCCTGGGGAACACCGCATGTAATTTCTTTACAGTCTGACTGAAAAGAATTATAAAGGGTACCCTGATGGCGATTGCGAAGATAGCTATGAAAAAGATCGTGTGCAGTCACACGCCGAATGCCATAATAATTAAGTTTAGATAGTAAAATATTGTGGTTAATAGTGTCAAAGGCCTTTGACAGATCAATAAATACACCGATAGCGAATGAGTTGTCTTCAAATTTTACATTTGCTGCAATTGTTACTGTACATATTTCAAGAATATAAGAGTTGTTTACTGGTATGTAGAGAATAAATGTGTTACCAAATATGTTTAGATTGTCATAATAACATCTATGACTACTATGCAGCAGAGATGTAATAAAAGGACATAGAATACCGTATATGGTTAATGGAAAGTGTAAACTAAATCTGCTGAAAATGGCATCTGGGCAATGTGTCCCAAACGATGCCATTCAACCATATATTTCATCCACAAATGAAAAATATCTTGACATGACAGTGAATAATGATTGTGATTCTAGAAAGAACCACTGTTTAATTTTTATATCAAGAGATTCATTTTTATGAAATATATGGATAACAGAACACTGTCATACAGGACACATTGCACGGAATCACCCACCTGTACATATTTTAACAATAGAAAGGCTGTATAGTATTTTTGAAATTATATATATATATATATATATATATATATATATATATATATATTAGTATCCTAGTAGACAAAATACTATGTAATTAACATATATGTGTGTAATAAGATATGAAATAAGCGGTATAGAACATGTACTGTTGGAACCAAAAGTTTACATTACACCTGGAAGAAAAACACTTTACCTCACATTTTCCTAACTTTACTCATTCCTATTAGGAGTCATAAACACAATGTATGACCCAGAGTGGTTTTACTTGATGCATAGACTGTATAGACCAAACTTGTCTTTATGCCCTTCGGAGGAGAAAAGTTTGCTGGAATGAGTGAAGTTGTGAAAATGTATATTGTTTATTCTACCAGGTGTATGTAAACTTTTAGGCCCAACTGTAGCTATTAGTAGGTAGTTTTTACTATAATTACTAATTCCACAAAAACCTACAACATAAATGGCAGAATAATTTGGTAGTGTCACATTTGCATCATTAATTGTACCATTAGTAATAAATAACCTAATCTGGTTTGTATCAATATCAATAACTTGAATTGAAATAGAATTTGTGGTTGTATGAAACATATTCTGGCAAAATACATGAGAGGAATGTTCTTTTATGTTGTTTTTTTGTTTTTTACCAAGATTAAAAATAAAAGCAGTCCGTTTGAAACCCAACTGGCATCCTTCAGTACACAACAAAATATTGCCCACTTAACTGTAATTTTTTTGTAACTGTGCTTCCTCCTTCATAAAATTCTGGATCAACCACTGCTCATGCCCAACTCCACACACCCACACACACACTCTCTCTCTCTCACACACACCCACATCCCCCCCCACACACATCCATATCCTCCTAAGGAATATATATACCTAGATTCAACTAAAAGGCGAATTTTAATTTTTTTAATGGTATATACATATATCAGCGCGAAATGACGTTACAGAGAATTAATGGATTCAAAATGTTAGTACATGTTTAGAATTAATTTGATTTGATTTGCATTTATGGCAAAAAGAATCGTATAATAACTACCTTTTGTGTGCGATAAGGTATTTTTAGTAAATCCCCAAACTACTGATATAATAAAGAAAAACAGACATCGCCCCAAGTCCAACCTCAGGACGTTAGATCCCCAAGAGTTATACATTTTATATTATACGAAAATGAGTTCTCCCTACCTAACAAAACTTTGTAGTAATATAAGTAATTTGGCGCCCTCTACGTTTATAACGATAGAATGCCTCCTACCCCTATGGAAATGGGAAAAAACAGTGCCGAAAACGTTAAGGCGAATCGAAAAATTCGACTTAACGTCGGCTTCCCCTTCCGTTGAATATTTCGCCAAAAAAAATCGCCTTAAGTAGGAATTATGAATATATATGTATTTCTCCCTCTCCTTTTCATAGAAATCTCTTTCATTCAAATATAAAGCTTCATGTATGATAGTATAAATTTTTAAAGAAGAAAACATCAAGTATTTGTTAAAGCATGAATGTATATTATGGGTGAACCCATAAAAACTTATTTTCAGATTTCATGATTTCAGTTCATAAGTAACATGACAGAGTTGAACCTCTTCAAAAAGAAAACTTTTACAACAAATTCTCATTACCACAAGGTAATTTTGCCGATCCCTCTTAATATATTCTATTGTTTTCTCAGCCTGATACAAAAAGGTTTCAATAAAATAAGGTAATTTCCATGGTCCCAAGCATATAGAGTTTGTTATAACTACATTCCATTACAGTGACCATTCTAAATGGCTGGATTTTTTTTTTTTTTTGTTTTGGGGGGGGGGGGGGTTAACAGATTACATGTAATAAGAAAATCAGAGGAGATGAAAAGTTTGTAAAATGTGGTCTTGCTATGAATCAGCCTTTGTTTTCCAATAATTCTTCAACTTCAGCCAATTCTTCAAATGCTAGATTTTAAGTGATTTATTATTTCTTTTTTAATAAAGGAGATGCCTTCCTCTAAAAGATGAATGAAGACCACACTGTATTTCCTCATTACTATAACCCCTTCCAATGATGGCCATTCAAGTTTACAAACTTCATATTGTATTTGATAAATTAACCAGCATATGAATGGAGTTGGAATATACTGAAATATAGCGATACAGTGATTACACACAGAATAAATTTGAAAAATAGCTTGATTTTATTTATACAACTGTAAACAAATTCACATATAAATGACAATTCATGATGCACTTTAACAAAGGTACACATTCTTAAACATACATACGGTATGTGTAGAAAAAAAAGCATACCCAACTTTGGTAGCTTGTCATGAAAATAACATGACCAATAAGACTGTGAGATTGATTTTCTGTCTAATGATACCTTATTCATAACTTTTCTGCCATGGATGACCGAGCATCGGGTTTTTAAAAAAGTGTCGTCACAATACCCTTTTACCAAGTTTGGGCTTATTCAACGAATGTGGGTCAAGCAATATGCATATGTAACTTTAGTCTGAAATCCTTTGTAAAAGTTGAATTCTCATTCTTACTTCAATGCTCAATCGTTTAAAGTGATCAAATGTATAGAAGTTTTACAGAGCCTTGTTTCAATCCATAGGATAATCTCAATTCATTTTAAACAGCCTACTAACTACTTGTCACAAGATAACCAAAGACTCTCTGCTCATTTGTCCATTGCATCATTTCACCTACACAAGGTGTATGAGGTATTATCTGGGATAGCACATGAACTTAAATGTTTATTGACCTCAAATATTTCAGGAAATGCAAGGAAGGATACATGTGTTAGTAAGCACCAAATTAATTGAGGGGTAACCTCGCTAGTCAGAAGGACCGCTATTCATAAGGACCACTTATTCATAAGGACCGCTGTCTATAACGCGTGACTAAATGAATAGCGGTTTCATATGAATAGCGGTCCTTCTAAATAGCGAGCAAACCATAGACAAATTACCTCACTATTCATAAGGACCTCCCTTCATAAGGACCACTATTCATAACTATTCATAAGGACCGCTATTCATAAAGCGTGTTAAATGAATAGCAGTTTCCTATGAATAGTGAGCGGACCCCGTAATTGACAGTAGACTTTTTATTGCTCTTGGATGCAGAACATTTTGAAGGGAGGAGGGGGGGGGGGGGGGGGGGGTTCAGACTAAATTTTCCAATAAATTAGCTGAAAACAAGCACAAAAAAGGTGATCAATTTCCTAGATGTGCTGACAGAATATTTTTAAAGGGTTTAGGAAGGGGGCATCACAACCCCAATTCCTCCTCTATCTAATTGTGCCCCTGCTTTGATGCAAGATTAATGGTACAATTGGATAGGTTCACAGTTTCAAAAGCACATCTGAGATTTTGTGATATATCTTACACAAAACCAGCCTACAGTTCTTATTGTTTCACAAGTTATACATGGAGAACACAATGTGGACACAATGTGTTTATATTTGCTCATTATCTGAAAAGACATATCAGGAACATTGGGTGAAATGCAAACAATTTATCCTATAATAAACAAGAAATCTACATAGGCAAGTCCAAGCTGTTATGTTCTATACGTTACCAATCACATTGAAGATTTGAGTATATCTGATGACTGTATCAAGCTGACAGCCCTACAAGAGCTTGGATCAGACAAAATATCAAGGAGAATGATATTTCAAAGTCAATATACAAGTATGTTCACAATGCCATAACACTTGGTAACGTTTGGGTCATACCTTCGACTTGCCCACATGTATATATAGAAAATGTTAGTTTTACACCCTAATCATATCATGGTTAATGATTTTAAAAATCACTTTACTGTGTATCAAGAGCAGCAAAGTACAGTATCCAGTTGGCAACAAGGGAGACGTGTTCATTAAAAAAATTATTACAACAGGATGGCTTTTCTATTTTTGCAATAGATTTGAGTCTATTAAAAAACTACAGATGGAATTCCAAGAGCATGTAAAAATAATCTGATTTTTTCCTAACTTCATATAGCACCTTCACAACAGAAATGAAACTGAAGTGACAAAGAATGTGGTATAAATCCGCTTCTGGATACCTATGCAACAGTCACTGGCATATTCCCTACCATTCATCTTTAGACTTTCCAGGGCCCTGTAACACAAAATTTTTGCTCGTTATTTGAAAAGACATATCAATATTATTGGGTGAAATGCAAACAATAAATACAGATGAAATTCAATCAATTGCAAAATGGCAATGGCCAATCACGATCATCGTTGCATGCACATAGTGTTCAAAAGGCTGACCATTAACCAATCAGAATCATTGTTTCAAATCTACATTTGATGGCAAACCTTTGTGTTATGGGGCCCTGAGCTGGAGAGAGATGTCCTGCTGCTTGTTTTAAGTGAGGCCTAGCTCATCCCTAATAATGATGGACAGCAACAGAGGTAAGTACCCATCTTAGATGAGTTTCTTGTTACCTAGACAACCATCACTGGCAACTTCTCTAAAAGTTGAATCCACAACCATTCTCCTTCGCAAAAGTATAGTCTTTCCAGAACGGGAAAAAAATGTTGTGCTGTCTGTCTTTAGTGAGGATTAGCACAACCCTACCAAATGATGGCCAGCACTAGTTACTCAACTGATCGTCAGAAGTTGCTGATCACCGCTTTCTCTGATCAGCTACCGGCCGACTTGCCGACGCCCTTGGGCATCTTCTTACTGGATGCATCCTCCAGTTCCTTGGCTTTGTAGTAATGTGGAGCAGCCTCTAGCAACCAGCTGTTCTCTATCTCAATCACCTACATCATGGAATACAAGAGGGTGAAATTAATAGTTTGCTTCAGAGGCTTGGATAAAAGGGAAACAGTGTTTAGATTTGGTATATTCACCGACTGGAAAATCAAAGATGTATAAGAACATCTGGGACCTATATATATATTTTGAAATGGTGGACAGAGAAGCGGCCTTTTAAACCAGGAAGTCCAAGTTTCAAAACCAAGTCAGTGCACTTATGATGTATTTAATGCGCTAATACTCTATTACACAGTCCCCAGATAGGGATTTTAAGATGCACTTACCAATAAACAAATACTTGCTTTCTTAGCAATCCAGCAGAATTAAAATCCACATCAACTAATATTTTCTTTAGTCTATGTTTCATACTGATTCCCTAATCACCCGCTCTAGTCTATCTATGCCTCCCCATGCCCTCTCCTTGCCTGCCATTAAAACATGCACACTAAACAGAAGTTTCATTTTGACTGTTGTCCGCCTATGGAACCCCCTCCCTGCCCATTTTTTTTACAAAATGACTCATCTGTATAGGGCTTACCTGTCTCATGAATTCCTTGGTTGTAAAGACAAGTTCATGATAGATGAGCCATCTTGGTTGTTCTTCAAACAGACTGCTGTTAGGATGCACCATGACGGTCTGTTGGTGTTTCACTGTCTTGTAATTACCACCTTTACTGAATCGTGCAGTGTGGTAGAAGAAACCAGCAGTTATAGCCTGCAATAATTGGAATATTGTTTGAAAAACAACAAAGATAGTAATTATTAAATAACTCATGCATAGATTCTTATTCACTGATTGGTCAAAACTATATCACATGACACAGCGCATCTCGATCTATCATTGCGTTAGAGGGTTTTGGTGTTCTGTCAATTGACGTAAGTCAAATGATAGAACGCCAAAACCCTGTGATAGAACGCGTAACCCCTCCGCGACTTTTGCACACACGTACGTACACAAAATTTGGTTCAGCTTTTAAGAGCGCTTTCGCGAGTTGCTAGGCTATGACTACATTAATCAATATACGGTATGAACACCACCTTGGGAGTGATAATTTCCACCATCATCCTCATGAGCAGTCAATATTTGTATACTATTGTAACAAGAATTTTCATTGTCCACAGAATAATTGTTATCATTATTATTATTTGTATGATTATCAGTGATTTTTCTCATCATTATCACAGATGTTAACATTGTTGTCATCATCATCATCATCAACATTATCATAACATCATCAATATCATGATCATCGTCAACATCACCATCATCGTCATTATATATCATGATCACCACCATCATCATCATCATTATTATCATCACCATCTTCATATCATCATCATAACATCATCATCAGTGTCATCATCAAAATCATTACTAAAATCATTATCATCATTATCAACATCATTAACATCATTATCAACATCATAAATATCATCATCACCATCGTCATCACTATCATAATCATCAACATTTTCATTATCATTATCTTCTTCATAATCATCACTCATCACAACTGTTCCCAATGTCATCACCATCCTCATCATTATCCTCATCATTATCATTATCATCATCATTATCATCATCATCATCATCATAACATCATTATAAAAGTCAAACAGAATAGATCATTCTGCAATCTCCTACTTTAACTTGGAAGAAAAAAAAGTTATTACTTGTTATATAAGAACATATCTTGAGCCCACCTTTCTAATAACAACACTGTCCATACCACAGCTCACAATCTCCATCTCAACTCTCTCCATGAGTCCCTGGAGCTGATCACGGACATCCCGAGCCCGTCTCATCGATCGATGCTGGATGAAGTTTTCAAAGCACCATTGGGTTGAGAAACCCGTCTCCACCCACTGTTCAATGAAAAAAAAACCCAATATAATCACACATCATGTAGAGTCTCGTGGATGATAATAATAATAATTTGTTGTTGATATAATTTATTTCTTTATTCAAGAAAAGTAGAATACAATAATACAAGGTAAATACAACATAATCAGTTCAACATGGTTTGAAAAAGAAAATTATAATAGTAAAAATACATAATGATGATAAATGATAATAGATAAAAAGGATAATAACTAGATGAATTCTCGACCGTGCGCAGCCAAAATTTATGCCTCCGCCCTTGCCAGATCAGAAATATATCGCACATTCATGTTGATTTGTTTTAAACTGTGCTCAAGTTATTGCAAGAACAGTCTAATTACAGGTATATAACATCCTCTGTGACCTTTGACCTTTGAACCCATGATCCCCAAATCTAATCAAATCACTGTCACCCAATTATACACATGTGTACCAAGTTTGAAGTTGATCCATTAAATTGTTCTTGAGTTATTGTGAGAACCATCTATTTCCAGGTATATAATGACCTCTGTGACCTTTGACCTCGTGACCCCAAAATCTAATCAGATAATCATCTTTCCAACATGCATACATGAGCCAAGTTTGAAATTGATTCGCCAAATGGTTTTTAAGTTATGAGAACAAGCCATTTTCATATATGCAATCTCTCTGACCTTTGACCTCATGACCCCAAAATCTAATCAGACTATTGTCCCTCCCATATGCATACATGAGCGAAGTCTGAAGGTGATATGCCAAATGGTTCTTAAGTTATCGTGAGAACAAGCCATTTTCATATATATAATGACCTTTGTGACCTTTGACCTTTGACCTTGTGACCCCAAAATCTAATCAGATCATTGTCCCTCCAATATGCATACATGAGCCAAGATTGAAGTTGATCTGCCAAATGGTTCTTAAGTTATTGTGAGAACGAAAACGGGATGGACGGACGGACGGATGGATGGACGGAGGCATAACAAACATTAGATCCTACATCATAAAATTCTCATGCAAGGATTGGACAGGAATGTCTTACATGACATTAAATACTTTCACCATGAAGAAAAAAAGGGATACTGCGTGACGTCAGACCTCCATATATTTTTCAATATAAAAATGTTAAGACGTCATTTTTTTGTTTTTCTGGATATTTTGAAGCTATCGATAGTATCACGATAATGTTCGTGCATGACAAGCCTCTCAGTGTATGTATGTCTACTCTGATTCTACATTTAGTGTTTAATTTCAAAAATATATCTAGGCTTATTCTTGTAGGATATAAATCAAATATACCATGCAATCTTTTTGAGGCACCGATTGAAATTATGGATTCTACGGTGACTGAATTAGTTACTATTTTCTTCGGGGCTGCGCCCCTCAGAAAATAGTGCTATGCCAGTCACCTCAGAGAATCCATAATTTCAAATGGAGCCTCTCAGTGCCATTTGATTAATAAATGACAACAACTATTTCTTACAAGGCTCTTTATCATGAAGACCTGACCAAAGCGTTTACAGTATTATTATTACCCCGGTCACTGGATTCAGTTACTATTCCGCACATTACAGTGCACATTCACAATCCTGGGGAGCATTCCAGCTAATCACTTTTTTACAGGTGCGCACATGCTAATCCAATTACACTGACCTCCGCATCCTATCAGTTACCCAAGTAGCACCTGTGTGAGAGGAGCACTGTAGATATATGTATAATTCCTTGGTCAGGGATGCAAGTGCCGTGCTGGGGTTCGAACCAATGACCTTTGCATTCCCAGTAAATTGATTGAACCACTTGAATACGACATTGCTAAGTCAAAGGACTGTAGATGACACGGTCTATACATATTATTAATTGCTATAAAATCAAGAAAGGCAGCATCATCATTACAGTGACAGCTCGAGAAATTTTGTTTAGGGCTACAACTAAACTATTTCGGTCTGAAAATAATTTGGAATCTCTACATAGTATTATTCTTCACATGTCAATCAATAGGAAATCTAATTTCATTCAAATTGATATAATTGTGCTAATAATCGAGCAGAGATTTCAGTTGAAGTTTTGAATTGTACTGTTTTTAAGAACAATATTTATGCAAGTTAATGACTACCAACTCTCGTTGATAAAAAATATTATTCAATTCTTTCAGGACAAAAGAAACAATGGTCAAAGGTTAATAATGCATTAATTACTTCCTGAACAGCCCCAGATTGCCTTATATTCTATTACATGTTTCATATCAGCAGAAAGTCTCCAGTGTAATTCTGTATTAAAAATAGTGTATTATTGGGGAACAATTTCTCACTGAAACCAAGGAGGTACTAGGTAAGCCTGGTACCTCCTTGACTGAAACCAAGTAAATTTAATAGTGCAGAGTGTGTAAACTGTTAATTTAAGCCTTTTGGAATATGAAAGTTAAACATAGGGAGCATCCAGGGTGTTCAGTTATGGCTCATAAAAGCATGCATATATAAATATATAAATGTCGGTTTCCTCTATCACAGACCACAAAAACTTTGTAGTCTTAGAGCTAGGGAAACTAATAATTTCAAGTGGATGAAACTAAGTGGAATGGGGTGTAAAGTCACTAAGTTAGAAATCACAAAAACAGGCAGTACTCTAGCAAAGCTCTATTATCTGTCTTCCACACTAAGAAGAAGCTCTATAGCAAGTGACTATGTGATTATCTAGAAAACCTGCAGGTGTGACTGTTCTTGAAAAACAGTTCTTCCTCTCTAGGAGAACATCATCACTATCAAATTACAGAGTCACAGGGAGAATGAGAAAGTTCTATACACGTTTAGAAGCCTGCATGGTTCTAAAGACTTTTGCATGTGATCTATATTCAACAGCAACTCTGTGTGATCAGTCATTCACCTTCTGATATACATTTATACTTAACATATACTTATTAAAAGAGTTTTGACCTGATGGTTTTTGTCATCATCGTGTTCCTACTGGCAATGCAAACTGGTCTGGAATATGAACATCATTATCAAAATACTTCATAATCCTTCATCGTGCAATGTACCTATTATTTCCAGGTGCTATAATCTGCAGTGGACAAATCTCTTACAAAGGAACACCTAATCTTGCCTCATCATATGATGAAGTTCTTGTGAAAATTATTGATTGACAGAAACAAATCAGCCCTTAAGCGAAAGATTTACAAGACTATTTGACTGCTGTGAGGAAAGCCAAAGAGATATTGCAATGGGTAAAACCTTTAAAATTTCCTCAGGAATTTCATCGGTAGGAGCGGCACCCAAAAGATTGTAATATTTATATGGTGATGATCTTGTGAAATTGATAGAAGCAAATTGGCCCTCAAGTGAAAGATTGAGGGAAATATTTGACTGCTGTTATCAATGAAGCCAAAGAGATATTGCAGTTAGCGAGACCTTTATGATCTTCAAAAGAATTTCTTCTGCAGTAGCGGCAACCTAGAGATCATCACAATCTTCATATGTTGCTGAAGATCCTATAAAAATCACCAATGGACAGAAGTAAATGTGTCCTTAAGAAAAGGATTCATAAGATTATTAAATAGCTGTGGCCAAAAGAGGCCAAAGAGATATTGCAGTAATTGATACCTTCAAAATTTTCAAGGGAATTTCTGGGGCGGCACCCCAGAGATCACAATGTTCAAGTCCAAGATGTCTCTTACAATAGTAAGGATTCCTTTCTGCTTGTGGATGGTAAGTGCCATGTCCTTGCTGTGTGGAGCATTATCTGGGAAGGATATATCACAAAAGTTGAGCTCTATCTCCCCCAGTGGATGCCAGCTTGTGAATATGAGCCTTGGTACCAAAGCCATCTGTTCTCAGTTGGGTCTTCGGTCTGTTCCTCAAGATCTTCCAAGCAACACAACAGTACTGGATCTCTTCTTCAACCAGATAACAACCCTGTACAACGAGTCTTTCACCCATCTACCGAACATCATTACCCTAAGGCTCCAAAAGAATGCTATCTCAATGATAGAAGGTGGTACCTTCAAGCATCTGAGTAATCTTACAGAATTATTACTACCAGAAAACCAACTAGACTCTCTCCCAGCAAGTTTGTTTGGTTCAAATCATCTTCTCTCAAGACTCATTCTCAAAGAAAACAGGCTGAGTTCATTCCCCAGTGACACTCTGCCATGGTTTAACAGTATAACTAAGCTCGACTTGAACAAAAATAATATTTCCTTCATCCATCCTTGTGATTTTAGACCCTTTCATGATAGTTCACTAAAAAGCTAAATCTAGCAAACAATGCTCTGAATGAACTTCCATCTCATGTCTTCTCACATTTTAACAAAGTCAACTTCTTGATTGTTTCACACAATGCCTTTCATGAATTTCATATCTCCTCAGTATCAGGAAATGTTGAAATTAACAATCTGTATGTGGAAAACTGTAAAATACACAATGTAATTCCACTGAACCGATCACAGATCTATCTCAAAGGCTCTCCCAAAATCTTGCTAATAAATCTCTCATTTAACAAGTTAAGCTCCTTATCTGACTTTGCCTTTTGGGGTTTAAATCAAACAAATACTCTAATACTTCTGAAGAATCAGATTAGAGTTTTATCTAACAGATCTTTCTGTGGATTAGACCAGCTGGTTAAATTAGATCTATCCTATAATCGCCTAGTGTCCTTGCCCTCAGGTGTGTTCTCCTGCATTAAAATGTTACAGCAACTGAAACTTGTTAGAAATAAGATTGGAAGCTGGACCATTGGTATATTCTCTGGTCTACCCTCCCTATGTTACTTAGACCTGGCACATAATGATATCAGGGATGTTCAGGGCAGCAGCATAATAACAGTTCCGTCCCTGGAATATCTGGATCTTTCTTTCAACAAAGTCACACAGATCAAGAAATATCTTCTTTGGGGTTTCACTAATCTCAAATTACTGAATATGTCTCACAATGACATCAAGGATACCTCTTCTCCATATTCCTTCACGAAGCTTACGAACCTCAAAGAGCTATACCTCACCAACCAACATTCCCAAGTCATCAATGAAGCTTTCCGCTACATGGATGGTCTTAGCATATTGGATCTATCGTTTGCACGGTTGGTACTTCAAACTAAACTTCAATTTACAAATACCTCATCTCTTCTGAAACTTCGTATGCGGGAAAACGATTTGACAAGCACAGATTTATTTGACATCAAGACGTTCAAATCACTCTTTTTTGGACTTGAATCATTGGCTAGGCTGGACTTACGAGGAAATCAGCTGGATATGTTAGCACCAGGAACATTCAACCCCCTTAGGAGACTCCAAATACTGTACCTCTCTCAGTCATCTATTAAAGTCCTAAGTCCAGGTCTTTTTGACAAACTGACTTCTCTTAGAATTTTGGATCTTTGTGACAATGAGATCTCAGCAATCCGTGGAGATTTACTTCAAAGTCAGCCTCAGCTTGTTGTCTTCTATATAAGCAACAACAAACTTGATTCGATTCCCAAGACTCTTTTCAATGACACCCCATCTCTGCAAAGGCTGTACATGCAACGTAACAGAATCACCACAATAGAACCTAAGACAGTGTTTCCGACAAACAGGACAATGAGAATAGACGCTTCAGGGAACCCTTTCTCCTGCATGTGCGACCTGAGTTGGTTTGTAGATTGGCTCCATACAGGCAATGTTGAACTCAACCATCCTAACGACACCCTCTGTTCACTCTCTTCAATCAAAGACATGGTTCATTTGCCTATCCTTGCATTCCATCCTGACCAATACTGTGGTATCAACATATTCATCGTCACAGGGGTATCCTTATCGGTCATTCTGATAGCAGTCCTAAGCTTGGTAGCCTACAGAAAACGGTGGTGGCTGAACTACAAATTCTTCCTCCTGAAACTAGCTGTATTTGGCTACGAGGAAATCAACCACGACTTTGATGCTCAGGACTATGAGTACCAGCTCAACCTGATGTACCATGAAGACGACCAGGAGTGGGTGGACCAGGTCATGAAGCCAGTCCTGCAGGAGAGGTTTCCACAATTGCAGAAAGTGGTCTACGGCGACAACAACCTTAACATTGAGATGTTCTACCTGAATGCTCTCCATTACGCCGTTGAGAACAGCTTCAAGACTGTCTTGTTGCTAAGCAACAACTCGGTGGATGATTCCTGGTTTATGACCAAACTTCGTATAGCCCTTGAGCATCTCAATGACACCAGACTGGACAAGGTCATACTGATATTCCTAGAGGATATCCAAGATGAGGACCTCCCTTACCTGGCCCGGTTGTTCCTGAGTAAGAACAAACCCTACATGCTGTGGACGGAGGATGAAGATGGCCAGGAACTCTTCTGGGCCCAGTTTGAAAAGAGCATGAGGGCAAACAGGGCAATCAACAATGTTATTCCTGTTTAACTTGAATATTGCCATTCATTAAAAGGCAAACATAGTCAGAGCATGAGAAACAGTAAGAACATTAAAAACTAATATGAGCAAATATGAGTGTGGCAGAGGGCAAGCAAAGACATCGTTCAAGGAATAGATTCGAGAATAAGTTTTTCAAGGCCACTTCTAGGACCCGCTTGAAAAGACGAGGACAAACAGGGCCATTTAGTAGTGTCAATCTTGTTTAAAAAATAAACATCCCATAATAAAAGATAAACATGTCTTTAATTAGGACAGGTCTATGAGGAATGCTGAAAATTCTATTTTAAAAAAAAAATGGCCAGCAAAATTTTTGAGCCTGAACAAAAAGGAACTGTTGCTATCCACTAGTCTAGACTAGAGAAATAATTATTCATTGAATTACTTTTCATAAAACTTGACAGCTTAGTACTTGGTATGATCTATAATCTTTCAGATGTAAAACTGATGTACAATTTGTTTTATACTGTGTATATATATTTCTAACCATTTTGACAAGACTGTTCAATTTATTGACTGTATATGTTCAAATGGTAAGGGCCCTGTCTTATAAAGAGTTTCAATTGACCCAGATTGATCGCAAGACCTCCAATAGCAAACTTTCAAACTCCCATCTCTTTAGTATAGAATTGCAATTGATATCAAGTTGCGATCGGTTTGAATCCATGGCTACTCCTTGCAAGACAGGGGGCCCAGGTTGTCGTTTATAAATTTTGAGTATTACAGTATTGCTAAATTTCTTTTGGAAATAATGTACATCTACAAATAAAGCTCCTGATTGTAATTTACTGCAAGCGATTTTCACTTACACAGTAGGGTTACCTTATTGAAATTAGTTTGCTTATGCTGTATTCTTGGACAATCTGTACAGTCAAATATCATGCTATGATGCATTAAATGAGTGGCTCATAAGCACTGTTGGGCAAATTATAAGGACCTGCCAAACAGGGCAAATCCTGGATCTTTTGACCAGTAAATGTATGTGGGGTTTCAGGAGAGGCCACAGGTCTAAAAAATTGCTGACAACGAGCGAGACACACAAGCACATACCAGTATACATTTCTATTCAGATGCGTATTAAAACTGTTGCAGATTTGGTCCCACACCCCCCCCCCCAGATTGGCCAATGACATCATCACCGCATATGTTACAATTTGTACATGTACATAAAGATTTTAAGCCAGAGCCTAGAAAAAGCAAGTGCTAAGCTTTTGCTAGTTTGATGCCTTTGGCACATTGTATTACCAACAATTGCTTTAAATACTGTAAACACAAAAGTACTAGTAAAAAAAACAAAACAAAAAAAAAACCTTAGATCCGTTCTACTTTTGTGTAGAAACAAAATTTGAAAGTGCAACTACAATTTCTACACAGCAGAAGCATGATGATAGGATATAACAAATAGAATACCATGAAAAGTAAGGAATGCAAATTATGTCTGATGCAACTGTCAATTTACATATTTTCAAAAATAGAAGAGTTGTTTAGCTTTTAAATTTGTGGAATTAATGTTTCACCAAATATGTTTCAATTGTTACAAATATGACTATGACTACTACTTAGCAGAGGTGTAATGATAAATACATGTAGGACATATAGTAAAAAAGGGAAATTTATAGCTGCCGCAAATGTTAATGTACATATTTTAACAATATAAGAGGTGTTTATATTTTTTTTTTAATTTTTAGAAATTATGTTTACGAAAATTTGAAAAAGCGCCTACAACTTCTACGTAGCACAGGACATACATGTACACACTTCAAATAGAATGGAAAGTAAGTAATGTATTAAAATGTAATGTATATCTGATACAATTGTCAATGTTTATATTTTGAACAATTGAAGAGTTGTTTAGCTTTTTAAATTTGTAGGTTTAATCTTTTACCAAATATGTTTAAATCATCACAAATATGACTACTTCTGCTACTTCGCAGAGGGTTATGATACATGTGTAGGACATGCATACTTCATGGATAGTACAGAAGGGAAATTTTATATGTAGCTGCTGAAAATATTACTGTACATATTTTAATAATATAAGAGGTGTCTGTATTTTTTTAAATTTAAGTAGAAATTGTGTTTTACCAAATACGTTTAAATCATCACAAATATGACTACGTCTACTTCGTAGCGGAGGTGTAATGATATATATGTAGGACATATACATACTTTATGGATAGTACAAAAGGGAAATTTATAGCTGCTGCTAACGTTACTGCTCATATTATAACAATAGAAAAGTTGTTTAGCTTTTTAAATTTGTAGAATTAATGTTTTACCAAATTTGTTTCAATTGTCACAAATATGACTATGTAGGACATATACATACTTTATGGATAGTACAGAAGGGAAATTTATAGCTGCTGCAAATGTTACTGTACATATTTTAATAATAGGTGTCTATCATTTTTTAATTTGTAGAAATGATGTTTTACCAAATATGTTTAAATCATCACAATTATGACTACGTCTACTACTTTAATGGCCAGGCGTAATAATACATGTGTAGGACATACATGTTTGCATATAGAATACTTTATGGATAGTGAAGAAAAAAAAAGGGGGGATTTATGGCTGTTGCAAATGTTTCTGTACATATTCTAACAACAGAATAGTTGTTTAGCTTTTTAAAATTTGTACAATTGATGTTTTACCAAATGTTCAAATTGTCACAATAATGCTTACGACTACTATGCAGAGGATATATACATGTAATGATAGGACATAGAATTCAGTGGGTAATGAAGAATGTATATTAAAGTTGCTGAAATTGTATCTGGGTGATTCCATGAAATGTGCCCAGTAGGACATACAACATTTATCCATATATTTCATTCATAAATGAAAAAATTCTTGATATGACAGTGAATAATGATATCAATACCAGAAAGAACCATTATTTAATGGTCATATCAAGATATTCTTCATCTTTTATAATGAAATAAATGGATAAAAGACAAATGTCGTACAGGCCACATTGCGTACTTAAAAGGAAATCTTGAGTTCTGGGAAAGGTGAAAAATAATTTGTGAGTTTTTTCATTCCTTTTATGTCAGTTTAGAAGAACATCATAGTAGAAACATCCCCTGAAAATGATTGCTCTTGAAATGCTCTTGTATTCAAAATACGACTAGAAATAGCTGAAATGTTCGTGCTAAACATTCATGCCACTTGTGTGTAGTCCCATATACCGATTTCTGTGTGCAGTACATGTGCTTTTCAGTGAGATTGGGTCAATTTCTTATGTATTTTGATGACTCCAAAACAACACAGTATAAAACAATTCTTATGTAGACGTGGTCAACCTTTCCCAATTCATTTGAGGCAGTTTCTTTCACAATGTAATTGCATGACCAGTACTCTACTTTATCTTTAAAACAATGGAAGAGCTGTATAGTATTTTTGAATTTGTACATGTATATACCATCAATACACAATGCTTCTGATACTGTGACAAAATAATATGTGAATAACATATACAGTTAACAACAAAATTATTCATACCCCTTGTAATTTTGAAGTCTTTTGTGTTTTTAGTAAGAATGAAAGGTGGGCTGTGGCTGAATAATTTTAATTGTCAGCTATTAGGTGAACAATGATTGTGGTTTCACCTCATTTGCATAACAATGGAAATACTAATATATTCATTAATAATTTCCTGGAATTTTCAGAAATATTCATATCCTGGTCCAGGCATGGGACTGAGGCATATTTTTTTTTTAAATCGCACATGTTTCAGACATTCCTAAGATTCCGTATATGTTTTGCAACTATTCAATGATGTATGAATAGTTCTGGACAAAGCCATCTTGCATAGAAAAAAAGTGAATAACATACCACTGAACATCAAATTTTGTAAATTGTCTTGTGTAATTATTCTTAGAATAGTCTGTTGCATGCTCAATAACATAAACCAGGACAAACCAATTTTTCACAAAACAAAAACAAAAAAATAAAAACTTGTTAAGGGTATGAATAATTTGTGGTTAACTGTAGATGCATGTGTGTAATAAGATATGAAATAAACAATATAGCACATGTACATGTAGCTATTAGTAGGTTCTTTTTATCATAATAAACTCCATTAAAATCTGCAACATAAATGGCAGACCAATTTGGTAGTGTCATATTTGTATCATTTAATGTACCACTTGCAATAATTCTCACTATAAATAATAAACTCCATTAAAATCTGCAACATAAATGGCAGACCAATTTGGTAGTGTCATATTTGTATCATTTAATGTACCACTTGCAATAATTCTCACTATTAGCAATACAGTGTGCCACCTATGAGGTGTAACCGAGCAAATGTCACCAGAGCAATTGTCAGGTCATCGCATTTCTACAGAATTTCTACATACAGTTGGGCCAAAAAGTTTACAAACCCTGGTCGAAAAACAATATTCGGTTCCACAATTTAAATCATTCCTGCCAACTTTTCTCCTCAGAGAACAGATAAATTTGGTCTCTGCTTAATATATATAGTATATGCATGGAGTAAAATCACTCTGAGCCATAGGTATGCCTCCTAATAGCAATAAGTGAAGTTGTGAAAGTGTGAGGTAAGGTGTTTTTCTTCCAGGTATATGTAAACATTAAAGGCCAAACTGTAGTTTCATGACTTTCATGACCTCCAAGTTTCGACATATCAACGCCATAATTACTCAACTCACCTCTTTGCGAAAATGCATACTGGAACCAAACTTGAACAAGAAATCCGACCAAGTGCCTTATCTGGATAAACATACTCATATGATTTTCAGGTATACCAAGGTCTGTAACCTGGGTCCTTTCACATAATGGGCCAAATCCGATCAAATCATTTCCTCATGGTGAAGTACAAGTCCAAATTTCAAGATTGTAAGACAAACAGCTGCTCCACAGTCAGTTTGTTAACAATAATCAAATTCTTAACTCCAACCTCGGATCCCAGACGATCATAACCCTAATACCTGCCTAAATTTAAATGACAACAAAAGTCTTACCCCAATTATTTTGGATGAAATATTGTTTTCAGAGTAAATATTGGATCAATAAGTTCACAGTTTATGGCATGTGTAATTCTTTAAAAAAGTGATAGAGTACCATACAACTTTCGTGTAAACTGACTTATGAAAGAACCTCTGACTTGTGACCGAATATATATATATATATATATATATATATATACATATATATACATATATATATATATACATATATATACATACATATATATATATATATATATACATATATATATACATATATATATATACATATATATACATATATATATATACATATATATACATATATATATATACATATATATACATATATATATATACATATATATACATATATATATATACATATATATATACATATATATATATACATATATATACATATATATATATACATATATATACATATATATATATGTATATATATATGTATATATATATACATATATATACATATATATATATATATATATATATATATATAAAAATAAAAAAGAGAGAGAGAGAGAGCGAGCTAAAGATGTGCAGAAGATTATCTCTAACCTGATTGTAGACGTTTAGCAATGTGAGATGATCACCGCCGGGAGTGAAGAAGTTCACCCTTGCATTATCAGCATGCACTATCTTGTCTTTCGGTCGGTAGAAGATGGCATTGTTGACCGACAGCATAGCAGTGATGCTTAGAATCTCTTCTGAACACTTGTACCTAAATAAATTGAGGACAGAAAAGAGTGTGATGTTCAGAAATGCAGCAATGCTTAAAATCTCTTCTGAAAAATTGTACCTGAACAGAAAGATGATAAAAATGAGTATAATGAGGAAATGAGGCAATCAAATTGTCTCTTCTAAATGCTTCCCAGAAAATAAATAAAAGACAGCAGAAAGAATTTCCACAGTTTTCAGACAACATATCTGCACTTAGGCCAGCCAAACAGTGGCACTATTTTAAAGGAAATCACAACAGTTCAGTACACTGCTTTGTCACATTTTTCTTTCTCTCTTTGTAACAGAATTTGATCTAGAACCCAAAGCAATCTAACATTGGTATGGATTTATCAATGCCACACAACTATTTTGAACATTTCAAAACTCCTGTTGCACTTCCAGTAATCTTGAGGTCCTGAACAACAATGCTCAGAAAGACTTAATCAAAACAAGGAAAGGCTGAAAGAAAAAGTAAATTTAATCGGAGCATCCAAATTTGAAAGATATGAGCATCAAAACCAAAATGATAAACTTGTCCTGAATATCCAGAGGACAAACTGCTTGTCAAAGATGCTTCTATTAAACCAATTAACCCCTTCCATGCTGTCGGCGGCAAATCCTGCTCATGAATTAGAGCGTTGAACTATTTGTTGAGACTAAAAATGGCTGTTTTTTTTCTGAAATAGGAACAAGTTGTCTGTTTGGTGCCAGAAGGATATTAACTCATATACTTTAACACAGAGGTAACGCCCTTCTGGCTCCAAACAGACTCCCTAGCCTTATTGTGAGGATTATTCACATGGACTATATGTTATGCCAAATTTAACAATGACACAAGTACTATAAATCAAAATTATTTGTTTAAATGTGGTTTAAAAACACAGAAGGGGGTAAAGAAATAGAGGAGCACAATATATTTACTTCTCTGAGGCCAGGATCATCTTGGCTAACATGGGATCGACAGGGAACTCAGCCATCCTGCGTCCCATCTTGGTGAGCTCCCCCTTGTGGTTTAGTGCTCCAAGGGCATAGAGCTGCTCCAAGGCCAGGACCAGGGTCTCGTGAGGGGGCGGATCCATGAAGTCGAAGTGGATGAGGTCGTTGATGCCAAGACTCTTGAGGAGCAGGACCACGTTGCCAAGGTTGGTTCTCTGGATCTGAAGATGGAGGAGATGAAGATGGAGAGAGAAAAAAAGGAAGGTGAGAGAGGGAAGGGAGAGAGAGGGGGAGTGTGACAGCATGAGAGAAAGAGAGAGGGAGAGAGAGGGAGGGGGGGAGTGAGTGAGAAGGGAAGGGAGTGTGACAGCATGAGAGAACGAGAGAGGAAGAGAGAGAGAGAGAGGGGGAAGGGAGTGTGACAGCATGAGAGAACGAGAGAGGAAGAGAGAGAGAGAGGGGGAAGGGAGTGTGACAGCATGAGAGAATGAGAGGAAGAGAGAGAGAGAGAGAGGGAGAGGGAGGGGGAAGGGAGTGTGAGAGTGTGAGAGAAAGAGAGAGAGGAAGAGAAAAAGAGAGGGGAGGGAAGGAGGATAAAGATGGGGAGAGAGAGAGAGAGAGAGAGAGGGGAAGGTGAGGAAGAAGATTACAGATGAGTGAACAGAAGAAAGAAGATGCAGAGCAGAGGAAGGAAGAAAGGGGAGAGTAGTCTACTTTAATTCAGTCTAATGCAAATTTTTTGTAATTATCCAAGTACAGCTTCAAGAAATATTGAAGAATACAAAATGGATCAATGCCTTGACAAAAAAAAAAAATTAGGATCGACAAAGTTTGGTAAGTTCATTTGAGTTGAATCAACAGATCTGTCCTACAAGTGACCACTATTATCCTTAAAGGTAAAGTTGAGCTCTGGTAATACAATTACAACATAAAAGAAATTGTCTCAAAGCAATTAGCCAGTTCGTAATTACCATGTGCCCATGAGCAGATAAAGGTCATTTGTACTGAATACATAGGAATTGGTGTATACTGTGAGGTTTTGGAAACATCAAAATGATAAGAAATTGACCCAATCTTGATGAAAAAGTACATGTACTGCACACAGAAATGGGTATATGGGACTACACACACATGTGGCATGAATGTTGGACCCGAACACATCACCTATTTCTTGTCATATTTTTAATGTGAGGGGATTTGAAGAGAAATCTTTTTTAGGGGACATTTCTTCTATGCTGTTCTTCCAAACTGACATGAAAAGAATGAGAAAGCTCGCAAATTATTTTTCACCTTTCCCAGAACTCAACCTTCCCTTTAATGAAGACCACTGTCTATAACACTGCTCTTTTTTTTTTAGCTTACCTCTGGTATTGTATTCTCCTCTAGCTCATTCTTAAAGGCCCATGCAGTGTAGAGACGAAAACACTTTCCTGCCGCCACACGCCCAGCTCGTCCTGCTCTCTGATTGGCTGATGCCTGATTTGAATAATAACAACGAGTGCAAGATCTCATTACATATAGGCAAAATAAGTCATGAATATGCAGTCTTCTTTTTAAGCCTGGGGCCCGGTAGAAAATTACCCGGAACGGCCCGGACCGGTAAAGATGTCAAAATTTTTACCGGGTCCCGGTACGGCCCGAAACCCGGTAAATTTTATGTTTGTTTATATTTTCCTTATGTTTTTATTTTAGTACGTTATTGCGCAAATATGGTGTTTCCTATTTAGCATCCTGAGCGAGGGAGACGCAAGTTGAGGATCATTTACTCGTGATAACAAATTTTGGATTTATATCTTTTATTTTATTTTGCGTGCCTCGGCGAGTCCGCGCTACTTATCAGCGTTAGTGTTTTCCTAATCATCTACCTGAGCGAGAATTTCGAGAAAGAATGAAGTTGAAGATGATTTAATCATGATTACAACTTATGTTTGTCTTCTTGCTAAGTTACAATCACGATAGTTTATTGATAAATAATTATTAAACATTGAAGATACTGACTTCTAAAAGCTATGAAAGAGTTACGAAGGTGTGAGACCTAAATAACAGACATTCCGCTACTCATTATCAGTGTGTGTTGTGTGTGTAGTGTGTGTATGTCGGACTGCCTGTGTGTGTACAATACTATTAGTAGCGCACACCTCGTTGTGATCAGCGAGGATCAACAGGAGAGCTTGGAAGAGAGAGAGCGAAAGAGAGATGGCAAGCCGCGAGAGGAATATTCAGAGGGTAGGGACAGAAAATATATACAATTATGTTATTGCTGGTTACTGCATATTCAAATCCATTGTAATGATATAAAAATAATTGAAACAAATCAATGAAATTTACTCCAGAATGAAAACTCAGTGTTTGAAGAATTAACAAAAAATAAAATCACAATAAAGGAAGTAAGTCTAAGAAAAAAGATATTAAATGAAAAGAGAGCTTACATGTCTTTAAAAAAAATTCGCGGCACAAGTATATTAATTGTGAAAGTACTTCAGAATTAAGAAATACATGTTGAGTCTTTTAAGAGAAGGAATAATAATGCTAACAATTTGTAAAAGGGAAGAATGAAGAAAAATGTTGGTCACATATCAAAAGTAATGGTCAACCATCATCTCAAAAAAAAAAAATCATCTCACTGAAAAAATATACAATATGGAAGAAACTGAAGTAAAAACCCCTCCAAAATTTGAGGAAACATATATTATTAACGCCACAGTGACACCATAAAATAATAATTTGAGCTAAGCTACCCATTATCAATCGGAAGAATGAGTTTCGTTCGTTTGGAACCACAGAAAAAACATGGCGCCTACAGGCCATGTGAAAAAAAAAAAAAAAAAAGGAACATGACGTATAGCGCCACCTCCTGGTTATACCATGCACAGTCATCCAGCAGCCAGCTCGTGAAAACTTGAAAAAGACGAACGGTTTTCATCATTACAGCGCGAATTCAATATGGTTTTCGTCATTACAGTTATGAAATTGAAGCTTGGACTATGATTACCCTGGCCATGTATGTAGAATTTTGATAGTTATTTCATAAAGTGGAGTTTTTATATGAAAATCGGACATTTGTGAAAGCTGCACTATACACAATAGACTCTACAGTGCAGTGACATATAGAAGCCATGTACCGGTACGGTGCACGCCTTGGAGTCGACTCCCTTTGGAACCGAGACCTTGCGTCGGAATCGGAATCGGTTCTCTCTAAAAGCAGAACCGCCCAAGCCTATTATTTACCACTATCAAGTTTTTATTAAAAAGTCATAACTAATACTCATAACGGCTTTACAGCACCAATTATTTACCGGGTTATTTTTACCGGGTTCAGACATTTCACTCAGCAACCCGGACCCGGCCCGATCCCGGCAAAAACTCCCAACCCGCCGGGTTCCGTACGGGTTGACCGGCCCGACACCCAGGCTTACTTCCTTTTTCAACAAGGTGAGCATAGTACATATATAGTTTGTTGAACAAACATTGTCCAAACTTTTGGTTCTGAATATAATGAATACACTTTGGTGCTGGTATACTGGCATATGCATTAAGGGTGAAAACATGGGTAAGTGCAACAGCTATGTGGTTCAGGCAACAAACTTAACCCTTTGCCTACGGAAACCGGGTAGTCCCCTGTATTAAACCTATGGGAGTTAGAGAATTCAGCAGTCAACGGGAGTCAATTTGGAGTTAGGACAACATTAGTATGCCAAACAATAATATAATGAATCATAATAGTCTGTCCATATGACCTATACATGCAGCTTAAATCCGATCAATAGACCAGTTCGTAGTTAGCACATGTCACAAATGACCCTAAATGTCCACAGATATTTTAAACATGGAGAGGTCCAACTTTGTGCACTTTAGAATTACCACTCTAAAAGTGATAGAGGTGCCTCATGAATAGCTTTTGTTTCCCCTTTTTGAGAAGAATACTTCCACCTGGGTATCATGGAATGAACCATTGGTGCATAACTGAATAATGACAACATGACATTCATGAGCACATATCAAGTATTTATGTCAGTGGGTTTTAGAATTTGTCACAGATGACCTTTATCTGCTCATGCTCAGATTGTATCTATGAACTGGCTTATAGGACCTGCATGATTGAGCAAAATGTCATCTTGTTATAATATTAGAACATGGATATATTCAGGAACCTGGGCACTCTGATCTAACCCCCTGAGCAATTACACAGATCAATACTTACCTTTGAAATAGGAGTGACTACCAAGGATTCCATGCCTGTTCTTGCATTGTAGCTCTTCTGCTTGCAGAACCCGGGGTCAATTACATAGATGATGCCATCTATCGTCAGGGATGTCTCGGCAATGTTGGTTGCCAGGACGACCTTGCGTGCTCCTGGAGGAGTGGGTTCAAAGATGCGGGCCTGGAGGTCGGAGGGGAGCGTGGAGTAGATGGGTAGGACCAGGAGCTCCTTCACCTTGCTGCCAAGCTTCTTGACCCTCTCCTGGAAGTTGAGATCAAAAAATATTCACAGCATATGCAACTTTTTATTGAATTAGTGGGACTACATCTGGTTTTCATTCATGACATGAAATAGTCACATAAATATTGAAAATACACTAAAAAAATCGATGCTCAGACTGAAAGAGCACAGGAGCTTGAAGCCTGAAATGATTGCTGATCTTTGTGTTTCTTACATCCTCTCAGTACCTCTCACAAAATCAAATACAATTCATGAAATATTTCTCAAGTTTTCTTTTAACTTTATAGAAGATTGAACGATACTGCTTATATGAAGCTATTCAATTCCATATCGTTTATATCCTTTTTCATTAATCAAAGTATATAAGGATAAGTATGTGGGAGCACTGTGGTCCTGTGGTCCATTCACTTGACATTATATAAAGACAGAAGTTGAATTTTTGTCCTATGCAGATGTCCTCCAGACAAGGCATTTTATTGTACAGTTGTCTTTTGTGAACCAAGAGTAGTAAATGAGTACCTAGCGAAAAGCAGCTTCCAGACACAGTAATCATACCAACAATAAATCTGAATGTACATCAAAGAAAGTGTGTGAGAAAGGGTTTCATTTCATATGGGATACAAGGTAGAATGTTACCAATGGGCAAGTCCAAGCTATTTTGTCCAATATGTTACCGACCACATTTCAGATTTTAAGTATATCTGAAAACTGTATTATGTTGATAGCCCTGCTAGAGCTTGATCAGATGAAATATCAAGTGAAAGGACATGTTTAATGTCCGTTTATACAGTCCGCAAACCTGCTTTAGCGACCACCTGTATAGAAAGACCACGTGTATAGAAAGACCACCTGTCCTGTCCATCTGTTTCCCTTGAACAGCATTTCCCATTGAAACATGTATAAAGGGAACCTGTACATAAAGACCATCCGCTTATAAAGATTGCTTTTCTTGTCTCCCTTGAGACTCCCTATAGACAGGTTTCACTGTATGTGTGTGTGTAATTGGGTTTTTACAGACGTGTATCAATCAGACATGATTATTTACGTCTGGGGACCGACCTTTAACGTCACCATCCGAAAGACGTGACTCAGTCTCGAACCTGGGTCAGCTGAATCAGTTTATAACTTCCACTGTTAGCTGGATTACAGGCGCACGCCACAACGCCCAGTCACTGTATTCGGAACTCCACAATACTTCAGAAAGCTTGAAAAAGTTTGTGGAAGCACCATGTAAGAATAATCTTTCTGCAATACTTGGTAACATATAGGACACCGAATTACCAAATACCTTGGACTTGCCCCATTATTATATTTTTTGAGGAAATGTCTCCAGAACTGACCTGTAGCATCTCCATACATGTTTCAATCTCCTCTTGACCGGTCAAGAAGACTAAGACATCTCCATCTGGCTGGGTCAGATGGATCTGAAGTACTGAGATCACGCAGGCATCCAAGAAGTCAGCTTCAGGGGCCTGTAACATCAACACCAATTACAATTTCAATTAAATTCAATCTTACTTTAATATCAGTTCTAATTAAACTGGAATTAATTTAAATTTTTAACCAAATTTCTATCAATGTTCACTGTAAAGTTGATTTTCAATCTAGCTAAATTCAATTTCAATCTGATCTTAAAGAAAGATCTATTCAGTTTTCAATCCAAATCCATTTCAATTAATTTCAATTTCATGGCAAATATCACAGTAATTCTGATCCAAGTAACTTCTAGACTAATTCATGTTCAGCTTAATTCAATACCCAATATCAATTTCAAACACATTATAAAATAAGTCAGCTTCTGGGTCCTAGACTATTATTTCCATTTTGATTCCACTTCTATTTCAATTCTGATTCCGGAACAATGCCAATTCATTTCTAATTCACCTCAATCCCACATTTCATGTCTGTTCAAATTTTATGTTGATTTCAATGATTCCAATATGATTCCATTTGAATCAAATTCTTTAATATTTTCATATTTTTTCAAGTAGACTGTTGAGAGCCAGAAGGGTGTTAACTCTGTGCTAAAGTATATGAGTTAACACCCTTCTGGCTCCAAACACACCACATGATAATAATGAGTTTTGTGATGAAGGGATCAGCCCTTTACCTTGGTATACATGATATCCACAGGGTAGCGTCTACCAGGTATCCTGAAGATAGGAGCATCATCAAAGAACTAATTAAGAAAAAATACACAAGAATTCAATAACAGATGTTTCCTCAAATATCTTTTGAATGCACAATGATAATTCAAAGCTTAAAAACAAAGAAATATATGGCATTTCTTCAAATAGATTCTAAGTTACAATAATATAGAGGTTAATAATTTTTTTTTTTTAACTCTTTCATTTTACCAAAATCACATTTTTCTTGTAGCTAAAGCCTTTGATTAACGACACAAAACATAAAGTCAAATCAATTGTTTTTGATAATTTCATTATATACACCTTGAACATTTCGGTATCTAGTGAGTTACACCTGTATGAAATACTAGTCATTTTATTCAAGTGTTTAATAGTTATAAATACATTTTTGTTTGCAGCTTACAGAAAGTCAATAGCACACCATAATTATAAATTTCATGCAAATAAATGTTTTACTTTCTACAGGTTTCTCTTGCCACCACAAATACTTTGTTCCCTGAACCCGAAAAGTTGGAAAAATGACTCACGTCAGCAAATTTCTCTGTATCGAGAGTGGCACTGGAGATGAGCAGCTTCAGGTCTGGTCTGAACCTAGAGATGTCTTTGACCAGACCAAAGAGAATATCTGTGTGGAGTGTCCTCTCATGAGCTTCATCGACAATTAATACTCTGTGCAATATAGAAAAAAAAAAAGAACTTGAATCACTCACATATAAACACATACATGGGACCACATGCACAAATTTTAAAACTAACACTAAACTGGTCTGGTCTGAACCTAGAGATGTCTTTGACCAGACCAAAGAGAATATCTATGAGGAGAGTCCTCTCATGAGCTTCATCGACGATTAATACTCTGTGCAATATCAACAACAAAAAAAAGAACTTGAATCACTCACACATAAATACATACATGGGACTACATGCACAAATTTTTCAAAATAACACTAAAATGGTCTGATCTGAATGGAGCCATGTCTTTCATGAAACATTTAGACTTGAAGGGTATCTTATGAGCTTGCCATCAAGTGGTAATTATAAGGCCATTTAACAGAGAATATTATCACATACATGATGCAACAATTACATCTTCCAACAATGACACAAAATTTAATACTTTTTCTAAAAATGCTGACAGACATTCAGGATCATATATATTCAATCTTGATCTTCCTATACAAAACACAAATAGTAAGTCTCCACTCTTTTCAATTTATTTATAACAAGAAAAACCTCAGTACAGTAAACTGAAAACTAAAAATGGTCATCAAAAAGAAAAAGAAAAGGCTATAATCATGTAAACTTTAGTGAATTCTGGTCATATAACCGGAATTAGAACATAGACCAATAAGGATCAGTATGGTAGGTCTACATCAGGATATATTAAAAATATCTTACTTGTAGCTGGCTAGATCAGGTTCACTGAGGAACTCCCTCAGCAGCATACCATCTGTCATATACTTGATGATCGTTCGGTCAGAAGTGCAGTCTTCAAACCGGATGCTGTATCCAACCTGCCAAGAAAAATAATAACCCCATGAAACACAGTGGTGGATACTGTTAAATGTAGGTGGGACACAGGGGGCACATGTATGAGGTAAATGACTGTGTGGTAGGACAAATCCATTTAAATGATTTGAGCGTTACGTTTCAGAACTCGGATAAAACCAGGATAAGGATGATGAATGCTTGCTCTTCATGCGTAAATTGGGGCACTATACACATGCTTTGCTTTATTATTACTGTTATCATTACCACCATTATTAGTGTTTTTTTCATCATTACAATCATCATCACCATCACGATCATCATCATCATCATCATCATCACCACCATCATCACCATCATCATTTTCATCATTATCATTACTATAATCATCATCATTATCATCAACATCATCATCATCATCATCGTCATCATCATCATCATCCTGCTCCTCATCATTATCATTACCTCATTGCCGAGTTTGACTCCCATCTCTTCTGCCACTCTGGCTGCTACACTCATAGCTGCTACTCTCCTGGGCTGTGTGCAACCAATCTTCATTCCTTTCTTGGTGAAACCCTGGAAAAAAACAAAGTAGAATTGCATCAACACACAGATTTTTTAAACACATCTTGCTACATGTAACTCTGCAGGGGTAGTAGTCAAACCATGAAATCATGCTGAAATGTTTGAAAAATCCTACATAATATTTACACAAGTAGACAAATAAGGGGAGGGGGCATCAACATGTTAAATGCAATTATAATGTTTTCAGTCCACAATAAAGAACAACCTTATTAAATAAGATTTGAATAGAATGAAAAGAGCTAATAAGAATTAAAAAATCATTACTCTTGAAAAGACTTGATAATCTGGAAAAGAAAAACCAGAAGGCATTATACAAGTCCCAAAATACCCTAGTTCAAATACTAGAATTACCATTTGCCAGCTGAGGCTCTGATATGGCTCAAGTCCTTAATCCCACATGTACAGAGATTTGAAGTTTTGTTTAACTCACCGCTTCATGGAGGTACTGTGTGATCTGTGTGGTCTTTCCTGATCCTGTCTCACCCTCGATGATCAAGACCTGATGATCCTTGATGGCAGAGATCAGATCATCTCTGAAGGGATAGATAGGAAGACTCTTCCTTACCTCCTGGATAGATTGCTTCTTCTTCTCCGATGCTGATATCTTAGGCTCATCGTCTTCATCATCACTCTACACGGATGATTGGGGAAATAAAACAAAAATAATTTCCTATTCTTGTACAGCACAAATCACTTTGATAATAATAATAATGTTCTGGATTTATATAGCGCCTGATACATCTAAGATATCTCTAAGTGCTTCACAGACATATCATTACCCCGGTCATCGGATTCAGGCTTTCCTGCATACAATGTATGCACCTTCTCCACTCCCTGGTGAGCATTCTAGCCAGGCGCCTTTTTAAGGATGCTCACAATGCTAAACAAACCACATTGACTTTCGCATCCTACCCGGTACCAATTTAACACCTGGGTGAAGAGGAGGAATGTAGATCAAATGCCTTGCTCAAGGACATTACGATAGAGCATCTCTATGCGCTTCCAAAGGACTTTGGAAATGATTACCGGCAACCCTTATCATTCTTGGAATAACACCACTGACAAGGCTGATAAGTTGGGATCCTGATTAAGAAGAATTTGTTGATTACGAGCCCCCCTGTTCTAGCTCCATAAGCTTTTCCAAATACTATAATTTGAAAATGAGCACATCCACTTGCTATTGCACACAAAAATATATGAGCATGTTTTATTCATTTTTTTTAATTACACAAATAAATTACAGAGAACCTTAGATGTACAGAAAAAAAATTTCCCCCTTTTTTTCTCACATGACAATTCTTCTATACATGATGTACATGGATTTATATTAGTGTTTCCATTTATAAATAATCAAATACAGTCCAACCTGCTTTAGCGACCACCTGTATAGAAAGACCACCTGTCTTTAAAGACCACAATTTTTGTTTCCATTGAAAAGTGCTTTTCACTGAAACATGTATTAAAGAACTCCTGCTCATAAAGACGCCCTTTCTTGTCTCCCTTGAGTGGTCTTTATATGCAGGTTTCAATGTATTTCCCAATAGGTGAATAGAATAGTAACACAACTTCTAAAACACAGACTTAAAAAGAAATCTAAAGAAATGATCTCATACCTCCTTCATGGTCCCTGGGGCAGTGAAGGCAGCTACAAACTCTATCTCCTCAAAGTCATCCACCACCAGGTCATACTCCTTTTGCTGTAACAATACAATACATTACAAATACAACAATAAAAATAATAAGCAATAAAATATAACAAGATTTTTAGACTGATTTCCCATGCCATGAGGATGGGTTGATTACCAACTAGGACAATATTAGAGTCTGTATACATATAATACAGATTTTTCCTTTTCTTTGAACTGGGAGACCATTTATGGAGAACACCCCCCCCCCCCAAAAAAAAAAAACCCCAACATAATAACATAATAAAACAACACTTCTGGAACATTATTATGACATATGTAGACTCTGTAGTAGCTATATAAATGAATATTAATTCAATGTAATTGTTAGAATGGAAAATAAACACCAACCCTTTGACAACACGATTCCTGGATGTCTGCTCCTGCCTATTCCTTATTGTGAGCTTCCTAACATGCACGTACAAGACTGCGAACAGTTTCTGAATAAAATTCACTAGTTTAAAACTTACTTGACCCTCACAGTGACTCCTTCTACAATCCTATTCGCCTCCCTCTCTCCCTCTACCTTACTTCTAAGAGAACAGACAACTATATAAGTTACTGCAATAACCGAGTGTCGGGGCCCTGTTTCATAAAACTTGTCATCAATGACAAGTTGCAATAACTGTTACAAGCTACTGAAATCCTTGCATCTGATTGGCTGAGAGCAAATTTGTCGATAAAATTCACTGACAAGACACTTGATGAAACGCCCCCCTGATCTTCCTTATCCAGAACCAACCTTGTGCCTCTGTTTGGCATCCTTGGCTCCAAAGTGCATCTCTCCCTTACGGACGTGTTCATCCTCCCAGCGCTTCTGCTCATAGTTTGCTGCTCCTTCTTCACCGGTTGGCTCCACGTACCTCTCGGAAGGTTTCTGTTATAAGGGAAGCATGGAAAATTACTTGATTTGTTTAGTGGTAGTAAGGTTATCAACCAGACTGCACACCACATAACCCATGAGTGCGCCCACCCTCAGCCCACCGGAAAACACAATCCTTCATCTGAACAACCCCAACCCTGACACAGTGAGCTGGCTGTGACATCTAGACCAAACTGCATAGCTGGCTCACACAAAAGAAGAAGAAGGTTATCCAAGATGCTAATAAAGGTTGCAAATTATAAGCCAGTAAATGCAGGTAAACAACCAGGAGACCTATGGCATTAAATCCCTACTGTGGGACAAGAATGACAGATGAGTTCTAACCTGTTCCTTAACCTGTCCAGATATGAATTTTTAGGGTCTGTATGCATGGACCCAATGTATAATCTTCAAAATTTTGAACTTCTGAGTTAGAATTTTATATTTATTATTATTTATTTATTTCTTAATGAATTTATTTAAAAAATATATATATATATTTTCAAATTATTTCATTTATTTCATTTATTATTATTATTAATATTATTATAATTTTTATTATTTTTTTATTTTTTTATTTATTTATATATTTATATATATATATATTTATTTTTATTTTTTTTTTTTTTGGGGGGGGGGGGAAGAAAGATGGGTACCAGACTCATATTAGATACACACCATGTATCAGTTCCTCTCTTCCTTAAAATACCTTCTGCAACTTAAGAGTGTTAAAAGTTTTATTTTCGATGAAATAGGATCTCAAGAACACACCTGCCAAACAGCATCCACTGAGAAAATTAAATCTCTTTGGCTTACTTAGACAAAATATATCTCTAACTCTTTGTACTCTCGGAACTGAATCCCCTGTGACTGCCAGATTATTTGGACTATATGTTCTATAGATGTTCCATGAATAATAACAATATGTATGTTATAATGCTATAAATAATAATTTTTCCCATACGTCATCATAATGCTACCACTAATGATTTCTCCCATACCTCATCATAATGCTACCACTAATGATTTCTCCCATACCTCATCATAATGCTACCACTAATGATTTCTCCCATACCTCATCATAATGCTACCACTAATGATTTCTCCCATACCTCATCATAATGCTACCACGAATGATTTCTCCCATACCTCATCATAATGCTACCACTAATGATTTCTCCCATACCTCATCATAATGCTACCACTAATGATTTCTCCCATACATCATCATAATGCTACCACTAATGATTTCTCCCATACCTCATCATAATGCTACCACTAATGATTTCTCCCATACATCATCATAATGCTACCACTAATGATTTCTCCCATACATCATCATAATGCTACCACTAATGATTTCTCCCATACATCATCATAATGCTAATGATTTCTCCCATACCTCGTCATCCCTTGGCATATAATATCTTCCTTCACGTTCTTTCTCTCCAGCTCTCTTATGTTCCTGGGCCAGATCCAGCACCGTCTTCTTGTACTTCAGCTCTTTTCTTTCCCGCTCTGTTAAACTGAATATAACAGTAGTTCAAAGGATTAGTTAAGAGCTTTCAAATATTAATAATATATTTGGATTTATTTAGTGCTTAATACGAGTTAACATCTCTAAGGGGAAAGGTACTTCTCATTCCTTTTATGTCAGTTTGGAAGAACATCACAGTAGAAATGTCCCCTGAAAAGAATTGCTCTTCAAATGCCTTCGTATTTGAAATATGACAAGAAACAAGTGAAGTGTTCGGGACGAACATTCATGCCACATATGTGTGCAGTCCCATATACCTATTTCTGTGTGCAGTGCATGTGCTTTTCAGCGAAACTGGGTCAATTTCTTACCATTTTGATGATTCCAAACCTCACAGTATACACCAATTCTTACATAGACATGATCAACCTTTCCCAATTGCTTTCAGACAGTTTCTTTGACAATGTAATTGCATGACCAGAACTCAACTTTATCTTTAAGGCTCACCTTTCCTGTGCAAACAGGTACTCATCGTCATGGATATCCGCCTCCAGCTCCTTGAGTTTATCCTCTCTCCTCATCTTGAGGTACTTCTGACGAGACTCCTTCCTCAGATCTGGCACTATCTTCTTCCGGTCCTCCTCCGCCTTCTCCAGCCTTCTCTTGGCCTCAGCCAGGTCCTGGAACCAAACCAGGATGATGATTGAGAAAATTCTGAAGGCTCGGTCATGTATGCCATATGGCAAACTGCTGCAGCTTACTACAACGGTTTATTTTTACGTGTAAACGAGTGGCAAGTGGTAATGAAAAAAAAGTAGCTGCACGCAATGAAGGTCCTACGTTACGCGTACTCACTTATCTGTGTATAAGGTACACAAATGTGAAGCGCATTACGCTTAAAAAACACCCTATGGTTTACTGCAGCATATGGGAACAAGGCTTTATGAGATTAATTTTTCTACTATGATGTGCAGAATAAGCATTGACCATACATGTAGATGCTGTTTCACGGTGTGGAGGATGAGGTAACCCAAGAGCAAAGCTTTCAATTCCATTTTCCCTTAGGTTTCTGTGATTTGGGCTGATAAACTGCAAGGTACTCACAATTCAGAGATGTAGAAGGATCTTTTTCCTCCTTCAGTGGAGTTTTTATGGAAAATGATTTTGACATCCTGGTTTTCTGTGATTTGGGCTGAAAAATTGCAAAATATTCACAATTCTAAAAAGCAGAAGGGTTTTTTTTCCTCCATAAGTGGGGCTTTTATGGAAAATGGTTTTGACCCCCAGGTCATTATCTCACATTTTCCTTTGTTTTGGAACTCTAGGCAGATCATTGCAAGGAGGATATCAAGTAAACAGCTTTTTGGAAGTCATCTATATAAAACATGAAAATGATCACACGCTTTCCCTCTCACTGCGATTCTTAGCATTATTGCACATGGTCTGGCTGACACCGTGGATCATTTCCATAAGAATAATAGCACTAAAAGGGACTGAAGCTACATGTATGAAAAGGCTATTTATGAAACTATAACTATGGATTGGTGATATCTATTGCACTTGGGTATCATTTAAGGGCAAACCCTAAAGCAAGGCTCACATGAGGCATTATTTGCCAACGTTAAAATCATGTCAGTGATTGGTACGGCCTTTTGTGCGTCATGAAAGAGTGATATCGTTTAAAAGGGGATTGCAAAATGAACAGTGTGAGCAATCCTTTTACTAACTGGCTCATGGGTTAATTGCATTCATGACTCGATTAGCGTAGGTGATGATGCAATTGAAATGACGCCTTGGGTGAGCAGGGCTTTAGTCTAATATATCATCAAAAGAATAAATTCAATTTGTGTTTCTGATCTACCATACCACATGCTGTTCATATCACAAGTAAACAACCTACCTTCTTGCTGCTCTTATCATTTTTCTTCCTTGTGCGCTCCTTATCCTTGTTTCTCAATCTGGCAGCGAAAGCATCCCTCTCTTCGAGATCTTTCCTTCTCTCCTTCTCTTCATCCTCTGTGCTGTCAGATTCTGAGCTGGACTCCTTCTTTATATTAGCTTGTCTAGAATGGAAAAGAGTGTGGAAAAATATTGAATTGGGGTGTTTTTCTGTGTGCATGCAGAGCTCTTTTGCACATTGATTGCATACCACTAGAAATCTATTTGAAATAGTGTGCTACAACTGTGATTTGGGGGCGATTTAAAAAAAGAAACAACTAAGATTACAGTTCAAAGCTACTGAAAAGAACTTGACCACTGATAAAATAAAAATCAAAAAAAACCCCACAAGGTTGTTTGACTAGCAAATGTCATAGTAGGAGGACTTTCTTATGAATATCGATATTCAAAATGGGAGACACATGAACAAAACACCAAGAATTTATTTCACATACTGCTTCATTCATTAATGAATCTTGAATTTTCATAATCAAATACATTCAGAACGGGATACATCCTACCTCTTGGGCTCAGGCTCACTGTCTTCATCACTACTTTCTCGCTTCTGTTTCCTGATGTGCTGTCTTTTTGTCGTCTTTTGTCTCTGCATTGAGAAAAACAATACATACTAGTCACAATACCTGACAAACTCATCTTCTCTTTATATAATTTCCCATACATGTCTAAGTCTATTAACTCGAAATACGCTAATTAAATTTCTTTTGTGTAAGCGTACATTAGTTTCTTACCATACCA
The DNA here is from genome assembly GCA_025618425.1 of Heliocidaris tuberculata. NCBI lineage: Eukaryota > Metazoa > Echinodermata > Echinoidea > Camarodonta > Echinometridae > Heliocidaris > Heliocidaris tuberculata. Next base: position 28,186,569 of record CM046848.1, read on the forward strand.
TGTGAATATCACAAATTTCCACTGCTGAAAGTATGGACAATAAACCTTATGAACCTTACCAAGAAAGGGATCAGAATTCTCATTAGTGGATGTACTAGTAGCCAAAGATATTATGAATATCTCAATAGCCTGCATCTGTACATCTTTAAAATGGTGCTAATAAAATACTTGCAGCTCACACATTGACCTCAGGGATGCCACTAGGATTGCTCAAAAAAGTAGGAAAGTATCGGGGGTATGGAGAAGGAGCCCCCAATTGTGTCCAGGAGCAGCGCCCCGGTGGGGGTGCAAGGGAGCGAAGCCCCTTTGAAGCTAGAGCTTTTTCGAATTGACATTCGTCGGTCAGCTCCCCCTTTTTAGAGATAGATTTCATCGACGCAACCTCCCCAAACTAAACAGTAGACTACACAAATTTCCACATGTGGGACTTACATCGTTTGATGATACAACAACTCCACTTTGCTGCAAACACGAGCTAAACTATTTGTTTCCTTCCTTTCCCTGTAATATTCCATGATGATAACATTTTTCCCCCGGATTTTTCCTCAATAGTTGGAAAATAGTTGTAAAATACCACGGAGACAACATCGCCGTGAGCTCCGATTCCACGCGATCAAGCATCGCATGCTTAATTACACACACAGATACAGTATGCATTACATGTGCAGCGCGACCGCGTGCGCACACGCATGGTCGTTAGGTCATTACACATACAATACATGCAGCATGCACGTACGGAATGAGGTGAAAGAGAGAGACATCACAAGAGAGAGACAAAGAAAGAAAATGATCAGTTGGCAGGTATATCGAGAGGCGGAAGGAGTGAGAGACCGAAAGAGAGTCTTAGCTGAAAAAGTCGGAAGTTCGACGGACGTCGGAAAAAGTCGGAAATCCGACAAAAGTCGGAAAAGTGGCATCCCTGTGACCTCAATGAGTGAGGAAAAGTGCAGTGTGAGAAAAAAAGTGATAATTGTCTGTATCAATTAGGACATATCATTTATTGTCTGTATCATTATTAAAATGGAATATATTCCATAATAGAACAGCAAGAATAGGTAATATTGTCGGCTTTCCAAAATGCACATCATTGCTCTTCCGGATGGTAGCAAGTGAAAGTTTCAACCAATCAGTAGTAAAATGTGTGACCAGGCACAAGCCAATAAGACTTGGGTGGGGCTTAGACATTGAAACAATTACTAAGAATATTAATCGGCCCAAACCAAATCTTGACCATTAATGACATTTCTTTTCAGCCAGATTATTTTGATCTGAATTCTAGCCTTGTGGTTTTCAATCAGCTAGTGTGTAGTCGCTAATTTGAAAATAGTTCTAATTTTGTCTATTTGATATACAATGATGATGTGTACTGTCTTTGAAGCCCTATATGTATTGTAAACAAATGTATTGTGTAGTCAGGATGACGTCATAAATAATGACATCATTATGATTCTGGGAAAACTTGGTATACCGAATACAGTCGGTATAACAATTTTTGGGTATACACTTAAAGTAGAATTTCATTGATTTTGAATATTGATTTAATTTTTATTATTGCATAGGTGAAGCTTAGATTGAATAAGGTTATCAAAATTCAACGCTTGGAAACATTTGAAGTAATGATTATTATCAATTATAAAATGATATAACACAGCCCCGCTATAGCACCTATAGAGCTCTTTGAACGCTGCTGAGATATGTGACGTCATACCGGGGAGCAATCCTTCCTAAGCAGACGATGCCCCATAACATCTTATACATTTTCAGTGCCTGTTTTGTCATCTCATCTTCACTTATTTCTCTTACTTCACTAGCGTCAGTATAAATGCTTATTTGTTGCCTCACTCTAAATTTCCTGCATGGTATTATTTTGATGAAAAATGCAGCGTTAAAAAAAATAAAGGAATCAATCGCTTGTAAACCAAAAAAGATGCTATTGTATTTTCAGCTGCATGCACCGCGGCATGTCGGCGTTTCAAGAGGGAACGAATACCATCCATGCTATAATTCAGCGGGCTTTACAATTCGAAAGTGTGATTTCTTTGATTGATCATTGACCTTTATCATGACTTTTTACAAACAAAAGATTTTAGTTACTAGAAACGGTTTCACTTCCCTTTTAGAATGATGTGAAATACGGTCATGGTGAAACAAACCAAACTCTTTATAATTTAAAAATAATTGCATTGCAGTTACGTTCACTTGATATAGGACGTCGTCTGCTTAGGCAGGATTGGCACCTGATGTGATGTCACGAAAACATCGGTTTATTTCTGGCGAATCGCTCGGATATCCCAGATGCTGAGAAGTGTTTTTATTTGTGTTATTTTTTAATCATCAAACACGCAGTTAACATAAAACTTATACGATTACCATCTGCAAGCTTTCTAGTTTCTAGAGATACATTATTGAGCATATTTGTGATTTGCTTTGAATATCTACTTTAACAGAAAATGTCATGACCGAGCTTGATGCACATCTGTATCATTAATTTTCACAAACTGATGAATACACAATAAAGGGTGACATCATCTCATCAGTGCCTGAAGGGCATTTTACATCATATTATTAGAGTTAAAGACCATCTGACTCTCAACAGAAGATATGATCTTGTTTGTTACCTTTTCTCTGACCATCCTGACAAGTTGTTCCTCTTCTTCTTCATCATCTGAGAGAAGCTTGTAAGATCTGTTCTTCAGTTCCTGTTCAATGGCTTGCTTCTCTTTCAATCTATTTGGATTGACAGTTTGCTGCTTTCTAGGAATCTGGAGAATATATCAAATTCAAAATAAACAATTTATTAGGAAATTAAATGGAACACACACACACACACACACACACACACACACACACACAATAGTGACAATATTAAACAAATATTGGAAGCAAAAATATTAAGATAATTTTCCATACTAGAATGAGAAATTAATTTAGCAATAGTTCTTGCTCTCCCCCTAGATATAGAAAAAAGATCATTGTCCTTGTTTGACTATGACATTAATTTTTAACATAGTCCAAGTCTACTCAAAGCTTCTTCGCACCTCCCTCAAAGATCAGTCCTTATCATTTCATTTCATTTTCATTTCATTTCTTTTATTTTCCATTAAAACTCAAAGTAAAAAATACATAAACAATTATAGCAAAATCGTAAGGACCCAAAGAAAAGAAAAGCAAAGCTTGCCAGCATGGGGCCCTGTACAAAAAATATAAACAAACAAGCAAGTTAAATATTATCCTCGCTACACAGAAATTAACTTTGCATTTAGCCTTGATTTCTTAAGCCCCTAACCCCCTCCCCCCCAAAAAAAAGGTATAAATAAATTATACCTTGCTCAATAACAGCTTTCATTGTTCCATTTTCACCTTATTTTCAACGTTTTTGCCCTTCCCTCTTAAAGAGATAGAGGCCATACTTAATAGAGAAACATAAAAGATAATTTTCTACCTTGTTGAAGAGATCCCCGGCAAACCTGACAACACCATCAGAGATGTCTATGGTCCCTGTCTCCCTGATTCTCTGCACCAGGTCTGTGCTGCTCGTTGCCCTCTTGGCTAAACCGATGAGGAACTCTGCTATGTACCGATCACTGATCCCAAGAACATCGTAAAGCTCGTCCTTGACCCACTGGTCCAGACCACCCGATGACATTTTGCTATCGGTCTGAACAGAGAGCCGTTACCTAGGTGGCAAAACACACATTGTAATTTCAAGAATCGTTGCAGACCTGGGCATTTTGAAAGCTCCTTGGTGTCTGAAACCATGCAGCACTCATAGGCCCATGCCTATGTGGGACTGTGTCAAACATTCACTGTTGCAGTAGTAAAAAAGAAACCCCTAATTCAATATAAGCATTGCTGAATTTACTTATATTGTTCTGATGACTTGATTCAGCAACTTTTCAAATATGCTATGCTACAAATTTTGAGTTTCCAGTCTGAAAATAATCATTTTCCCTTTATCTTAAGACTTGAGATAACCTCGTATGTACACCAATTAATAGTGGTCGTTGACCACTAAGAACGAACTATGCCAAAATACTACTGTATTTTCTATCGCATGTACTAAATGTATGGGGGGAAAATAAGATAAATATTTCAAATACTTCCTTTCAAATTCAGCTCTTAAAAATCCCATTCTTACCTTAAATGGCCATTAGGAAGAAATTCTGATATTTCCAGCAAAATCCAAAGTCAAAATCATGTCCAAAACTGAAGAAATCCTGCCATTTTTTTTTGCCATCGCATGTTGTTTTCATTCCGATGATGTTTTAGACTAAACTTGGATAATAAAGGTAATGCGCGTGCATATCGATCTCTATGATCGCCCCGGAAAATCAGGACTTTTACGTGTGCGGGATAGGGACCAAATTTTTTTTTGGGAGATGTCAGTGCTTTTGGCGACCAAGAAATGTACACAATGACTCCAATACCATACTTGCCAACATTTGGAATTCAGAAAACGGAACGCACATTGGTAGGAGGTCCAGCGACCTGCCTCAGGGCCCCTGGCCGACACTGTTCCGCTCATGGTTGCTTTTGGTTGCATCATCATTACCACCGAGGGTGGTTTGCAAGGTTCACCGTGCGTGGGAATAGGTGATTGTGAGGCATAGTATTACTGTGTTTACACCTGCCTCCACGCGCCATAATGGCATGGGCTCTACAGCTCTGTGGCCAGTACCAGATTGATAAGCCACAGTCACAGAGCTTGTACAGCTAGGTCAATACACTCATAGGCCCTTGCCTATGTGGAACATTCACTGTTGCAGCATTCAAAAACAGACAACAAAATTGCTCTAACTTCTAACTCTAACTTCAACTCTTACTGTGCCAAAAATTTGGGGATTCAGAATTGAAAGTGAAATTTTAAATAATTATTTTCCTCTCCTGTATGAATGATCTAGCCTGGAAAAGGGCCTGCTGATACACACAATAGCTATTGAAGCCTATTCACCCATAAAAGAGCTAGTCTGAGTACAAGGGTCAAGGTTATCTTCAGATCAACTCCAGGGAGCTCGAACGCTATGCGTTCGAGCTCCAGGTACAAATAACCGACGTCTGCATCGCCATGAGTTTGGTTAAATTCATTTGTTAGTTTTTGAAGGTAAGATGAAAATTTGTACTTACATGTCAGGATAATTACTTTATATATGCAGTAGGCTTTCAGATTTCACGATTTGACGATCATTTCGATGAAAAAAAGATAAATTTCCTCTCCGAGCCGATCTTTCCCCGTGTTGTATCGTCGATGCAAATGACTGGCATTCGCAATGCGCATGCGCTGAATTGCATGCGCACCGTGAATACGAGTCATTTGCATCGACGATACAACACAGGGAAAGATCGGCTCGGAGAGGAAATTTATCTTTTTTTCATCGAAATGATCGTCAAATCGTGAAATCTGAAAGCCTACTGCATATATAAAGTAATTATCCTGACATGTAAGTACAAATTTTCATCTTACCTTCAAAAACTAACAAATGAATTTAACCAAACTCATGGCGATGCAGACGTCTGTTGGAACTCAAAAGCGCGAATTGGTGCAAAACCGCGAATTGCCGCCTATGCATGTAGAAAATAAGTTCAGCGTGACACGTGTATGCACAACAAACACGCACAGCTGGTGCAGTCCATGCAGTTATTACGTGAGACGGTGAGTGACTGACTACCAAACTACCAACACATTCTGGATCACCCCCCCCCCCACTTTTCAAAGTGGATTTACGCCCCTGCTTCATGATAATTAATGAGAAATGTTTGATGTTTTGTAGGGTTCAGAGCGGGTTAAACAATGTTACACGATCCGCGTCTAGCAATTTGCGGTTTTGCACCAATTCGCGCTTTTGTCAAAGAAATTCTATAATAATGACATAGAATGTCTTTGACTTTTGTACTCCAAAAAGATTATAGAATCTCTTTGTTGTACTCCAACACACGCCGCCGCGCTGGAACACTGTCGCACATACGTAGAGTATGACACTACGCGCTGAACTTATTTTCTACATGCTTAGGCGGCAATTCGCGCTTTTGAGTTCCAACAGACGTCGGTTATTTGTACCTGGAGCTCGAACGCTACGCGTTTGAGCTCCCTGGAGTTATCTTCAGATAAGCTTGTAGATCTAGTTGTAGTCTACATGTGTAAGTGCCACTATAGTATACGTGGTGTGGCTATGAGTATGAGTGAGTAGCGTCAGCTTTTTTTGTTTTTACTCTTCAAAGAGCCTTCCAGGCTACCTATGCAATATCCTGACTGATGGATCCTGTCAAGTATCAATGTAGAAGTAGAAGTATGATTGCTATGAAATTAAACATGGACCTTTTACCAGACACACACAAAAACAAGCACATGGGACTGAAGTACAACAAGGTCCATCGAAAACGCTGATTATTTCTCAAATAAGACAAAATAACAGGGAACTAAACAAATTTTCACTAGCAAATATATAAGGGTTTGTTGTTTATCTGTTTTTAAAGAAGAAAATTAGTCGAATTTACCATTGAGCGCTGCAGAAAAAAAGCCTCGTCTTCACGAAAATCCAACGTCTTTCGATTGTATGGTATCGTGTAATGAACGGAAAATAAAATAAATTTAGAATAGAAATGAAAAGAAATGAAAGAAAGAAACTATAGAAACACATATGTCATATCAAAGTGGCGCAGACAATCGAACACTTTCTTTTTGGTCGGAGTTAGCTAGTACCCATGGGCGCAAATCCAGGGGAACAGGGGGACATGTCCCCCCCCCCCACCTTTTTGAAGATAGGCGAATGTCCCCCCCGGGGGGGGGGGGGGGGGCCACTCAGGTATATTGGTGTACACATGCGTGTCCATGGATTTAAAAAATGCCCCCTATTAAGTTTCATACTTTGGTGAAAAGACACCCCTTAACAAGAATTTCACTTGCTTTTTTTCGTAAAAATGACCCCCTAAACAGGTTTGATTGAAATATTACCCCATAAACATAAACAAGTTTGTCTTAAATATCACTCCCTAAACAAGATTAACTTAACCAACATAAAAAATACACCACTTGAATTCAAGATCACCTTTTGCAAACTGACATATTCTTCACCTTTGGTGGATAAATTCTTTACACAAGGCAAACAAATGAAAATGACCCCCTAAACGCGTTTGGCCGCATTCCGTTCAGCACCCCCTTTTTGTTGAAAATCGGCGTTTTCGGACCCCTTAACACGTAACGCGCGTTACGCGTCCTGGATGAAAAAAAGACCCCTTTTTACGCATTTTTTTGGACGCGCATGTGTACACCAATATACCTGAGTGGCCCCCCCGGGATGTCCCCCCCCCCCCACCTTTTTGAATAACCTTTTTTTTTTTTTTTTTTTTTTTTGCTTGTCAGAGAATTGGGGAGGGGGGGGGCGAATGTCCCCCCCCCCCCAATTTCAAAATGGATTTGCGCCACTGCTAGTACCACCGCTATACCAATTCCTGATCCACTGTTTGAAATCTCCTTAAATACACAATATAGTCTGGGAACCTGTCCCGAAATAGTCACCCCATTTTGCATATGAGATTTGAGCCCTTATTAAAGTTACTTCCATCCCACTCATAGGCCCTTGCCTACGTGGGATTGTGTCCAACATTCACTGTTGTAGCAGTCAAAAACAGACAGCAAAATTGCTCTAAGCAAGATTTAATTTCCTTAAATTTTCTAGATTACCTGATTCAGGGACTCTTCAACTCTTACTGTGCCACAAATTTGGGGATTCAGAATTGAAAGTGAAATTTTAAATAATTATTTTCCTTTCATGTATGAATGATCTACACTGGAAAAAGGCCCGCTGATACACACAAAAGCTATTGAAGCTATTCACCTGTAAAAGCTAGTCTGGAGTACAAGGTTATCTTCAGATAAGCTTGTAAATGTATAAGTGCTTCCATCCGTGTCATTCACAAAAAGCTTGTCAGCTCGAAGGAAGCCGCTGGGTTTGGTCCAAGAGCCCCCAAGAAGGGCCCCAAAGTCGGGTGGATTTCAACCCATCTAACATATGCGCCAAACTTTGTCAGAAGGAAGATGTATGACCAAAACACAAAAACTGACAAAATTTTCCGTCGGGATGGGTTGTCAGACGAGGATGGCCCCTAAAAATTTGGGCAAATTTTTCCCCATGGACCACATTTTGTCAGAAGGAAGAGGTATGGGTGTACATTACAAAAATATAAAAACTGACATAATTTCCATCGGGAAGGGGGTGGTAACACGCCCCTGAAAAAATATCAAAGTGCCCCTAAACCAAGCTTTGTTGCCCAAAATGCTCTGGACGTAGAGAAAAAACATTTTTAAGGCATTACAACCTTAATAACGCCAGAGTGTGTCATTCAATTCATGTCAAGTTTACATAGTGCAATTTTGAGTATTGTAACCTTCTTGGGGTGCAATTTGGTGTAAAATGATCATTTCAATAAGAAGTTATTAAATTGTGAAAATTGTGTTGCCTTCTCAAAGGTAGTCAAATGATATTGTCAGGATGATACCGTATAAACACACCCATTGTCCATCTGCACCTGTTTGACAAGACATAATAGAGGGGCTTGTCAAGTATCTGGACTATGTGGCTGCCATGCTGAAATCTACCATTCATGTGTTAATTACACAAATATCTTGCAAGCTCATTATATGCCGTATCAAACAGGCGCAGATGGACAATGGGTGTGTTCACATAATCTTGACAATATCACTTGATTATTTTTAAGAAAGCGATACAATTTTCACAGTCTATTAACTTATTATTGAAATGGGGTCAAAGTTCATATGTAAAATGGGGTGACTATTTCGGGACATAGCCTAATACATGCAATTCCAGTACATTAAAGGGCCCATGCCAAGCAAATGCATGTTGACTTTTGTCGATTTATGATACCCTGATCATCATTTATGTGGCCCAAAATATATATTTCATAATAATTTTTCAGTATTTTTTCTTTAGATTACTGGGATCCGCCCACAAAAATGCTGCAAAACCAACATTCCCCCTGTGACATCACTTGTCAATCACCATCCAGAAAATATTAATATTTCAATAGATATTGCGATGTCGGATAGTCACTGTCAAGTGTTTTCTCACAATAACATTCTACAAAATACACCTTCACATACCTTTCTTTTGCAGGTGTATTGCATCATGCCATTGTGAGAAATATCATTTTACAAATACACCTTCACTTACATTTCTTTTGCAGGTATATTGCATCATGCCATTGTGAGAAAACACTTGACAGTGACTATCCGCCTCTCTTTATTCGCCACTGCAAATTAAATATTTTAGTGTGCGACAAACGGGAGAGTTGACCCGCCAGTGCACAGTCGACTCACCAAATTGCCAGTTTGAGATTCGCACAGATTTAGTGATCTCATTTTTCAAACTTCCAGAATCGTCCTATTTTTTTCTTTCAAATTTTGACCATCCCGTTTTTCTTCTTTTCGGCTTCCACACATCTTTATACCAATGTTGGATTGCCCATTAATAGCAGAAGGGGATGAAGTAATGAACTGTAAATGTTTAACCTCCTTCGAGATAATAAAAGCTAAAAGCAAGAGCGTCAAAGGCAGGGGACAGGGGACATGCCATCAGTTCCCACTTTCAAAAGTGTGGGGGACATCGTAGTATTTGTTCCCCAATAATTTTTGGGGATTGTTATTATATAAAAATGCATGACAATACCTATTTGTAAAGTGCCCCCCCCCCCCACGTTTGAGAACCGGTTGAGACTGATAAAACATATTTAGATTACATTTCAAAAAGTACATCTTGTTTGCAAAATAGTATCGAGCCTATTTCACCGGCACCTCAGCATCCCCACCAACACCATCATCATCACCATCATCACGATCATCATCACCATTATCATCATCATCATCACCATCATCATCAACATCATCATCACCATCATCATCATCATCATCAACATCATCATCACCATTATCATCATCATCATCACCATCATCATCATCATCATCAGGGGCGGATCAAGGATTTTGTAAAAGAGGGGGCACAGTGCCGTAAAAGTAGGCCTACACAAATTACAGACGGGTCAATTTTTGTTGATTGTGTACTTAAGGTATGCCAGTTGGGTTTCAAAAGTTCGGCACGGGCCGGTTTTCCCCCCGGGTTTTCCCTCTATGTAGATCCGCCACTGATCATCATCACCATCATCATCATCATCATCATCATTACCATCATCCTCACCATCATCATTACCATCACCATTATCCACATCATCATCATCAGTGATGTCGTTAAACATCGGTTTATGGTCCCTATCATTTTTCTGCAGCAACTGTCTCTAGCTCTCCAAGTGATTCGAATTTTCAGCCAACTGCTTCATTTCTTTATATCCAACTCGCCCACATTATAGGCAATGACATATGCAACTTCTCTCAAAGCGCTCACTCTATACTATCTTTCACTGCAGGGGGAGGGGGGGGGGGGCACTCGTTTTTCCGAAGGTTCATAATTCTGAAATACAAATTTCCCATAATTCATAATTCCGAGAATGAAAAAGGGTTCATAATTCCGAACATTTGTTGCATTATTCCGAAGGTTCGTTATTCCGAAGGTTCGTTTCTCCGAAGGTTCATAATTCCGAAAATGAATTAGGGTTCATATTTCCGAAAATGAAAAAGGGTTCACAATTCCGAAGGTTCGTATTTCCGAAAATGAAAAAGGGTTCGTAATTCCGAAAATGAAATAGGGTTCGTATTTCCGAAAATGAAAGGGTTCATAATTCCGAAAATGAAATAAGGTACCTTAAGAGGAGGGGGGGGGGGGCAAAACGACTGAGCAGCCCCCCCCCAACTCTCCATCTCAAGGGTCCAAAAAAAAAGGAGAGAGATAAAAGAGAAAAGAAAACTATTACAGAATAAGGACCAGTGAATTATCTGGCGGCCTTATGTTGTTCTTTGTTTTTATACTTCTTTCATTTTCTCTTTCTATCTCAACATAACATAATGAAAGATAGAAGGAAAATAGAAAAGAATAAAACATAGAATAACATAAGGAAAGATAGAAAGTGAAGAAGATAGAAGGAAAATAACATAATATATAAGGAAAGACAGAATTATCTGATAATTCTATTTTTTCCTTATGTTATCTTGTAGATGGAATGAGGAAATGAAAGAAGGATATAATCAAAGAATAGAATAAGGAAACAGAGAAAGAGAAGAAGATAGATACCTGAAGCTACATTTTGGAAAGAAGAAAAAGAAGAAGAAAAACAAAAACAAAAACAAAACACGAAATGAAAACTAAAATAAAGCACGTACTCGTAACATACTCTGGTTATTAAACAGCTATTTTTATTTCTTGGGATATGCCCCTAGCTATCATGACTTTTACATTTTTATTCACGAAGAAACAAAGATCATCAACTTCTAATGATCCTTCCGCAGAATGATATGGGCCTATGAGAGTAGGTTTTTTTTTTCTCCTGCTGGTATTCTATCCCCGAGATCTTACCTCTAAAGTGGGAAACCTATAGTTGAAGAAAACAAGGAATGTTATGCTTTGTTAAAATTGTATTAGAATTTGCTTTGTCGTTAACTTCTTCCTTTATTTTTCCTTTCCTTTCAGAATAATTTTCTTCTGCTTTTCTTCTTTTTCTCTCTTTTTTCCCTACTTCATCTTCATCTTTTCATTTTTTTAAATTCTTTCTTCTTCTTTTTTTCTCCTTTTTCTTTTCTTCTTCTTCTTCTTCTTCTTCTTCTTCTTCTTCTTCTTCTTCTTCTTTATCTTCTTCTTCTTCTTTATCTTCTTCTTCTTCTTCATCTTCTTCTTCTTCATCTTCTTCTTCTTCTTTTTCTTCTTCTTCTTCTTTATCTTCTTCTTCTTCTTCTTCTTCTTCTTCGTCTTCTTCTTCTTCTTCTTCTTCTTTATCTTCTTCTTCTTCTTCTTCTTCTTCTTGATATACACACTCGCGTTTGCCAATTCTAAAGTATTATGAATGACATACGTAATCAAAAAATGGCTGTTCAAAAGAAAACTAAATATAATCAAAAACGTTAAACAGGCGTATACCTGAAAGGCAAAGAAAACCCCCAGAAATTATGTTTTTAGCAACTTTGTCACTTACACTTTTGTATCATTTAAATCATTCTTTCTACTGTAGCCTACGTTGGTCGAATTGCATTATTCAAGGATATAGTTATTATAACCCGGCTCACTCGATCACGAAGTGTTATTTCGATTGCGTCATTACATGCGCTAAGCGAGTATGCGATGGCAATAGACCGGTTTACTAAGTTATTCAAATTTATGGATGTTTCTTTCCGGAGGACCTAGTGACCAGGTATTCCACCAACCTGTTATTAATAAATGGACTACAATACTAGGAATCCAGTTTGCATACATTACTTGTTGCTATGTCGGGCAAGCATCGGGCAAGCTTTCAGGTTGTCAAGAACAACCTTTGTTTAAAAAGCATGCATAAAATTTGAATATGTTAATAAACTGGCCTATTAACCCAGTATAGGTTGCACTGTTCAATTTGCAATTTTAAATAATTAATCAATTTATTTATTTATTTATTTATTTATTTTTTTTTTTTTTTTGGGGGGGGATCATTTAAAAAAAAAATCGATATCACCCTTTCATAACGCGCAAAAGACCGTACCTTTTACTGAAGCGGAACGTCAGCAAATGACTCCTAGTGTGAGGCAGGCTTATATTATGTCATGTACAATAAAACTTGCAATTGCGATTAAAAAATACCCACCTGGGATGCCTCTGGCCTACTTAATATTAAGCATTGCAAGATCACGTTCGATGGAGTCCGAACCAGAGTTGGAGTCAGAGGCAAGTTCAGTGGAGCCCGAACCAGAGTTGGAGTCAGAGGCAAGTTTGATGGAGCCCGAACCAGAGTTGGAGTCAGAGGCAAGTTTGATGGAGTCCGAATCCGAGGCGGAGTCAGAGGCAAGTTCAGTGGAGCCCGAACCAGAGTTGGAGTCAGAGGCAAGTTTGATGGAGTCCGAACCCGAGCCGGAGTCAGAGGCAAGTTCGACTTCGTTGTCAAGTTCATCGTCGCGGTCTATGCTGAAAGTACTTGTTGTGACCACGAGAGTGATGAGAATGAGCATAATGATAACAATCTTTTGAGCCATTGTCACGGTTTCTGGCGGAGAAGAAATCGTTATTGAACATAGCATAAGTTTGAATATAGCTTCTTTTTTTTCATGACGCACATAATTCGTGAATCTTGAAGAAACATAGGCCTACTACATTATACATGATAGGCCCAGAGCCTGCCCCGAAATAGTCTCCCCATTTTACATCGTGATTTGAATGAATGAATGAATGAATGAATGAATGAATTTGAATGAATGAATGAATTTATTTCATAATACTGCAGAAATTGCCATGAACATTACAATTGAAAGTATACATAGTTCAAATATCGAATACAGATATCATAATCAATAACAATTTCACTGTAATCAAAAGTGAAAATTTACATTAGTCAATAGAAAAGGCAGTATCATGGGAGAACCTAAGGAAAGGCACAGCTTGTTAAAACTAGGTTCCCCCAATAAAAGAGAATTACAAAATACATGTACTGTATGTAATTATGTATACATATACAGATATGGCAGTAAAGAGACGGGACAAGATCCCAGACATGCGTGAAAAAAAGAAATAAACACACATTAACATCACTAAAACATCAAAATAAAATAAGCTTACAATGTATATTAGAAGTTAATGTCAGCCTATTGGGTTTATAGTAGTAGAAAATCCAGATACACATCATAATATGTGTAAGTATGATAAAAAAAAAAGATACGGAGCCCGGGAGGGGACATGCACGTATTTTTTTTTTTTTTACTAAGTCGTTCCCACCACTTATATGTCGTTCCCACCACTTATATGTCGTTCCCACCTCTTATAAGTCGTTCTCACCACTTATAAGTCGTTCCCACCACTTATAAGTCGTTCCCACCACTTATATGTCGTTCCCACCACTTATATGTCGTTCCCACCACTTATAAGTCGTTCCCACCACTTATAAGTCGTTCCCACCACTTATAAGTCGTTCCCACCACTTCTAAGTCGTTCCCACCACTTATATGTCGTTCCCACCATTTATAAGTCGTTCCCACCACTTATAAGTCGTTCCCACCACTTATAAGTCGTTCCCACCACTTAAAGGTCGTTCCCACCACTTAAATGTCGTTCCCACCACTTATTTATAGTCGTACCCAGTCTATGCCATATCTCTCCGAGTACAGTAGTAAGCTAGCTGCTAACACAATCGGCGGCCGGCGATAACGGGGACAAGTCCTAAGACCTGGATGTAGGTACGGTAACTTTATTTAATTTCACTGTGTCTAGACTAAATAAACCTTTATCCTATTCCTATATAGGGCCTAAATTTAGAGTCTTTATAGTCTAGTTGTAAACACAGGCGTAGCCAGGATTTTTCAATAGGGGGGGGGGGCAGACGTGAAGGATCCAACCGCAAAGCCAGGATTTCATTTTAGGGGGGCGATTTTGAGCACGCGAAGCGTGCCAAATTGGTGATGAGCACGCGAGCGTGCTCCCCATGGGGTGGGTGCAGGTTCACCCCCCCCCCCCCGCGCGAAGCGCGAAAGCTCTGACGTTTTATAGCAAATTGGAGAGAAAGATAACGGCTCGTAGCACCTTTTTTTAGGCGGAAAGTTATTTCGACGTCCGGACTGCTTTTCAATTATTTGGAAGCAATACTGCACTGTAACAGGGATGGGTGCAGGGAAGGGGGAGTTGGACATTGGACATGACTTTCATGAAAAAAAAATATGCGGAAAATATATAATAATAGCAAATATAGGCTTTTATTCATATCGTATTTTATACGCCCTCTACAATAATTATGAAACATTGTCTTCTGCTCTAATGACTGTTTCCGACAGGGTTGAACTTACATCAAATCGTATATTAGTGACAAATAATCGATCAATGGCATAATTCATTATATACTTTTAAAATGTGTTGGCACATGGGGTGACAGTCAAAATTAACAGTGGTGTACAAAAAAAAAAGTATCAGCAGAAATAGAACAGTGATATGCAACACGATCAACATTAATTGTATGGTTTGGTGCCCCATGTCTGCGCAGTGCCCATGTCTGCGCATACGCGTAACTGCGCAATTCTAACATCACAAAAGACGCAACGAACATAATCATCTTCATATCAATTTTAATTATATGTATCAGCGAAAAAATGAGGAAAAACTGGTGAAGAACGTCTATTTTATGCATTTTTACTCACATGCCTTGAAAATGCCACCTTTCATGCAAAATATCCCGAACTGCGTGTTAAGTGAATGAGTGCGCAGACAAGGGAACCTTCCCTTTTTTAGTGTCAAAGTGACAGCGTCGCCTATTCTTGTGAAAATGAAATTGTTCTTATTCGAATTTTAGTCAGATTTTTGGCACAGTTACTCTCTAGGATATGAGGATTAAAAAGAGGTCAGTCATTAGAGGAATACCAAAGGAAAAGCTTGTCAATTTCAAGTGAAATGTAAGGTGCGCAGACAAGGGGCCCCCCATCATACAATTAACCATGGTACAACGAACAATTCTCGTCTTGATAGCTGCCTTTCTTCTAGTATTATCTTACCCTTTTCTTGGTATTCTTTCTCTACATGAATTGTTTCCAAACTTACGATTCATCACAATTCTTATCTGTTCAATTTACCCCAGAATCTGTTGTCCAAGCTCCTGAAACTTCAAAATGCTGCGGCTCGCATTGTTACTCTGTCCATGCACCAAGCGTACCCATATCTCCCCTGTTTTGCAGTCGCTGCACTGGCTCCCTGTCAAAGATTGCATTATTTTCGAAATTTTGCTGCTCACTTTTCACCCGGCGTTCACGGTTCTGCTCCCCAATACAATATACCTCTTTAATTCAAAATTACTCCCCCGCGAGATCTCTTCCACTTCCAGTTCTCTTGTGATCCCTAAAGTCGCAAAAACTTGGGGAAAAATTGAGATTAATATTCATTTTTTAAAACACCAGTGGGAAAATGGGCACACCATGCACTGGTGCGCAAGAGACTGGTAGAAACAAATAGAAACAAAGAGGGGAAGAGTACGCTGATAGAAAGACAAAATACTGAGAGAAAAAAAATAAATTAGTAAAACTATGAAGAAGAGAATTGTCGGTATAAGTGTGGGTCGTGTTGCATATCGCTCTTCTAGTGATTCTTTTTTTCTTTGATTTTGACTGTCACTCAATGTGCCAACATATTTTCAAAGTAAATAATATAATTAATACTATATTATATTATACAGATATTGACTGTCTAGAGGGGCAATATAACATTTGAGATCCTCGAGGGGAGTTATATTTTTGTCGAGGGACATTATATTTTTCCGAAGCGCGTATTCCGAGACAAAAATATAACTACCCAAGGGAAATTAAATGTTATGCCAGTGATCGATTATTTTTCACTGATATGCGATTTAATGTAAATACACTGTCGAAAACAGTCATAGAACGAAGACAAGGTTCATAATTATCGAAGAGGACGTACAAAATAAAATATAAATAAAAGCCTATATTTGCTATAATCATATATTTTTCTGCATTATTTTTTTAATGAAAGTCATCTCCAGTATCATTTCTATATATACAAACAGTTGGAATTCCTATCCCTATTGCAATTAAGAGTATGTTTTTTTTTAAATAATTTTAAAAATCATAAATTTGACCAAAATCAGCATTCTAAAAATACCTGAACGGTAACTTTAGACCCATTTCAAAATTTGGAAACAACGTTCATAGTTTTAGTCATCACATTATCTTTCTAAAAATGTATGTTTCCAAAAATCCTCAAAAAAATCCCATTTTTAACCAATGACCGACAACGGACCGTATTGTCAGGATTATCTAAACACATCCATTGTCCATCTTCAGGCTTCAGCTGTTTGACAAGATGATAATAGAGCAGCTTGCTAAGTATCTGGGCTATAATGGCTGCCATGCTAAAATCTTATCATGTGTTGATTTTAAATACATTGCAAGCTCCCAGACTAAGAAGAAAACAAGCAATTGAGCATTCAAGATAAAGGAGCATATTCTGCCTTAAATCAACGAAAAGATGGTTTTCAAAAAAAAAAAAAAAAAAATGTCTATCGAGGCAATGTACTATGCAGCTGAGCCAACACTGGCAGGTTATGTACTATTTTGAATTTCCTTTAAAAATTTCTCAATTTTATTACTTAGTCCGAAATATTTTAGGCCTACTTTTAATTCGGCAGAATTCAGTAGTTACATTCTCTTTCCTTGACAATTAAGCCACGGACAATTCTACAACATCGGATAACAAATTTTCAGATATGAATTAAACAAACAAACAAAAAAAATCCTTCCTAATTTTGTTATTTGCTCATTGATTTTTTTCCATAGGCATTCCTGAGTTAAAGTCAAAGTTAAAGATTCAAACCTCGGACAAGCGTTTAATGCCATTAAAATGCTCCTTTTTAATCTGCTCCTGTTAATATATAAGAATCGATTTGATTTATTTGATTTGTTTATTTCTGGTTGATTCTCATTTTTATTTTGAAATTATTCAGCAACAGAAAATTACAAAATTTATATACGATAAAAGAATATAGGTTGGCTGTTGGTCAAATACACCCATTACATAAATAAAGCAAAAGATGGTGCGCAAAAATAAGTAAAGCCTGATAGCATGACTGCCATGAAGATTACACAATAATGTTGATTAAGGTATAAATGAGACTCTCTTCTAAAAGATGTATTAATATTGATCATATACCAATCAAGGGATTGAGGGTTCGAATCCCAGCCCGGCAATAACGTCTTTTGGCAAGACATTAATACACGTTTGCCACTCTCCACCAAGGTGTAAATGGGTACCTGATATGCCAAAGCGCTACATAATTATTTGGCCGCTCGGCTATTACTGAAGTAATAACGTTGGAGCGCCATGCAGGAGCGTCACGAAATGACGGACATGAGCGGTATAAGAAGCTACCAATATTTCTTCTTATTATTAACATCATAATATACTCAACAAAAAAAGTAAATTCCCCTTTACACTTTTTTTTATATATCTTGATTAATAGTACTGATATTCGTTCATGAAAAAAACCAAAATATGCAGAATATTTTTACCCACATCTCCATTGGTATAACGATTGATTATGTTTTCATAATGAAATTATGATTTTATTGGGGTCGGTACAAGAAAAAAGTTGCACTTTTCGTTTCATAATGCAGTGCAGGGTTTACATTTGTATACTCGTGTTAATTCTTTTCATCCTTTCTTCATATAAAGAAGGATACTTAATTTTGCAATTCAAATTCATGAAATTGCATTAAAAATCACGATTGATCAGTGCAGTTTCATGAATTTGAATCACGAGTTAAGTACCTATACATGTTACAGTACAATGTACACCCTGCGTTGCGATAGGAAACGCAAAGTGCAATTTTTTTCTCATACCGACAGCAATAAAAAACACAATTTCATTATAAAAACAGTCGTTCACAAATAACCCATCAAAATTTCTGCAATATAGTTTGCTTTTCAAATGAACAAATTTCATCTAATATTTCTCAAATGATATTAAAAAGCGTCAGGGGAGCTTATTTTTTTTTTGTTAAGTACATGTATATTATTTTCCAAGATAACATGTTACCTGTCGACTTTCCTCTATATTCAAGCGACCGTATAGAAGACGAAGTGTTGGATGAGAGAAGCAACCCGAATTTTGTTACAACGGCTTTAAACTTTATACACAGTAAAGTCTTGTTTATCCAGCAAAATCCTAGAAGCATCTGAAACACCGATTAAAAGATAACATATGTTACCGAGGACGATATATTTTTTTTGTTGAAAACCATTCGGTATTTTGTCGAGGTTGCCGCGTAAAATTGCATATTGTATCTTCATTTTATATAATCAAATGATTTTGATTTGAATGAATGAATTAAGGAAATTCATCGTGAAGTTTGACTGAAGCATTCTCCTTTTTCTTATTTTCCTCTTTTCTTTCCTTGACTTTGTTGTTGTAACTTTTAAAACTTTATCCAAGAAAATTCTGCGATATAGTTTGTTAAGGGCATGTATATTATTTTCCAAGATAACATGTTACCTGCCGACTTTCCTTTAGGCCTATAATTATTATCAAGCGACAGTAGAAGACGAAGTGTTGGATCCATGAGAAAAGCAGCCGAATTCTGTTACAACGGCTTAAGTAGAATAAAATTTTATATACAGTAAAATTTTCTTTATCCAAGGAGGTACTAGGCCTAGTACCTCCTTGGTTTATCCAGCAAAATCCTAGAAGCATTATTTAGTCCACTGCCTGGACTGCTCTATTCGCCGTACATGTTTCGTTATGATATGAAAACCGCAACTGTGTTTTTATTACTGTAAATGTATACAATTGCTGCCATTTTACCATTTTTAACATGTCTTTAAATAAGTGTCAGTATATATATATATATATATATATATATATATATATATATATATATAATGATATTCGATTTTTATATTTGTTTTGCCAACTATTCGTGTAAACATGAAATATTCAGCCCTGCTGCCCTTCATGTGAAATGTATTGTACATGAATTGCGAATACAAATAAACCATTATTGAATAGACCGGTTTACTAAGTTATTCAAATTTATGGATGTTTCTTTCCGGAGGACCTAGTGACCAGGTATTCCACCAACCTGTTTTTAATAAATGGACTACAATACTAGGAATCCAGTTTGCATACATTACTTGTTGCTATGTCGGGCAAGCATCGGGCAAGCATCGGGCAAGCTTTCAGGTTGTCAAGAACAACCTTTGTTTAAAAAGCATGCATAAAATTTGAATATGTTAGTAAACCGGCCTATTGAGTTGAATTGAAAATCGACGTACGTAAGTGCGCGCCGCTCACACAAGCGCATCAGCTATACACAAATTACGCACGTACGGGGAGGGTGAACTGGGAAGAGTGAATTCGTTGAGATGTTCGGTCTATAGATCAACATCTGAAACACCGATTAAAAGATTACATCTGTTCCCGAGGACGATATATATTTTTAAACCATCCGGTATTCTATCGAGGTTGGAGCATAAAATTGCATCACCATATTGTATCTTCATTTTAATTAAATGATTTGGAATAAATTAACGAAATTCATCGCGAAGTTTGACTGAAACATTCTCCTTTTTCTTATTTTCCTCTTTTCTTTCCTTGACTTTTTTGTTTTAACTTAAAAAACTTTTTAAGATTCGGATGTGTGATAAATTTTCCTGATTTCTTGAAACGCACGACATCTAAGTCGAACAGAACAAGTACCGCGAAACCGAGGACGGGAGGCTGGCGACTGCATCACCATCATATTAATAAATACACTGAGTGGCGAATAGATCCAACATTCTGTGTATTTTGGCATCTTAAGTTGGTTTTCTTCTTCAAAAAACCCACAAGAAAACATAACAATAAAGTTACCGGACATAGATTAGAAACAAAAGTGTTCAATGTTGATCTAATAAAGTGAAAGATTATAATCATCTGGCACCATTGCTAATGAGCCCATGTGTAGGCTACTTTCCAGAAGGTCCCTGCACATAAAGGGCATTTTCCTTTCTTTCTTAAAACAGCAAAAAGCATCGCCGGCACCCCCAGCAATCCATGTCAGTTTTGTAGAACTATCCAGCTTCAACCATTTTCTGTTGAGAGGGTGTATGAAACATCGACTACGTCATACATGAATTCCGACAATCACTCTCCTGCATGATCTTATATCCTCGGTTGATTCGCTCCCTCGCAGGATTGCTTCCAAGGTCTCTTCACTTGAACGTGTTTGAATCCAAACAGCCCCCAAAATCTGGTTCTGGGTCAGCTCTATTGAAACAGAACACGAGCATATCATTTTGTACGATAACATTCGTGTAAAGCCAAATCACAGTAAATAAGTGCTATTGATATCCTTAGATTGGGTCCCTCGTTTTTCCAAAGGTTCATAATTCCGAAACACAAATTTCCCAAATTTCCGAAAATGAAAGAAGGTTCATAATTATAAAAAAATTATATAATTCTATTGCATTTTCAGAATCATGGAACTTCGGAAAAGTGACATGTAACCATTAAATTGGCATCTACTAGAATATGCCTTGTGCATTAATGTGATGGCAGCGGTGGGATTGGTTGGTAAAATAAATGACATGGTTAGATTGTACATAAATTCATAACAACCTGATGAAAAAGTATTGGAAACTGCTTGACATAAATTGAAATTGTAGTGAAAAAGGTACTGGAATGGGTTTTGCAAATGTTTATTGCACATGTGTATTAAAAGAGAAATTCGCCTCGATCTATTATCTCTGTTTGCCTTGTGCCTTTTCTGAATGCATGAGGGGGAAACATCCGTATAAACTACAAATTATATTTTGTTAAAGATTAATATTTTTCATATCAAGAGTCTCTGTCTAAAAAAATGCAAATCTTACCTATCCATGAATTATTATCTATTTCTATGTTCAAGCTTTAACTGATTATTTTACTATAAATTCTTCCATCCATTATTGCAATATTTTAGGAATGACCCGAATATCCATCTTCCTCCAAATCGCACGTCAGTTACAAAATTCACTCTTTTCTAATGGGGCGATTTTGCGGAATAACTTACCAAAGATATTCAAGAAAAATAAGACAGTAAGTCAATTCAAAAGACTGTATAAATGACATACCTTTAAGTATTGAATTTAGATATTTTATTATATGATTATCATGTTTCCTTTTCTTCTCTTCTCTTTTTTCCTATCCTCTGAATATTCCGTTTTGTTTAGAATATACATTATATTGTATGATTTTCATCGTTATGATTTTAATGTGTTCATTCTTAAGGTGTTATTTTCAATAAGCCTTCTTGTGCTTGTTATGATCCTGCCACTATTATTTATTGCAATGAATTGTCAATAATTTTTAGTAATAATTTGTTTTAAAGTAGAAATAAATAATTGACGTTTAGGTTAAGTCAGAGCTATACATACAGAGTCGCGACACTGTAGGTCGCTTCTGATTGGTCACTCATTTCATGGAGCTTCAAATAGTTCCCTCCCATGTAGGCCTACGTGAAAGGAACTATTGGGAGCTCTATGATCCGCCATGTTTTAAAGGAGAATGAAAGCCCCAAAATAAATGCATTTAATAGAGCCAGAAAATCACAGAAGCATATCTGTGAAAGGTTGAGGAAAAAACGGACAATTAATAAAAAAAGTTATGAATATTTGAAATCCTGAAATCGCTAAATGAATGGAGATCTGAAATTGGCAGTGTCCTCATTATGATAATGAGTTGATGTGATGTAAATGTGCTATACTTTCCAATTGCCTTATACAAATAATGTTGTAAAAATCCACTTTCCTTGAATATATGTTAGAAAATAGTTTTGGATTTCATTCTCCTTTAATCTTTCAACGCGCTCTCTACATAAGATAGAGATCGATGGGTTTGTCTGCTGCCCTCTCATGGCCAACATTGGATGACTCCCAAAGAGAATTATACAATTTGATAAATGCCTTTTATCAAATGACAACTTGAAGAAACCCCAGGGAAATCAAAAAAGGATAACTTACTTATGCAAACAGCCAGAGTCCAATCATATAATTACCAACCTCGTGGTGGTACATGGTGTATCCTATACTTACATATTTGATTCCAGTCTCTCTTGTCTAAGTTAAAGGGGAATCAACCCTTCAGGGAAACTTGGAATGAGTAGAAACAGGGAAACCAGAGAAGGAGAACGGTGAAAGTCTGAGAAAAATTGGACAAATACTAAGGAAGCTATGATTTTTTGAAAGTTGGGGTCATTAATGATATGGAGATCCTCACATTGGCAATGCCATCATGATGTGTGATGTCACTGAATGGAGAACTTTCCCATTTGTTTTGTACATAAATTATTCAGAGAATCCCTTTTCTCAACTCTCAATATAAGGGCATTTGAAAAGCAATCCCTTTCAGGGGAAAGTTCTTCTACGGTATTCAGCCGAACTAACATGAAAAGAATGAGAAAGCTCACAAATTATTTGTTACCAGAACTTGACCTTCTCTTTAATTCTCTAATTCTCCTTCTCCCTTGTGATAGGTCATTTTGCCACCTACTTTTGCTGATATGACACTTCCACTATTCAAACAATCATAAAGAATCACAGCACACTGAGCAAATACAGATATCACCTCTTTTACACAGTAGTCAACCTCTCTATCAACATTGATCTTGATTGCCCTAGATCATATGGTAATACATGTCATTTTTCTGAAAGTTCATAATTCTGAAGGTTTGTTTTCCCGAAGCTTCGTATTTTCGAAAGTTTGTTACTCAGACGGTTCGTAATTCTCAAAATGAAAAAGGGTTCATATTTCCGAAGGTTATAGTAATTCCGGAAAGTTATGTATAGGGCTCTAAAACCGCTCTATAGCATTTTTGGAATTACAAACCTTCGGAATAATGCAGCAAATGTTCAGAATTATGAACCCTATTGCATGTTTGGAATTATGAACCCCCTGCTATGGAAAAATTTGTGTTTCGGAATTATGAACCTTCCGAAAACAAACCTTTGGAGAAATGAGTAACCCCCCCCCTCGATCATATAACCAAATATCCACTCAACAAAGTAGCAAACATGAACAAGATCTATATCACGCAAATAATTTATTGCTGTACAATCATCCCAAGGGGTTCAACATATCACAAAATTAAGCATTTCATGAGTTGATGTTTGAGAAAGGTTGTGTATTGTGAATCTCAGGACTCTATACCTTTTCACACAGTTGGGATATAGTATATTGGCAAGATGGAAAATTGTTCATAAAATAAATATAATCCTCCTCAATCTACCTATTTTGTCCTCCATTCGTAATATTTGGGTACTTTAATGATTGTCAAACAAAATGGCTATGATATATGAGAGATATGTCTGAAAAGGCACTGGATTCTTGCTATGATAAGGCTCCCATTTCAGTCATACTATTCATGCTATCCAATTTCTTTTATCTGTTTTTATTTGCTTTAGATCAGAAAATAACAACCAAATAAATAAAATAAACCAAATAAATGGCACAATTACCTTGTCATACATTTCAATTTCAGCTTAAATTTTTGAAAATGACAGCTATAACCTACCCTTCCAGTCAACTCTGTTACAATGTGTGTACATTTTTAAATGAAGAGGAAGGAATATGTCTGACACTCAGCTCTCAATCGTTGCCACAACAACCAGGCAAAAGACCTTTACTTTATGAGAACGGTTGTCATTGTGTAGATTCATTCAGACTCCAAAAAAATTGTCTGACTTCTACATAGAAGAGGAATGAAGAGGAAGGATGATGTCTGAGACTATAAGCTCTCAATCGTTGCCACAACAACCAGGCAAAATACCTTTACCTAATGAGAACCAGTTGTCATTGTGTAGATTCAGTCAGACTCAAAAAAATTGTCTGACTTCTATATAGAGGTTTAAACGTAATAGAAAGGCCATGTGAACAGACTTGAGCATTACTTAATTTTCTTTGCTGCATTATTTGGACAGCTCTTTATACAGGGAAGTGGACTTTAAGCAGCAAATATTTGACTAGTTGTAGTGGAGTGACCAGTGACTTTGGTACTAATATGTTACCAATTTGCATCGAAGAAATGAACAGGGCTTTTAACGTTTCCCTGTGACATTTCAATCTTACAGTACAAGACAACTTTAGACAAAGCAATGGAGGTGGCTAAAAACAAATTATCTTCTTAAAGCTATTCTTCTTATATACCCCTCTCCAAAGGAACATTTCTGTATTTATTCACTACCCACAATCAAAGAAACTGTTCCTTTCTCATGAGGTTTTGATTAAATACATTTTGCTCTACTATCACCCAATCTCTAACCAATGAGTTCTCTATTCTCAGTGGACAGCTCATCAGCACCTTCTGTTACCTGATTGGGTAAATCCATGAATCAGAGCACCACTGATGGCACTGGCTTCAAGTGAGATATTCAGATCAGTACATTTTCAAATTCAGGAGTTTCATTTGATCACTTCTGATTACAAATTGGGCAAGGGGAAAGGGGTGTTTCTTATAAGAAATATCTCTTTAAATGGAAGTAAGGATATCTTAAAAATAAAATTCATTTCAATTTTAGCCTTGTAGCAAAGATGTATATACCATTGACCAACTTTGTTTATTTTGTTTTAATTTGGAAGCTGTTTACTTTTATACCATAAAAAGAAGTTCAATAATATCCTCAGAATTTTTGATTGCTGACTATTTAGACAATAAAAAATTCCTTTAGTTGCAGACAACATAATGTCATCTTTGACATCCACTGAAATCACATCAATAATAAATGACATTATTTTGCTTCTAAGTTCTGCTTTAAATTGCCATATAAATATATTTTTGAAAAAATATCTGACTAAAAAATATGTAGCATATTCTCTTTTGATAAGACTTTGATAAAGTGTATCACTTTATTTCTACATGAAAAATAATCCCTATGAAAGAGAGTTGCATGAGTTTTTTGTTGCTTCACAGCTTCAGTCAAGAGTTCATTCTTTGGCTACCATAAGGGACCAAAGTATGGCTAACATTCTTTAATTCATACCGTTCATTTATTAACTACCTCCCTTTACTTGTCTCCTTTTCGCTTTCTTTCAAAGTCTCATCTCCCAAATCTTGATCTGTAAATTTCACAGCTTTTTGTTTCCCTCTTCTTTTCTTCTTCTTCTCCTTCTCCATCTTCTCCTTTTCATCATCCATTAAGGGTATGATGTCATCTTTGATATCCTTTCTACTATCTCCTTGTGGTCCATTTCCATTTAATAGAGGCTCTTGCAAAGCTTTCTGCTCATTAGTGCTCTTACTTCCTTCAGTGTCGCCCTGTTCTTTCCGTGTTGTTTCGTTTGCTCCACTATCACCCAATCTCTCACCAAAGAGTTCTCTATTCTCAGTGGACAACTCATCAGCACCTTCTGTTACCTGATTGGGTAAATCCATAGTCCTTATTTGCATATCATTTGCATTGATGTCTTGTTCAGGTTGAGTTGAGGGGTTGGCATCCTCTGAGTAGGCATTTGCAGGGTTGGGAAGAGGGTCTGGACTAGCTGTGCCTGGAGTAGAAAAAGAAAAAAAAAAGAAGCTTGGTGTGTGATATCAATACTTCAGAAAAAAACAGTAATTTTCTCTATAAATCATAATTGTAAATTGCATAATATTGTGTAACAGGCTCTCTTTAAAGGGAGCCACCGCTCGATATCCATGTACATTCAATTTCATTCGCTTGCCCCTATTGTAAGGCCGGGCATAACAACAGTCTTGGAGCAGCGAACAAAATTGCCGTCGAGTGTGGGGTAGTTTGTCAGTTGGGTTGTTCAGTTCGTCTTTCTTCGGTCGAATGCGTATCACTGCAATTGCGTGCTCGTTTACCGAAGATGTACGGAGGTTCCTGAATATTACCCGAGCCGGGCCAAGCTCCAAAACACCACGATCGGTGACTTTTCGGTCCCTTTAATATCACACACTTTAGGCAATTAAGTAGCATTTGGACGAGGCTTATTTATTCAGAACTCATGACTGCATCAAATAACAAATGTAAAACCACAGCCAAAAAGTTGATTGCATAAAAAATGCTGAAGTATAGATTGCTGGACATCATTTGTTAGGGCTTTCCAATGGATGTCATAGATGACCAAACAGTATATACTTTACACCAATTCAGGGTGACTTTTATTCAATTTTAAGAAAACTGCAATCAATGTATTGACACAGTTCTCCGATTCATATTATGATGATAGAAGTGTATGATCAAAATCAATCAGTTGTTATCATTCTAAACAAATATCAACTTGAGATGACAGGAAATGTTACAAGTACAAAGACAATTACAAAGTAGATACCGGTATATCTGGAAGTCTAGAATACACTGGTATAAGTGATGATGGATATTCAATAAGATTTGAATCCAAAAACAATCATTCCGTGATATGTGTTTAAACACTGTGTTAAAAAATAACGGAAATATATCAGCTTTATCACAAAATATGAAAGAGAATTTCTCAAATAACAACTTGATTCACTTTTCACATTCTTTTGAATACAAAAGATTAATTTTTGATTAAGATGAGTCTGACTTTGGGTATTTATTTCAAAAGAATGGCATAACGATTCAATTGCTTCTTCTCGGTCATTCTAAAGTCAATCGGTACAGAGTAGTACATGCCTAACTTAAAAGTTTGCCCAGAGACAAAAAACTTTATACAACGAAATATTCATAGATCCAGCCACTAAAGTCCACTTGCCAAGCTTGGGCAAGTTTGTTTAAAATATTTGCACAAGCTGACAACTGTACTTGCCCCAGGTAATCTGGAAAGTGTTTTATTTAATGCAAATGAGCACAGGTGGACTACACAAAGAAAATAAAACCCAAAGTCACTATTATAGTCAATCGCTGATTCAAAATATACCACTAGAATTCTCAGAAAAATATCAAATCCAATGGCTGACCAAGTATGAACCCTTTTGTAAATCTAAACCTACAAATGTCTACCACAAGGGAGATTCCCTACAATAACCCCTTCTGACCACCACATGAAAAGCAAATATAATTGATATTGAATTCAGTTGTTAATCTGTGACCTCGACAGCAAATTTGCAGTTGTCATTAAATCTAATACCTGCACAATGATTCTCTCTGTAAGGCTACTGATAACTGCATCACTCCGATAGCAGTTCAATATTTGCAACTAGAGGAAGTATGCTCATCAAAATCATTTGACCAATACAATTCAAAGTGGTCAAAGGGTATTTCCCCTAATCCACCCCATGCAACATACAATTCACTAACTGAATGGTGCACGTCCACAAAACAATTAATACTAGCCACAGAAGCTCTATAATCTCTTATTCCTAAGTGAAAATGATTGACAGAAAAAATCAAACTGATGAAATACGACCAAGCCTTTACATCCCGAATTACAGTCTGCATTATAGGAGGTGTGATGGCTAAATGGTAGAGCAGTGGTCTTGTAACTGGGAGGACCCTGGTTCAAAACCAAGTGGATCCGTTATAGTGCCCTTGGGTACAGCATTGATCCTTGTTACCAAGTCCCTCGGAGAGGACTTAAAGCCGTCGGTCCCCTGGGATGGTATTCTGAAAATGATATTATCTTTTATGTTAGTGAATTAATGTTAATTGTCATAACAAATCAACATTAGGACAAGTCAATGGTTAATAATTATTGGCCAAAGCTGGCAGTGCTCACATATTTAGAGTTAAAAGAGAAATCTGTGCAAGCATCAATGATAAATGTTTATTGCCTGCAATTTCAGTTTGTTATGACAATTAACATTGTTTTCCTTAACACAGAAGATAATATAGTTTTCAGAATACGGCCCCTGGTTGCTTACTTACAAGCATACACATGCTTTAATTTTTAGCAGTCAGGTAAAAACCATTAAACCAAAACCCTTAATGGAATACAAAATTGAAATGATACTGCATGTTATCACTTATTGATCTACATTGATAGTAATATATAGTAATTGATAGTAATTTTCACTTTCTAACTTATAAAAGGCAGTACATTAATCAATTCCAAATTTCTATAAGAGAAACATATATAATTTGATCAGGGTCATGTCCTTTTCTTGAAGAAACACTTAAGCTCTACCGCACTGCACGATATCACCTATTGATCTGTATTGCAAAAGTTGATGTTACCCTTCTCTTTCTGACTTCATAAAAGGCAGTACATTAATTAATTCCAAATTTCTATCAGAGAAACATTCAATTTGATCAGGGTCATGTCCTTGTCCTTCATAAATACTCCAGGTCTATTGAATAGATCAATTTAATTAATCAATTAACTGAATGTTGCTGCTGGTAGAATAGTTTGAACGCCACAGATGATCATCTCATTCTAACCTTGGAGTGATATTTCTCTTTATCTTGATAGTGATGTGAATCAGGGGCGGATCCAGGATTCGTATAAGGGGAGGCACAATGCATCGTTTTCCCTCAAAAGGGGGGGGGGGGGCACGGGCTGGGATTGCCCCCCCCCTAAATCCGCCACTGATGTGAATTCTCATTTCGTAACAACAACTGCAGAAGAATCATTTGTGGTCATGGTTGCAAAGAAAGGTAAAAAGGACTACCAACCAGCAGGATATAAGAACAAACTAGTATTATATTTATAAACATATTAATAAAACATTCAAACCATACCAGTTCAAAGTGTTCTTAAAGTCTCAATTAATCAGCTTTCCCTTCTCAAAATGGCACCAATTATTCTTATTTTCAACTTCTACAAACAGTTTGTAAAAAAAGAAGAAAATATACATGAAAGAAAACTGCAAAATTTAGCAGAAAAATTGCCAATTTGTACACAAAAATAGTGATCATATATTTTACACTGCATTGCCAATTTAGAG
This sequence comes from Heliocidaris tuberculata, assembly GCA_025618425.1. Classification (NCBI taxonomy): domain Eukaryota; kingdom Metazoa; phylum Echinodermata; class Echinoidea; order Camarodonta; family Echinometridae; genus Heliocidaris; species Heliocidaris tuberculata. The sequence goes on from CM046848.1 coordinate 28,216,009, forward strand.
ACTTTAATGATTATATTATGTAATAATAAAACATTTAGGTAGCTGGAATGAACACCAGATACAGGTTATCAGGTATATTGAACGAAATATGAAAAATTGATTTGTAATCCCACTGCCACGCGCGTACCGAGGGGGGGGGGGGGTGTTTTGGGTGTTTAAACACCCCCCCTTTCGGTGTTATTTGAAGTTAAAACACCCCTCTTTGGATGTTAAAACACCCCTCTTTAGAATTCCTGATAACCTTTTTTTTTTTTTTTTTGCTTGTCAGATAATTTTTGAGTAAAAAGACCCCCCAAAATACTGATAACCTTTTTTTTTTTTTTTGCTTGTGAGAGAATTTTGGAGTAAAAAAACCCCCCTTTAAAAAATCCTGGGTACGCCACTGCCATTTGATGCAATTTCACAATTCATTGGTTGCGGCTGTTATGAAAAGAAATGAATAAAAGTCATATCCTGCTTTTGAATCGAGCTGAAAGAAAAATATTGCACACTCGTGCAGTTTGTTTGAAACTAATGGTTGCTATGTTGAATTTCTGATATAGGGGTAATATAAACAGACCTCAATGATCTGTTTGATCATGAACATGAAATCATCGATCATTCATTCATCTATAACAGCTTCCAACGTAGCTGACCCTGAGCTGACCTTGCTTATATTGGAAAATGCTACATGTAGGATCAATCTATCTATATCGTGTGTTTTAATACATGTATGCATGTACAATAGGACCTTTCAAATCCAAATTCTTTACATCCTTTTTTTTTTATAAACCTGTAGCTGATGACAAGCTCTTTGCATTTGTGTGATTGTTTTATAAGGGATTTCCAAGCAGCTTATATGATACATTTCTCTTGTTGAACTATTCTGCCAGTATTATAGGGGGAAAAATTGAGGCCCTCACAATACTGATATTGGCTCAATTTTTGAATGTTTCTGGAGATAAAAAGGGTAACACTTAGGAATATAATGAGATTTGCTGTCATATCCTATTACCCAACTTAGTTTTTAAAAAGTGCATTCATGCAGGCAATCCTGAACTAATGTGCTATATTGATAGGGGTAATACAAACTGACCTCAACTTCCTCAAAGATCTGTTTTATCATGAACACAAAATCATCAATCATTCGTTCATCTATAACAGCTTTCATCGTAGTTCACCTTGCTTATGAAACACACCTTAATTATCTCACACTCAAATCACACATTGTATTCAAAAATGTATATATTTTGTATTGTGTGTTTTAAAATGCATTGCACAGTCCTTCAAGACCAAACAACTTGATAAACTTCTAGCTCATGACAAGCTCTTTGCTTTCATACGATTATTTTGTAAGGGATTTTCAAGCTGCTTGATTGATATCATTCTCTTGTCAAATCATTCTGCAAGTATTACTGGAAAGACTGGAGACCTTAACCCATTCATGACAGGAATTATTTAAGGGGTAAATTGATCACATTTTGTTCTTCAAATTGGCAACGTAATATTTTTCTTTTAGTGCTACATGGTTCTAACAAAATGCAATGTCTTTGAAAACAATATACATCATTAGAAACTTAGTCGAAAAGTTGAAAAATTGCCAATTTAGATAAAAATAGTGATTTTGAACCTCTCAATGTGTTGCCAATTTAAGGATTATGAAGCTTATTCTCCTTTTTGAAATTCTTGGCATCAAACGCAATATGGTCATGCAACAAAAATGGACACAATGTGTGTAAAAAATTTTGCTCATTCTACTCATGCATCTGGTATAGTTTTTAAGGCTCTGAATCAAAAGTTATTGATCCAAACCACAAAATGTGGTCAATTGTCTTGAAAGGGTTAATAAGTACTCAATATGCACTATATTTCAAAAAATAATTCTATGAGTATCATTGGAAAAAATATGTGCTGAAAAATACTTTTGGTGATAGAAGGGGTAAAATTAATGGTATAATCATGTCACAATTATTATGGAAATTATACTACTATCTAAATAAATGTTGTGCATTCATACAGTTTTACATTAATAATGGTTGCTATATTGACAAGGGTAAAATAAATAGACCTCCAGGATCTATACTGATCCGTTTGATTGTGAACTCAAGATCATCAATCAACCATTCGTATCTATAACAGCTTCCATTGTTGTTGACCTCGCTTATGAAATACACCATAGTTTATCAATTATCTCTCATTCGTCTGATTAGATAGTCTACAACTCTACATACATGCGCACTTTGAAAATAGAATTTTGCATGGTTTCATAAAAAGGCAATTTGATCTGTGGGGAGTTGGGGACCAATACAGCATGTGTACATATCAGTTCAAATATTCCTTTATACTTTCTTGGTGCACATCCAGATCAGTGCAGGTTCATTTTCTTTGATATGGGTATTTTACAAGGAACATATACTGGTATTTGTTCTGTATCAAGCAGCATGCATATTTATATCAACTACTAGTACCATGTCAGCCTGTCCTTATATAGGCAACAAATTGTCAGACAAACATGTACATTTCATGTTTGTGGCAATGAATGAAAGGATAGTAATCTTTAGGTAAAACTAACTCTGCAAGAATGGCAGAAATGCCAAACAAAACAAAATTGTGAGATTTGTGTAATCAAGAAGGCTATGAGTATCCAAGTTATGACGGCAAATGCCACAGATGCACAACCACAACCCCCCCCCCCCCCCCAACAAAATCTTCCCCTTGAAAGATTGAGTTACAAAGTTGGAAAGATGATCCTTCATCCAGCCACTCTACTCTGACACATGACTGCTGGAGCTGGATTGTTTACAGTGAGCAAACACTGTTGCTATGGCAGCAGTCAATAGGTCAGGCATAGCAACAGGGATTCATTCACTGGTCAAAATCAAAACTGGAGTGTCCCTGGCAGAAATGTTGGAATCATTGAAGAGAAAAACTTTGCACAATAGAACCCCAAATAATGGCTTACCTACGAAGGGAAACTGCTGAAAAGTGCATGCCTGAACAGATATCCTGTTAAAAATAGACCCTTCTGTTATGCTCAATAGCCAATAAGAAAGGTTGTCATTTTTATTTCTCTGGTCTTGTTTATGTTTCTTCAATTTTCACATATTATAGGAAATAACCAGATTAAGTCCAAAAGGAAGAGAAACAAAAACTTGTGTTCTCTCTGTGAATATATACCAACAGAAGATAATAAAAGGGGAAGAGAAAGAGAGGTAACAGAGAAAGAGAGAGAGAGAGAGAGAGAGATGAAAAGAGAGAAGCCTATGTTACATACATGTGTGAATAATAAGCTTGAAATTTCAGTTCCTTTTGTGAGTAAATCATCATTCAGTGTCTTTTGTGAGGGATTGAAAAAAAGAACTCAAAAGTTTATGACAACCAGATGTATAGAAAATTTTTCTCTCAAAACATTAAGGAAAAACAAACCTCCATCATGTCTGCAACAAGTTAGGGCCAACATGCAGTGAACATATAGATTCAAAATCAATGCGCCTTTTTTCCAGACTCAATGTTATCCAACTGAAAATCAGGGTCATTTAAAAAAAAATCTACTAATCAATCCATTAATCAATATCAACCCATAACAACTCATAAAGAACTTGGCGACAGAGATTGTATCTCAGACCACAAGAGTGCAGAAGTACAATTACACGTATACCTCTGGCTGGTGGGAAATTAGTGATGTAGCCAAAAGATAAAATGATCTTTAAATTGACCACCTTTAACCTACCGTATACTGTTTCAAGCTGAAACAGAAATACTACATCATCATCCTGAATACTATATTTAGTTTGATGTTACATGTAGCATGATTATAAACCATAAAGCTTATGTACTTCAAATGTCTGAAATAGTCAGTCCAATTTTTGTTGTTCCCAAAAGACTGGGACAAATGAGCCTAATGAGGAGCTCTTCCTATTTCAATAGTATACAATTTGGAACTCTCTTCCAAACTCCAAAGAATGTACAAAAATGTAAAAAGTTATTCAAATTTCAAATTTGAAATGAAAGAATATCAAAAAATAAGTTGCTAAAAGAATATGTAAATTATATAAATGTAGTTTCAAATTTCTTAAAGCTAAAAAATTTTGTTCATATTGTTTCTTGTTTGTCATAGTATTTTAACAATTTATTTTTTTTCTGGCTTTTCGATTCTATAAACCAAATAGAATATCTATGACTTGATCAAAATCTAAATACATTCTTGGGACCCCTTTGGAAATTTATGCTAACTACATTATTAGCTTTTTATGGATTATCTAAGGTACATATTTTCTTTCACTGTTGTACATTTCATTTTTTGAATTATGTTCAACCAATAAAATTGTTAAAAGACTATGACAAATCAAATCTACATGGCCAATTATATCATTGATAGTTAGGGAGAGAGAAACATTCTTCATTTCAACATCAACATAAATATGATGAAGTGCTCTCGGGAAGAGCGTATTAATACTGATGAGCTACCTGGGGTAAACAAGACATTGTTTCTATGACTAACAACGTGGTGCTTTCGTTTCAGCGAAAATGACATTTTTTATTCACAAGAATACGAGGGAATGTTTACATAATATAGCCTTGAGTGGATACAAAGGTATATTGCATGAGCTGACGAGCATAATTCATGATTCCGCGTGACGAGTTGAATATTTTTAAAGCAAGTGCGATATAAACTTGTGTCCAACATAAATTTAGCAAGGGCTGTGCGCATACATGTACCTACATAGATTGTCTAAGCCTTTAAATATTTAAAAAACGCATTTTTCAGGCACACCCTAAACCATGAGAATACTGAAATTAAATTGCACAGTCATGAGGGTACTTTTGTGCAAAGCGTTAAAATATATCTATACCAATTTTTCAGGTCAGTTCAAAACCCTTCAAAAATACTAACTCATAATGGCTTGCATTTTCTGGGAGGCAGCGTTTCAACTCAACGTGGGAGGAAGCAGAGGCAGAACTGGTGGTAAATGTGAGGTGTAAAAAAGAGAGAGAGAGCTTCTTGTAACCATAGATACCAGCAATATTCTGTTATATTTTATATTAAAAGCTGTTGTCTGCTCTACCCCTCTCTCTCTCTCTAGTATGAAAGCATGAATAAGTAATAGTATATTGTTTACCACACACGTAACAGTTTCATAGGGGGTCCTTTTTTTTCATGCATAATATCTACTCAGACAGTGCAGAATATCTTCAATTGGGGCATGTTCTCTGAAAATTTTTAATTCAGATCCTGAAATTATTTAATGTATTCTTCTTTCACAAAATGTGAATCAATTGATTTTCCCCGACTTGTATAATTTTGGGATGAATAAAATATTTAATTTTAATTTCTTTTAGTTCTATAAATACAATATTACTTTGGTTATATTGTTCTATCTCAATGACACCTTCAAAAGAAAAATGCAAAGGTATATACAAAACATGATTTGAAAAATGGCATGGTTGATATCCATAAAGAGGATTTTAGACGTCAAATACAGGAAAAACTGAGCAATAAGCTTTTTGAAAGACTAAAAAATAGGTGCAATGTTTTCATCATTCATATGTATATTACATTTATGATATTAGAAAGAGTAACTGAGAACATATTTTCTAATTATGATAAAAATACTATGCTACTTAGATTTTCTATCCACAAAAAATGATATTTGAATGCTAAGATATGGTACCCCAAGCTTCTTAAGAATTAGAAGACATATAACATCAGATTCAAATGGGTCTTTACTTACAGCACCTATTATATTGACCTGTAACTCCTCAATAAACTCATACTACACACTTAAATGATTATACCTACACCACAGACTAGCAGTTAAATACTACCAGATGATCATTATTTGAGTTCTCTCTTTACATGAGATCTTTCATTGTGTTTGGTTGCTATTTGCATTCTCCAAACTGTGGTTACATGTCTATAGTACAGTGTAATTTATAGCCATCTGCAGGCTTCAGTGGCATAATGCATGCCCATAATTAGATTCCATGACAATTAAAAGTACACCAGTCACCATCAATGTATAATTTATCAAAAGTGTTGGCATTATATCAAAACAGGTAATAAATAATGCCACTCTTGAACTAAATGTAACTTTTAAAAAGTAATTTTTGTCAGTGTCTCATTATCTAATTAATGTTTTTCTTTGTCAAGCTATAGACCTATATGCATTATACCACAAGATTATGTTTGATAGGTGCTCTCTCTCTCTCTCTCTCTCAATATATTCGCAACAAAAGAAGGAAAATGCTGATAAGCGAAAGGAAGATGAATACTTAAAGAGGAGGAATATGAGTTTGAAGATGAAGAGGATGATGAAGAAGAGGAATATGAGGAACAAACGAAAGATAAGAAAGTGAAGGAGAACAGAGTAGAGTCTGGAGGAGCATTAAGGGGGTGGGGGCACGTGAGAGGGGAGGTTGAGGAAGAAGACGATGAAGGTAGACCATAGAGGATGGGAAGAGGCTTTCTAAAGGAAAAGAAAGAGGAGAGAATAAACAGAAATAGAAGAATGAGGTTGAAAAGTAAGAGGAGCATGATTGTAAAGATGAGAAAGAAAGAAGGAAGGAATAGAAAAGAAGGAAGAACTGATATTTGATTACTTACCAACTGATCCGCGGACTGAGATGGAGACAGTAGGTGAGATGATGTCACTATTGACCCCTGACCTCCATGACCTCCATGTGCTGTTTGAAAGACGCTCTTTCTCGGCCATGGCATTTTCAGAAATTGTCTGTTTCATAGAAACAAAGCAAAAAGCAAAATGATAATTTTTCTCTGCCATGGGATTTACTAAAATTGTTTGTTTTTACAGAAATTAGAAAATATCTGTTTGGAGCCAGAAGGGCATTAACTCTGTACAAATGCTACAAACAGACGATATGATCAATTTGGTACCAAGTTTAAATTATAATGATTGCTCATAAGAGCAATTTAGAATATGTATCCTTTATCATTTAAGTTGAGAAACAAGAAGGTTACTAAAAAAAACGTATACATTTCATTGACATTGTTCATAATAATTTTCACCATATTATAACATTTTCTCTATTTGTTGCTACAATGCAGTAGCATATTCTCATACTTCATGCATTCATTATTGAGGTTATTCTAAAGCCATTAATCTTTTCTCTTCTCTTTATGACTGTTAAATATCTTTCTTTCCTTGGGTTTTGATCATTTTTGAAATATTCTGAGTGTCAACTAAAAAGAAAGAGAGAGGATCCCCACCTGTGCCATGGCCTGTCGCTTGGCATGCCTCTCCATGACAGCCTTCCTTCTTCTCTCTCTTGCTTCATCTCTGTCCCCTCTATCGCTCTGCAATGTTGCAGGTTGAACTAGAAAACATATAGACAAGGAAAGATCTGTAATGTATTTTTTGTCATTTCAATTGATTCAATTCAATTTCAATTCAATTCAGTTTATTCCACATTCAATAAAAATGACAATGATAGAATACCATACATTGGAAATATACATGAAAATTCAACAACAATGAAAGGCACAATATACAATCAAAATAGTTACAAATAGACAGAAAATATCTAAATGTGGAGGGACAAACAAAGGCCAGGGTCTATCAAAGGTTTGTCCCCCAAAATATATAATACATAAAATATATTATTTTAGAGAATTACAGACATACACACATTTCATTATTTAATTCAGTGGCACCTACTGGGAGGAGTAAAAATTAACTTCATCACATCACACCCTCAGGTCCCAACTCTCAATAGTTTTTATGTACAGGGCCCTGTTTCATAAAACTTGTTATCAATTAATAACAACTGCCTCATTTCTATGACAAATTTGCTCTCAGCCAATCAGATGCAAGAATTTCAGTGGCTTATAACGGTTCTTGTAATAATAAGTAATAATTATTATAATTGATTCAATTAATGGAGTAATTACGTATTGATTGATCAATGGACTGAGTTTAATTATTGAGAAGTGAAACTGACTGACTGGCAATTTGCCACTCGACTTTCAATCAGGCACAGGTGCCTGTTCTCCTTTAACTCATTGTATCAACACATCTCTACACAAAATTGAAACCAAGCACAAATAGATTTCAGTAGCATTATTGGTAAACCACAAATTAAAGGCTCAATATGAAATATATATATATATATATATATATATATATACCTAGATTCTACTAAAAGGCGATTTTTAAATTTTTTTTATTGTATATACGACTTTATACGTATATCAGCGCGAAATGACGTTACAGAGAATTAATGGATTCAAAATGTTAGTATATGTTTAGAATTAATTTGATTCAATTTGCATTTATGGCAAATCTTATAACAACTACCTTTTGTGTACGATAAGGTATTTTTAGTAAATCCCCAAACTATTGATATAATCAAGAAAAACAGCCATCGCCCTAAGTCCAACTTAGGACGTTAGATACCCAAGAGTTATACATATATAGATTTTCCACGTTATATTATACGAAAATGAGTTCTCCCTACCGAACAAAACTTTGTAGTAATATAAGTAATTTGGCACCCTCTACGTTTATATCGATAGAATGCCTCCTACCCCTACAGAAATGGGAAAAAACAGTGCCGAAAATGTTAAGGCGAATCGAAAAATTCGACTTAACGTCAGCTTCCCCCTTCCGTCGAATATTTCGCAAAAAAAAATCGCCTTAAGTAGGAATTATGGGTGTATATATGTGTATATATATATATATATATATATATATATAAAAAGAGAGAGAGAGAGAGAGAGAGGGAAAGAGAGAGAGAGAGGAAAGAGAAATGGAGAGAGAAATGGAGAGAGGGAAAAGGTGGGGGGAGGCCTTCATGTCTATATCCCCTCCTCCATACATATAAGTCTAGCAGTATCTGATAGAAACTCTGTCCATCAGGTTTAATTGAACAAAAAGCCTTTCAGCAATACCCCACTGGTCTTCCTTTAAATATACAGGCTTCTATACACAAAACATGTAGGACGGTGTGAATTAGCCCTGCATAATTCAGTCATATCTCCTGTGTTTCCAGGCAACTGAATGCATAGCCTCCTATCTTAAGCATTTCATCAAAGCACACAGTTGAAAGGGATATTGGTACTGATACTTGTTTTTGTTGTTAAAAGAACCCCCAGACACTGTGAGGCCACGATAAACAATCTTTATCAGGGCCTGTATTCAATTCAATACCTAAGAATGAAATTTGAGTAGTTTACTTCGATTCGGCTGAGATAAAATACTTAAGCAATTTTGGTATTCAGTTGAAACTTTTGGCTAAGTATTTTACCTGAAGTCTAAGACAGCTCCCTAGCAGACTTAAACCAATACTTGATTGGCAGGTACATAGCTTTCATACATACGCGGAGCAGTATAAGCTGCGCACAAGCAAACCTTGTAAGCGAGCGTCTACTGTGACGCATTTATTGCACATGATTTTGGACAGGATATGTGACATCACAATGGATATCAGTAAGTATTTTGCCTTAAAGTCAGCTTGCTAAAGTAAAGTGCTTAAATTTGATCTGAATACAAGTTAAGCCAGTTTACTTAGCCAAGCCAAGTGCTAAGTAAAATGCTAACTTAATGTGCATTTTGATTTGAATATCGCCCCAGGTTTCTATCTGTATTTTTCATGTTCCTGTCACTGACAGATACTCTAAAAAGGAGATAATAATAATAGACTAGAGAGAGAGAGAGAGAGAGAGAGAGAGAAGGGAAGTTAGGGGTGCATAGATTAAAAGAAAGATATACAATCCAATTCAGAGACAAAACAGATAGTCTGAGAGGAAGAAAAAAGGAAAAAGATCCTGAAAAATAACAGAAGAGAAAGAGAGGGGAAAGTGAAAGAGAAAGAGAGAGAGAGAGAGAGAGAGAGAGAGAGAGAGAGAGAGAGAGAGGAAAAAGGGGGAGGGGGCAAGGGTGGCAGATATATCAATAGCTGTTTGTTGATATTATTATGTTTTATGTTTGCTTGGTAATGAATTTCAGCTAAATGCAGTCTTGAACAGAGATTCCAACATCTAATTACAGATATAATATTCTTTTGTTTATAATATTAAATAACAATCTGTACAGATTTGCTTAGACTGGTAATACAAATATAAAGAACTATCTATAATCTATTCTTATTCCCTTTTATCTTTATATCATATTCAGGCTAGAGTATAGTATCTAACGCTTGATCCGAATAAAGCTCAATTTCATTTTAATTCCATCTGTCTTTTTGTTTTTCTTTCTCTTTATCCCATTATTTCTTTGAAACAATATATTGTTTATAGTATTAAAAACACCACCTAACTCCCCCCTAAAAAAACAAACTCATATCAACAGGCTCCATATCTAATGTATCAAACATATATGCCACTCAAAAGCTGAACATTTCAATTTACAGAGGAAAACCTTAATTGATAGAAATAATACTAGGCCGATATTGTAATATATATTGGGGATCAAAAGATGCATTTGTGCTGTTAACTCAGCATAAACTGATTTTACTACAGTTCTGTATGATTCATAGAAGAAAAAGTAGTACCCTAGTTTTATCAAGTTCGAGTTTTCTTTTCGCAAAATAGTTTTATTTTAAAATATGCATGTATATATAATTTTAGTGCAAAGTTAAAGATATTATTTCATAACAATAAGTTTCTTACCTTTTGCTTGGTTTTTGGTGACTTTCTGTCCGTTTGAATTTGACTTCGCAACGATTTCTGATATGATGGATTCCGTGCATCCCATTGTCCTTATTCAATTCAGAAAAAGATTTCATACATTTATGTTCTTTATGTTCCTCCTTTCGGAACGAGTACGAGTAAGGAGTAAGATTAATTAACAGCTGCAGAGCATTAGCCTTGCCGTGGTAGGATTGCGACGGGCGGCTCACGGCTGGGCGAGTACTTCGCGAATAAGTCAAGTGAGCCCGCTGAGTAAAACAAAATCGGCGCTCCGAAAACTGTGATTACTTTCCCTGTTCTTTATAAGCTTATGTTCAGATGGTGTAATCCTTTTATCTTTCTGGACAAAGACATCCGTGAGTTTAAATCGATTTTTATCGACTTTTCAAACAACTCCTGAGTTCATCGTCACAGTGCGCCAAGTCTGAATGGAGAAGGTCTATTCTCTCGGTTGCGGACGTGTGTTGAACGTCACAACGTGCCTCAAATCGAAGTTAGATGACAGGCGATGACGTGTGTTATGCACGCGTGGATACTCATAAAGTTTATTGGGGTAATGAAAGAAAAGGTTGCATGGACTCGGCACCGCATTCATTTGTGGCTGGGGGTTAACTAGGGATGAGGTCAGGTTTTTTGTAACTTGATCAGTTTGATTATCATCTCTTAATCGCCTTTCTTGTATTCTTTTCTTTCTTGTTGGGCATCTCTACATGCAAGATGATGATTAGACAAAAAAGTCAACAGGTTATTACAAAATGTATAAAAAGGGAAGGCCATATATATATATTTTCTTCATAACTTTCTACATTTTCTTTAGTGATTAGTTTTCAGCCATTAAAATGTGGAATATGACTTTATTTTCTACTTCTAGAAGTTCCTCAGATTTCTTTCACAATTTACGACAAAAAACATGACTGTAGTTGTATTTCTATTGAAAAGGATTTTTTAAAAATGTCTGATACAATTAAAGCTGTCCTGTAGATTATTATGCACCATGTTGTTGGTAAAAGTTACTTGATTTCCTTAATGGTAAGATCTTTTGATATAATTCACTTCTTATCTTGATAATAACAAAAAAAATATATCTTTTTTCTAAGCTTACAATGCTTGTATTATTTGAAAAAAAAAAATCTCAAAGTAAGAATAATACTAAATTCCTGATGAAACGAACATTGTATCTGATAACACCAAAATATTTTATCCTATTGCTTTAAAGATTTTTGAATGAAAATTGTTCCATTTAGACTAAGCAAGAAAAACAATTTTTCATCAATCTACAAAGTACAAACTTATGACCAACACTGTTTTTTTTAATTTTTTTTTAAATTACTTAAATTGCTTGTTTATTTCATCTTAAAAGTTAGTAAAGCACTTAGAAACAACATGTACATTAAGTGCTATATAAATGTTAATCATTATTATTATTATTAAATCAAAACACAATCACATCACAAGGTTTTATTTCAGAGATGGTTTGATTTATTAGTGCACTATTTTTTGTACAAACATTCCAAATCATTATATTCAAGATGGCACATTAGTACTGAATAATCTGGAACCATGTTTTAAGCTTTAAAAGAAAAATAGAGTTTCAAATGGTTGGTCTCCTAACATCTTGCCTTGAGATTGTCTATATGTATACAAACACTGTAAATGTATATAAACATTGCAATAGAAGAGCCTTAAAAGGACATAACAAGTACATATTCCCTGAAAACAGCGAGCAAGACTACACAAGTACCGCCTTGACTTCTTTTTTTTTACTCATTCAAGATATAAACAAAATGAACAGAATACTGGCATGACCAAAAATTTGCTCACTTCAGTGTAATTCATACATACCTGAAACAAGAACAGATAGCTTAAGGAATATGAGAATGAAATAACCAGACTGCTGATTATATAATATTGACTGGCCTTGAGGGGATACAGCATTTATTCCCTGAACTAGATTCATACTGCCCAAGTTGAAGACGAGGGCAATATATGTTGTATCTCCCGAAAGTAGGAGCCAGTCAATATTGTTATTATTGTCCATATCATACATCTAGAGCAAGTAAGACATAACAATATGATAAAATGTATTCCAAAGTCATCATCTACTCCCAGCTTTTTGTTGAAATTCGCAAATCCAATTTCCCCACAGCACTGAGCCAGCAACTATGCGCTGCAACCAACTAACTGCGCGCTGTGACTGTGCACTGCACTACCAGGGGAATACTGCAGCTGATCACCAAGTTCCCAGATGTTAGACCAGGGAAACTACCAGGGAAACTACCAGGCTATATGTGACCAGGCACCACAAAACCACCAAAAAGTTGCCAGATATGAATTTTTAGTTAAGGTCTGATTCTGAAAGAGGAGATTCTCAGCTTTAAAATGATATATAACTCATTAGCATTGGATGTTCCTAACTCACTGTACAAAGAGTAGAATACACAGTCCCTCAGAATGTTACTTCTGAGAAATAAGGGTTTAAAATTTTAAAATTTCTACTGAAGCACTCTGACTTGCAAGGTGTTGTGCTAAGGTGACAAAAAGAGGATAAGATCTAAATGAAAATTTCTATGAAGGGATTATCAGATTGTCCTAAAATTTGGCATACTAATTAGGCATATCCTGTTCATTATAGTGCACAAGTATCAATGCATGAACTTACTCTGTTTAAAAGTCATGGGAGTTCAAAAAGAGACAAGTATTTAGGGTCGTAGAAAAGAAAAGTAATACAACAAAATCCAGAGAAGACACACATAAGTCTAATAAAAAACTGTCAAAAAATACCACTTTTAGATCGTTTGGTGCCTCCAAATTTTTAGATTACTTAGAATAAAGTATACTCTTTCAGGAAATACCCAAAACTAAAATTTGACCATGCCAACCCAAAACACATTGATTGAGCTCTAACTGAAAATCACACAGTGCGAATTTTTGGTGGTTTTGTGGTGCCTGGTCACATATTGCCCGGCTTTGTAACACATAAAGTCCATAGGCTTTTGTGAAAGAGGGGAATATAAGAAATATTCCCTCTTTGCCCGGTTTGCACTCAAGACGAAGGGAATACAACTTTGTAAAACTACAACTCAGATGTCTGATATGGATTATAATTAATTATATTATTATATTATTAATTGTACCCTTGGGATCAACTACACGGTCTCTTCACTTCCAGTTGCACAGCTCTTAAAAAACTCCACTTAGTGTTGCAACAATGATAATAATGGTTCAGATACAAGACCTCTTTATGCTGATAATACAATATTCATTATTATCATTAAAATACCATTATAATAAGTGATTGAACATTTCATTGTGGGTATCAACTTTAAAGTCATATCTTTTCTTCAAAATTTAAATTTTAAAAATAATCAATAGAAGGAAAGATTGTGCTAAACACTGCTCTAAAATAAAATAGATATAAAATTCATTAAGTTGAATATATACAGACACACATTGAAAAAAGCTAAATGATTATCATCCGACAAACAGAAAAACTAATATTCCATTACATCAAGTGCAAGACATTATTTGAACAGAAATCACATCAGTTCACCATAGCATGCGTAGATGCATACTTGATGGTTGTCTGTTACTGTTGTATTAATCAATCAAGTACATAAAAACATGCTGAGAACATAGTACCATAAGCACTCTGTTTAGAGAAAACATGAGGATTACTGTAAACCAGAAATGTTTGTGTGCATGAAACGCTTGCAAATATTGCTAGTGTTCAAGATTCGTGAAAGTTTCATGCGAAATAATCAAATCTCAATTGAAACAACATACAATTATTGCAATTCGCGAGAGTTTCTTGCTGCAAAATTGGCTGTCATTAACAATTTGTGAAAGTTTTATGTCACAAAAGTTTCTGGTTTTATATATCAGTGCACGTATTTAAAATCATTTAAAAAGGATGAATTTTGGAATCACTTCTTGAATAAAAAGAAACAATTAATACCAGTAAACATACACAGAATTACATCGATGCACATTATAAAGGATTTCATCTTCATTCAAAAAGTATGAATATGTAGGCATCAATTCTTAATAAAACAGATACAAATATAAAACAATCTTTCTGTTTAATATCTACAGTATGTAATGACACACATTTCAAGGCAAATCTATCTGATCTATACACACAAACAAACTCATGCAAGTTAAATTTAAAAGAAAGACTTTACAAATTCAAGGGAATACACAAACAGATGCTAAACAGCCTCTATTGCTTGTGGAAGTCAACTAATACATGTCTTTTAACCTTGTATCGTATTAAAAAAAATATAATGTTCCTGTCATAATAAGTACCTAAATACACATTCGCTTGACTTTCAATTAAGAGGTTGCGACTTGGAATTCAAGCTTGCCACTGATGTCTTTGGCAAGAGATTAATTATATTTGCATACTTGCCAACATTTGGAATTCAGAAAACGGAACGCACATTGGCAGGAGGTCCAGTAACTCCAGGGAGCTCACCGCCACCTGCCTCAGGGCCCCTGGCTGACACTGTTCTGCTCATGGTTGCTTTTATTTTGACAGATTTTCTTCCAAAATCGAACCAAATCACAAATCATGTACGACTATTTATGTGATATGTACTGCGGACTCAACTTGCGGTGAGCGACTCGCGATAGCGCTAATGTATAACGTACATGTACGTAAATGGTATACTGTACGTAGCTAGCGAATGCATGCATGCATGCTGTGTGCATATGGCTGAGGGATATGCATAGCACTATACGCACACGCTCACTCATTATTACAGCGTGGTGCACAGCAACACGCTGCATGCACGTTGCGCAGTGCAATCCTCACAGCACTGGGATGCCATGGAAAGCCGATTGGTATTAATACTATTTCCCCCAAATCAGAACGTTCCGTTTTTTATGGTTCTAAAAACTTAAAAAACGGGACAGTTCCGTTAAAAATGGAACGGTTGGCATGTATGTATTTGCCACTCTCCACCCAGGTGAAATAAATGGGTACCTTGTAGAAAGAAGTTCATTGAATGTTTGAGCACCTTGGTAGCTTGACTTAAGGCGAGGTACTTGGAATATAGTTTATACATCAATGCAAAGTAGAGTATATTCATGTAGTAGCTGTGTGACACAAATCTACATTTCACTATTACTAATTACTATCAAAATTACATATTGTACATTACATAACAGGGTAGTGTAAACAAAACTATTTTACATTTGCCACCCAAAAAGGCATTTCATAAGTACTTGCCGAAACAAAACAATACGAAAGTGCAAATTGGTGGATGTAAACAAATCACTGACTGAGATGAGGTGTCGCTTCGGTAAAATACCTAGCCAAAAGATGTAACTGAATTTTATCTAAGCTGCGTAAAGTATCAATATTTCGAAGTATTTTACTGAATACAAAGCGCAGGGCCTTATTTAATACAACTAGTTACAAATAACAAGTTACAATAGTTGATAAAAGCTACTGAAATCTTCACATTGGATTGGTTATCAGAAATGTTGTTATAGAAATTTGTTATTGATAACAGAAAAGAGGCCCAGGGTTACAAAATCCCACATCATCAAGTGTGCGCTGAAGATCTAGGTTGATAGGGAGAGGAGGCCAAGCCAGATGTCTCCCCAAAGACATTTGCGTAGGAGTTCTTGAGGAAAGACACATAATTCTGCATGCTGCGATTAGTACTGTGCGATTGCTCTAGCCGGTCCTTGAGATCATACACCTGGGAGTTGAATTTACGTTCCAGCTGTAAATTGAACAAGGGGGAGAGGTAGATATAACATGCATTTAGGAAAGTGTTGACAAAGGCAGTGATGTCATTTTAATCGATAGTATATGAAATGTTCCTTATAAACATGGATCAGTATCTATTATTCATTTATTGTGTACAAAATGAACACTTCATTTTCATACAACAAATACAAGTTTCCTTAAAAAAACCCAAAATACTACCGGTAATTCAAATTCATCATTTACTAGTTTTTCATAATGGAAAAAAAGCTATGACTATTTCCATGGGTTTGGAAGAGTAAGTCTAATGAACACCATAGTGTATAAAAATATGCACATGACAAACAGCACAATTTATCAACATATTTTTTTGGAAACAACCAGTGGCAGATGGGTGGGGGGGGGGGGGATTGGGAGGGTAGCACTCTCGTTATAACAAGGTAATTTTGCTGGTCACACTTCTCTGTATTTCATTGTTTTCTAACCCTGATATAACAAGGTTTCGATATAAAGAGGTAAATTTCTTGGTCCCTAGGAGTTTCTTATATCGACGTTCCAATGTATATTCAAATTCAGAATGGACAGGATTAAATCAGAGCTTTTAAACAATACTCTTGTGTGATAATTTAGATGCTTGGTAAATAATGAAATGAACCATGAAATGCTGAGGCGGGTTTTAAAAGAGTCCGAGACTCATTACTCACATCTTCCTTCTGTCTCCTATTCTGAATGAGTTCACTCTTCACTCTACTCAGCTGAGCTTCCAGATCCAGGATCCGGGCCTGACTGTTCCGTTCCCGGGCCAACGCTTTCTCTCTGGACTCCTCCTCCAGACGACGGCTATCAGCGATGGACTGCTCTAGTTGACGGATCAGACCAGAGTTTTCACGCTTCTGCTCTTCGAGGTTCAACTGGAACAGTGGAAAAATACATGGGAGTGGTAAGTGATTAAGCTCTGGGCCCTGTTTCATAAAACTTGTTATCAGTAACAACTGCTACATTTATATGCAAATTTGCTTTCAGCCAATCAGATGCAAGGATTTCAATAGCTTATAACAGTTACTGCAACTTGTTATTGATAACAAGTTTTATGAAACAGGGCCCTGGAAAACTCTACAAGAGCTTAGGTCAATAACAACCAAAAAAAAGGCAGTGAGGAAATCTCACTTTTTAAAGTGAGATTTCCTCACTGCCAGTAAATGTAAGAAGACGTCTATGAACAAATTTTACTTTTAATCTTGATCCTTTTTACTTGATACAGTTAAGCTCACTATCTAAATAATGAAGTATTGGTGAAACAGTTCTGAAGAACTTCATAAATAATCTTCTTTTAATTAATCTTGAAATTTAAACATTACATTTTATCGCCCTTCTGGTACGAATTCTCTTAGTCTGAAAAAATATAAGTCTAGAAACCTGTTAGAATTTGTTCAAGTTAATGTTCATTTCATTCATGATATTTACACACCATTATATGTGTAGAATACTGTGTGTTTACTAATTATGTAAAATGATCACCATATTAGCTTTATAAGGCCTGGTGAAAAAAAACAAACTCAAATTCAAAGCAGATTCTCTCAGATATTCCTAACCCTTAAAAAAGTGCCTTTTCAAAATTTCTTTTCTAAACACTTCTGGGAGGCGTTTCATCAAGTGTCTTGTCAGTGGTTTTTACCTACAAATTTACTTTCAGCCAATCAGATGCAAGGATTTCAGTAGCTTGTAACAGTCATTGTAACTTGTCATTGATGATAAGTTCTATGAAACAGGGCCCTGTTTTCTCTAAGAACTTACTTGCATCTGGTGTACTGATTCATCTTTCTTAGACAGATTAAGGCGAAATTCTTCGTTCTGCTTTTCACACTCTTGCAATCTCCTGCGGGCAAAATAAAAACAAGACATCATGGAAATTAAGATGAGGTTTGACTGCAAGACCAGTTCGTAGTTAGCACATGTCACAAATGACTCTGAATATCGACAGATATTTTAAACATGGAGAGGTCCAACTTTGTGCCCTTTAGAATAAGCACTCTCGAAGTGGTAGATGTGCCTCATGAATAGCCTTTGTTTCACCTTTTGAAAAGCATATTTCCACCTGGGTATCATGGAATGCACCATTGGTGCATAATTGAATAACGATTACATAACATTCATGAGCACGTCAAGTATTCATGTCAGTTGGTTTTAGAATTTGTCACAGATGACCTTTATCTGCTCATGCTCAGATTGTATCTACGAACTGGCTTATTGTTTTACTTCAGAATACTTAGTTAAAACATATGTCACAATGTAGCATGGCAGTTTATGCATTATATGAAATGGTTAGCCTTAACCCTTTCAGGACAGAAATTATTCAAGGGCTAAATTGATCACATTTTATTCTTCAAATTGTCAACAATAATATTTTTCTTTTATTGCTACATGGTTCTAATAAGGTGTAATGTCTTTGAGAACAATATACATGGTTAGGAATTTCGTCAAAAAGTTGAAAAAATTGCCAATCTTGATGAAAATCAATAATTTTGAACCTCTCAATGTGTTGCCAATTTAAGAGTTTCAAAGCTTATTCTCGTTTTAAAAATTCCTGGCATCAAACGCAATATCGTCAGGCAATAAAAAATGGACATATAGGCCCGAATTCACAAAGGAAGTTTGGTTTAAACCATGGTTTAAACCCCCTCCTGGGTTTTTTAAGTGTACGTGCGCACGGAATCTGATCCAATCATATATTTTCCTTGAGCGCACGCATGGGCAATGTGCGCTTATTTACGCTTATTTTAGTACGCTTACGGAGGTTTAAACCTTACCCATGGTTTAAACCTCCTTTGTGAATTCGGGCCAATGTGTGCAGAAATTTTTGCTCTTTCTACTCATGCATCTGGTATATTTTATAGAGCTCTGAATCAAAAGTTATTGAGCCAAACCACAAAATGTGGTCAATTGTCTTGAAAGGGTTAACTGAGTTGTTATTCTACCATCCTGATAAGGCAAGTATTAAAAGCACATGCTAGATTTTGCGCCACTTTTTCTTCCTTGTCAAACAAACTTATGACAACCGTCTTTCTTTCTCTAAAGCAGACACCTTGACAACTAAATACAATACCTCCATTTAGCATCCTATCAGAGGGACCTATCAACATTCCTGACTTACCTATGAACTGAGTCAAACTTGGCCTTCAGGGTGTGACACTCTTCATCAGCAGAAAGCCATTTCTGCCGGAAATTCTCCATTTGGGTTCCACTCTGGTCCGCCTAAATTAGAAGATAAAATCTAACTTTATTCACATAAAAAAATATATACAAATGCTTAAAGTGTACCAATCACAAAAAAATATTTTGCTCTGTATGTTAGGGGTTTCATGTCGCTATACTATATTCAAAATATGGGCTTCAAATGTTGATTCTATAAAGAGATATTGCAAGTTGAAACACACTCTAAATATATATTACAGCAACTTGTCAGAAGACTAGGCGACGCACAGGCACATAGAATATGTGCCCGCGTGGAACCCAACTCCGAGTTGGGTTCCACGTGAGGGGGTTTTATGTGATCCTTTATTTTCCTCATACTCCTGAAACGTTAACCCATAGAAGCCGAGGTAAAATGTTTTTAGGTTAATTTTATACATTCCAGCTGTACACTAATTATTTGTTTAGGTGACTGGTACACTTTAAAGCATCTCATATAAGACATTAGGCATTAATGACCAAGAAAACTTCATCTGCTTTCTATATACAGTTTCATTAAAAAAAATGTTTTAGCTCTATTTGAAATATGGTAATACTACTACTTTAGTAAAACCTCAAACAGAATTCTGATAATTCCTAATGAAATTGAACATTAACTTGTCCCTGTTTAATAAGCATTGATAAATTTTCTTCAAACTTATTTTCTTATATTCTAACCAAGTTTACAAACAATGCAACTACTAACACGACTACGTTCAAGAGTATGTTTCATCGATAAAGAATGTATTAAAAGAAAACCATCATGCCCTTTACAATGACAAAATTTCTTGTTACTATACCTTTGTAGAGAGTTCTGTAATGAGTTTGGTTTGCTCCATTGTCTTCTGTTCTCTTTCGAGGAGCCTCTCTGTAGCATCAACAAGCTTCTGTTCAGTTGAGCGGAGCATACCTGGCAGCGGTTCTAGCTCCAGAAGTCTTTGCTCTAGCCTGCCTCTCACCTGTCAACAATTAATAGGCCAGTTTGGAGTTATCATTTACTTATCAATTTATTTCATTTCATTATTCATTTACATGTCTTTTGTTTCATTTCTTAATTTGATTAAATCTTAACATAGACTAAACTGGCAATCTTCCTGTTGGTTTGTCTTATTTCAATATCTTATTCATTTCATACCATCATTGCATTTTACAGTCACCATTTACTCAATGATTTAATTTCATTTTTGATGTTATTCTAACACAGAAACATTTGCTGCCTTGTTGTACCTTATCATTTTTTTGCTTATTTTTTCATTTTTTAAATTTCATCATTACATTCATCTCATATAATTATTACATTTTACAGTCATCATTTACATAATGATTTATTTCATTTCAATATTCATCTTTTTCTTGTCATTACTCCATGCAGTTTTTTTAATTGCATTTCAACAGAACTGCTTGCTGTTTTGTCATACCTTGTCAATTTCTCTGCTGGTTTCTTGTTTAACCCTTGCAGCGTCATGTTGACTTTGTTCCAACTGAAGAGATACGTCCAATGCTTCTCTCCTTGACTGATTCATCTGCAACATAAACAAAAGATATGGTTTTCATCTTTAACTGAACTATATAAACTAATGATAAAGATAACCAATAATTCAAAAGAATTGAGTTTTACATTCATTTCATACTAATGGTCAGATATATAGCTTTTACATGTATTAAAATTGCCTAAATACATTATAAAAAGTATTAAAAAAAAAAAAAAAAAAAAAATATATATATATATATATTAGAAAATAATTCTTTCATAAGCAAAAATGAGATGGGGGGGGGGGGGGCTTTTCTAAGGATACAAGAAAAAGACAATGGAACAAGAGAGGTAGAGATAAAGAAAGAGAAAGGAATAAAGAAAGAGAGAAGGGGAAAGAGAGAAGGGGAAAGAGAGAGAGAGAGAGAGAGAGAGACAGACAGACAGAGGAGAGACAGAGAAAAAGTACCGGTAAAGGAAATTTTGAGTAGTATTTCTCCCAATAAAAGAGTAACAGAAAACATCGCTCTTTGTATCTGTTGATGTGATATGGATGAGACATACAATGTAATATACTATAAATACATGGTTGGGAGTGCGTTAGTGCGATCTGGCAACACAAAGGTTTTTATCGTGGTGTACTAACGTACGAGGTGTAGCCGAGTGTGTTAGACACCACAATAAAAACCTGCGTGTTGCTGGATCGCACTAACGCACAAACTCACAACCAGGTATTAATAGTTTTATAAAACAGGTCTACAATCTTAGTGTTTTCTTACAATCTTAGTGTTTGATCCGGATTAGCCGTGCGTTAGTCCCCTCGCCATGCGTTAGTACTTTTTTTTTGCACGGTCACGTGATGTTATTTGAACAATCAGGATGGCTACATTTTTGAACCCGTTTTATAATGACAAATAACTTTTAAAAGGCATGAATGTTAGTAGTCCTGGGGGGTGATTCACTAACAGCTAAAATTAATCCCAAATAAGAAAAAATCAATTTTAGGAACAATATCCATCCTAAGAGCGATATCGCTTTTAGTGACTGATTCACTAAGGTATTTGGGATTGATTCCAGCCTCTGAATTGATTTTAAGGTTGGGAGTGATCCGGATCGCTCCTAACAATCACAAACGGTCACTCCACTGCATGCCCGCCCGCGCCCCAACCTGGGCGCGGCTACGCTGTGCCTGCCTGCACGCCCATTGCCCTAGCCATAGGCCCTAGCCCTGTGTATGTCCAGTCGATGCGTGCGCGCAATTAATGCAGTAGCTAGGTAACGCGCACTAGCTACGCGCTAAGTAGAGAATTAGGTCGGGTGACTGAGGGGCGGTGACTGAAATTTGAGTACGTTGATTGGTTGGAATGAGTGCGCTCGTAAATATTCATTTGCGCTCATATATATTCATGATAAAATTGATTCCATCCTAAAAGCGATTTAGTGAATCAGTAAGGTGGAATTAATTTTAAGCTGGGAATGAAATCAATCCCGAAAATTGATTTTAGGAATGATATCGATCCCAGTTAGTGAATCACCCCCCAGTGCTTACAAATTTCATCAAATACTTAACACAATGCATAGATTATTAGAAAGGTTAGCAGCATTAGAGAAATTTACGTCAAGTATGTTATAACCTGTCATAACACAATGCACACATGTCTGTGACAGGGGCCAAAGAAACAATTCTATATGTAATGTGAAAAAGAGTTGATGACAGGTAAATTTTACACATTATTTACTTTGGACATAAACTATTGCAGCCTTAAAGGGAAGGTTCAGTTCTGGGAAAGGTGCAAAATAATTAGTGAGCTTTCTCATTCCTTTTATGTCAGTTTGGAAGATCATCATAGTAGAAAAACCCCCTGAAAAGGATTGCTCTTCATATGCCCTTATATTCAAAATATGACTACAAATAAGCTGAAATGTTCGGGCTGAACATTAATGCCACTTGTGTGTGTAGTCCCATATACCCATTTCTGTGTGCAGTACATGTGCTTTTCAGCAAGATTGGGTCAATTTCTTATCCATTTTGATGATTCCAAAACAACACAGTATAAAACAATTCTTATGTAGACATGGTCAATCTACCCCAATTGCTTTGAGACAGTTTCTTTCACAATGTAATCACATGACCAGAACTCTACTTTATCTTTAACTACATGGTACAGTAAAGTACTCCTGTCCTCTCTTTTTCTAACAAAAATAAGAGGAAGACATGGATCATTACATAAAACCTAGTACCATATGTGAAAATGTTAACTCTAAAGTGATTCAGGCATTGGTTGATGAAATTATTGATAGATATGTTTTATGAAATAGATATTGCGAATTGTTTAAAATCAACAAAAACAATAAATCACAGGGAAACTTTGAACAAAATATACGTTTAGTTCTAGTTCTACTACTACTACTGCTACTACTACTACTACTACTTTTCAGCTATTTCACTGTGCTATTATTGCAGCTGCAGCAATTCATGATTGTAAATGTCAATAATGTATGCACACTTGATTGACATGAAAAAATAAATTTCTGGCAAAAATTTATCAAAACAGCACTGCAAAAAAATGTCACTAAAACATAAATTGGTTCTCACTCAACATTTAAACCTAATATAATCAATAAAGTTAACCCTTTCATGACAGGAATTATTCAAGGGCTAAACTGATCACATTTTGTTCTTCAAATTGGCAGCAATATCATTTTTCTTTTTGTGCTACATGGTTCTAATAAAATATGTCTTTGAAAACAATATACATAGAAACTTTGTCAAAATTTTGAAAAAAAATTGCTAATTTAATAAAAAACAGTGATTTTGAACCTCTCAATGTGTTGCCAATTAAAAGATTTTGAAGCTTATTCTCCTTTTTAAAATCCCTGGCATCAAATGCAGTAAGGTTATGCAACAAAAATGGACACAATGTGTGCAAAATTTTTGGCTCATCCTACTCATGCATCTGGTATATTTTGTAGAGCTCTGAATCAAAAGTTATTGAGCCATACCACAAAATGTGGTCAATTGTCTTGAAAGGGTTAAAACCTAACATAGTTAAAACAGTTAACATATAGGGCTCCTCAAGATGCTTTTGATGGAAATGCAGTGCTGTGCAATGAATGCATGGAATAAGGGAGCAAAGTGCTTCTCTCAAGATTTGTCTTGTACTTACTGTATGAATGACATGCTGCTCTGTATGTGAGAACTATAATGTAAAATGGGAATAACGGTACACGGAAATAAGCAGTTTTGTATTAGATGCCAAAAGTATGCATATTAGGCTAAAACAAGGGGAACAAAAGAGTGGGGCATTATAAATGAATATGTATGGTTTCTAGCAATCTAAGATATTTGTGAGGAGGGGGAAGGGGGGGGGGTGTGTCACAGAAACTTGGACTAAGAAGCAAATGGTAGCAAAACATTTCAATTGCATAAATGCGCATTACCACGGCACAAACAACAATATAATGTTCATGCTATTCTATTTGTGAAAACTATAATGTATGTATAAATATGAAAATAAAGGTCTTTTCAAAGGTATTATTTCACATTTATGTTTTGGCTATGATGCAATATGTACTCAGTGCACAGGACAATATCCATGCAAACGAAAAACCAACACCATGAGAATATTTCTCTCAAATATTAATATCATTTGCAATTAATTACAGCCATTTATGCCTATCTCTGCTTGATAGATGCAAGAAAAAAAAGATGCAAGAGGTGCATTTCTTTTTTACCTCAATTAACAACAAACATTCTGCTTGAAACCTTCAAACATAAATCAACATTTGAGCCTGATCGGTTAGTCACGGACGGACATTTGACAAATTTTGAAAGTGTGAAGGCCTGTAAAAAATAAGTTATGAGATGTGTTGAGCTATTTTATGTTTCATTGTGAAGGGTACCACTGAAGGTGCTAAATGATGATAAAATTTGGTTGCCATGGTTACCTACTAAAAATAGAATCCATTAAATATTCAATGTCACGGACGGACAAGATAGAAATGGGTTTCTTGACTTATCGGTAATCTTTTGTCATTTCTATCTAAACAAACTGTCACTGACAAATTTTTTTGACTGCAAATGTTAGTCAAGTAAATTGACTTCCCTGTCACATACATAGAATTTTAAAGCAAGCTGTAACTTTTGCTAGAGGTCCGAAAACTTTTTGTCACGGACGGACATTTGGGCGTCACGGACGGACATTTTGAGCGTCACGGACGGACATTAATTTAAAAACTGCATGTGTTCCTATCTAAAATTGCACATACGTACTTCTTGCTTTCTACTTTTTGTTTGAAATTGATTTTATTCCACTATTAAGCAAAACTTAGTTTGAAAACCTTAGTTTTTAAGTGGAATCTATGTCAAAAGTGGATGCCTGTATTGTAGTGTATACACAATGTACAATTGCATGTACTCATGTAGTGTACAATACAGCTTTACATGTACAATATATACTACAGACCAAAATGAACATGTTGAGAAGAATGTGATGTAAGCTTTCAAAATATAACCCTTTAACATTACAGTCATGTAGGTGGACCAAAATCAAACATCATTGGATAAATCTTTCTTATACCTTAGTTTACTTTTTCAGTAAAATCTATAGCCTTCTGGACAAAGGCCCTAATGGCAACAGTTGAGTGTACAAAGCCCATAGAGCCTAATTATATCCTGTTAGTTGAGGGATTGCCCAACAGGATTAGGGTAAGTCATATACATGTATTATAACTTTCTGACCCCCTTCCCCATAAAAAACTGTTTCAGGGTTGATGCAACCAATTCAATTATGAGCATTTAAAATCATATAGTGTCTAAAAAGGTTTCTTCTTGTTATGTGATTACACAATTCTTTTAAATTGTTGGCCGTGTATGATCCTGAACTACAAAGAATCTCTATTTGTCTCAAACGTTACAACTAATTCAAAGCATTCTTACAAAATAGAGTCCAAACATGGCTCTTGCGATCTGGTACCACATCTGACCTCCAATGTTTATAATTTTCAAGCACAACTTGTAATTTAATATGAATATTGATCAAGCTTCGGTATTAATGTTGAATCTAAAACTTTTTACACGTTGCTGATGACCAAAATATCAGCTACAATAATAGCTATAATAATATTAATAAATAAATAAGTAAGAAAATAAGTATTCATCTTCTGTATACATCTGTAATGGATGTCTTTTGCAAATTGATAATGCAGGCTGGCTCCCATTAGAGCCATAGCAAAATCATTAGGTTTTTATGACATTATTTTATTAGCTTGAAAAAGAAAAAAATTGGGGTAGGGTGGGGGGTAATTTTTGCAGTCATATGGGGGATCACAATACTGTATACAGTCCAACCTGCTTTAGTGACCACCTGTATAGAAAGACTACCTGTCTATAAAGACCACAATTTTTGTTTCCCTTTAAAACCGTTTCTCATTAAATCATGTATTAAAGGAACCTGTAGGTAAAGACCACCTGCTCGTAAAGACAGCTTTTCTTGTCTGTCTTGAGCAGTCTTTATAGACAGGTTTCACTGTACGTGATATTTTGGATGAAATATGTTCCATGAACCAATAAGCAATAAAACAATTCATTGAATTTGAAATCTCACAGCATTTACCATTTCAGTATATTGCACTGTCCGTCCGTGACAAAATTAGTGTCCGTCCGTGACAATTTTCAAATTCGTTTTTAGTATATGTATATTTAATTGATCAAGGTTTTATTCATACATGGTATAGGTATCTAGCTAGTGAGATAGCTCAACATGGTTTTCATTTTTACTTTTGCCCCACCAGTGGAAAAAAAAACTTTTACAAATTTTTGCTGTCACGGACGGACAAATTTGCATCAAGATGTGAATGACCATGCGGCACAACCATTTCTGTACAAATATTTTCAAATATTTTTTGGTTTTCAATGGAATGGTGTTTGATCTATAATTATTTGCTAACAAAACTTCAGAAAGTTTAGAGAGAGTTAAACTAGGACCTAATCAATCTTTCTAGAAAATGTCCGTCCGTGACATTAGTGTTCATCACCCCTGTTGAAAAATGGGCCAATCCAATGACTTTCCTGACCTTATCAATTAAACAAACGTGAATTTTAGTAACTTCAGATATTAATGAAAAACCTGAAAGTGATTTCATCATAAAAATCTGAAAATTAAATTTTCACCCCAATGCTCACTCTTAACCGATCAGGCTCATTTCATTTTCACACAATATTAAATAGGAATTTAAATACAAGATGCAACATGATGCAAATAAGAGAAAAACAAATGATAAAAAAGTGCCTAGACTGTACATATCTGGTATAAGTTACATGTATGGCATGCATACATTGTTAGAAACAAGTGTTATAAAATAAGAGCCAAAAATACAAGCCATCGTTAGAACTCCTAGCCACCTCTTTGTAATATGTATAATTTCCATGAGCACTCAGCTTTTAACATACAAAGAGCAATACTGATTGCAATCTGTTGCTTTATTCAAGTTTGTTTTACAGAATTTTTGTTAATCTGATAACTGTGCTGTAACTGAATGACAAAGACATGGAGGTAAATATGTTGATGACATATTTCCTAAATGTTAAATATTTCTTGTTCTTTTTAATTTCCAAATGACGTGCAATATGCCTCTTGAAATCTGTTGTACATTTGCATGTCCTCATTAATGGTTTTTAAGATATCCCCTTTTAATCTAAAATTAATTCTAAAAAGATTTTTTTTTTTTTGCAATGCCAACACTTCATGCATACACTGAAAATGGGGATCATTGCCCTTTCTTCCTTTAAAAAAAAATCAAATTGTGTTTTTCCTAATAAAATTTGAGTGCAAAAGTATTGGAAACATTGTTCCATTAGTAGACAATAATATGGTGCATTTTCCTGTACAAACATGTACAATTGATATAGTGACATCCATTTTAAAAAATTGTTTATAAATTTGTTTCTGTGAATAGAGTTGAAGTTTGTTAAGAACATAATTGTTTTGTTTTTTTTAAATACAGTTCTAAACAGAACATGTAAGGATTCAAAATGTTTGCAAACAGTGTCACTTGTATTGACAAGATGGCAGATACTTTCTGTTAATTGTATCATTTTCTGTCCAATTCATTTTTGGAAAGGTTCATGCATTGGGGGAAGAGTTTGTGCAACTACTCATGCAAGTTTTGTTTACGGATGCTTTTAAAGGAGCTCTCTAGTAATGGATAGTACAAAATTACCTCCTAAACTTAGGGGAAGTATAATGGTATATAGTTAAATATAACCAGTTTTCAGCCAGTGAAATATCACTACATATCAACATCAGATGTTCATTTTGCAATTTCAATTCAATTTTCATTACAGAGGTGTGGCAAGTTCCAAAATATTAAAAAATTAATAAAAAGTTCTATTATTATTATACTATATTCCTTAATCGTTGAAAACATTAATAAAAATTTCCTTTAAAAAAAAATTGACTGAGAAAATAAACACTATTTAAAACATGAATTAATTTTTAAGGTGCCTAAAATGTTAAAATTCAAATTACCTTCACGTAAATAACTTGCATCACAATTTTCCATTTTTAAATAATTATTGGGAAACTTGCTAAAAAATTTGATATCATGCTACATGTATATTCCTTTCATTAGGTTCATAACCTTCTATTACATTATATCTTTTGACTTTCCACTACTAGAGGGCTCCCTTCAACATTAAATTGTGACAGCGAATTGTCACAGACCCACCTGTTTAAATGGAGTTATTTTAGGAGTATAATAGGCAAATTTTCGAGTAGTGTAGGCTAGCTGAGCTGTTTTTAGTGTACAATCAATAAACTGTTCCAAGATGTTGTGAGAAAAATGAGTGAAAATGTAGATAGAAAAGGATGATCTGTTATTAATAAGAGATGAAAATATGAAATTGTTTATATTTTTCAAAGAAGTGGAGTGATATTCTTCTCAAAAGACAAAATGAAAATATATATGGATTATTTATTCTACAATGTTCACATGGTGTGCGATTAGCTTTAAAAACAGCAACAAAATTGGTGTACAAATCCCACTACTTTAATGATTTTATGATTAATCTGATGATATAATGTTGTGAAAATATCGCAAGTGAAAAATGAATCATTTACTCTTTTATATATTCATGTAAATTTTTGTGTGTTGAGTGAACATCGTAAAAATGATCACTTGTAAACATAATCTCTGACAGGCTTTCATAGTAAAAAAAACTTTTATGATCAGTATTATAACTGAAAAGGAGGAAATTAAAAGATGACGGTAGTACAACCTCAAACTCCACAAAAACATGCACAAATGAATTAGGTTTGGAAGGAACAATATTAAAAGTGTTAGGAGCAATAACAAAGTGTAACTGACCTGTGCTTTGTAATCTGCTACGAGGGATTCGTATCGCTGTATACTGGATTTGAGTTGGTCAATATTGGAATGTGCATGGGTCAACTTGTCCTGGACTTCTCTAAGAGAAATCTGGTGAAAGAAGAGCACAGATAGAGAAAAGGAAGTGGGGGAAAGAGAGAGAGAGAGAGAGGGAGAAAGAGGGGGAGAAAGGGAGAAAGAGAGAGAGAAAGAGTGAGACGGGGGAAAAGGAAATAGTGATACAGATGATATAAAGAAGGCATAAAAACATAAAGTAACAAACTTGAGTGAGAGGAGATGGAAAGTTTATAATCCAATGTTAAAAGTAATTGTGCAAAAATGAATGAATATGGCCTGCTGGGTAAAATATTAAGTCATTTTTTACCAAAATTTTTATTACTATTCAACTACAAGTAGGTGTTCCTATTTATCTATTTTACACTACATGTAGATTATTTTACCAGCTCACTGGTTCTCATCCCAGGATATCTCAAATTTTCTATTATCTTACCTGTATTCTCTCATTCTCCAGTTTGAGGTTACTTGCTTCTGTACTCTTATGATGTAGATCTGTGTTGACTCGGTCTAAGTTCATTTTGGAACTCATGTCTAGCTCCCTCAATTGCATCTCCGCTTCTTCTATTTTCCTGTCAAAAACAACCAAATCCAATAATCACAGTTATTATGAGTGAAATTTGTACAGAAAATGCCAATATAGACTTTATTCCCGTCCATGCCCTCCACATATTCTACCCAAGAACATTAATTGCTCTCCAACTTCACCCAATAGACCTGTTCACAAAGTTATTCAAATTTATGGATGTTTCTTTCCTGGGGACCTAGTAACGAGATATTCCACTAACCTGTTATTAATGAATGAACTACAATACTTGGAATCCATTTGCATACATTACTTGTTGCTATGTCTGACAAGCCTCTGACAAGCTTTCAGGTTGTCAAGAACAACCTTTGTTTTAAAAGTATGCATAAAATTTGAATATATTTGTGAACAGGTCTATTCAACTTAGAAGTTGACCTTGAACCTGCCTTCAAATTAACCTTCATCTCAGTCTTACAATACTTAAACCTGTTTATTTTTATCCCTCAAGCATCTTATACTGCATGAAAAAATACTGAACCTTCACCTTTTCAGGGCACTATTTTCACTCTCAAGGTGATTCTTCTCCCTGTTGACCATGCTGTTAAGTCCTTTTCCTTCCTCCAACTGGGCGCTCATCTCGGCTAGCTTGGTCTCTGCCTCTAGGACCTGGAGCTGGAGCTTCTCTACTGCATCCTCGCTCCTTGATGCGCGGTCCTTCTGCACCCGGGTTGCTCTCTTGAGGGCATCCTTGTCTGCTGACGCCTTCTCTTTGGCAGTGAGGAGCTGGGCCCTGAGGTGGTCGGCTTCAAGCTTCTCTCGCTCTGTTTGATTCTCAAGATTCTATGATTGAATGAAAAGCATATTAAAAGACAATTATAATAATGCCCATTTACGACATCCATATATTAAACAGAAATATGATACATGTAGCTCCTAAAATCATTCTTTACTTTAGCAATTACTCAACATTTGCTTTAAGTTGGTGTTGAGCTAACTTGGCATCAGGGCAAACTTGGCATTGGTGACTAGTTTTCAAGAGATTAAGTGCAAGTATACACCAATCCTCTAAATGGCTCTAAATTTCAAGTTTTTGTAGCACTGAACTTCATGAAATTTTCAACGGCATCACTGCAGTAACTATACCACACTTTCCTTGAAAAGGGGTGTTTTGAAAGATGTACACAATGCAAAAATTGATTAAGTATTTGCAATTGATTAAGTTTTCATGGCTAACTCTGCCTAATTATTTTGCTGAGTCCATGTTGTCCTTAGTGCTGAGTTAGTTGGGATCTCTTTTAAGCTCACCCTGATCTGAACTGCCATGCGATTGCAGTCAGCCTCTCGTTTCCTAAGCTGATTCTGAAGATGTGCTCTGGTGGCCTCCGTGGTCCCATGCAGGTCTGCCAGGGACTTGGCTTGCGTCCGCTCCAAATCCAGGTTGGCCCTCATGGAATCTACAGCTCTGGAACTCTCCAGGACCTCAAGCCTCAGGCTCTGATTCATGGCTTCTGCTTCGGTGAGTTTCTTCAGGAGGACGTCTCGCTGTTCCGTTGCTTGGCTCTGACGTGACTGTAACAAATACAAAGGTGAATGTTATTACGTATATGGCCAACGAGAAACCCTAGACTCTTCTGGAATCCGAGGATGAATGCACTTAGATTAGTAGCCTGCTTACAGCTTTGCATCACTTAACAACTGCTACATATATAAGAAATATCCCTTCACACAAAAAAATGTATGTCCTGCAATTAACAAGTGGCTAAATCACTATTCTTTCACATGGAGTTAAAGGGGAAGTCCACCCTGATTAAAAGTTGGTTTTGAAAGAAGCAGAAATATTAAAGAAACAGATCAGTGAAGGTTGAGCAAAATATGATAAGGAATAAGGAAGTTACAAATTTTTGAAGTTGTATTCAATCAAACACAAATTGGCAACTCCGTGAAGCATCTTGTAAGCTCCTCTCCCATTTGCCCTGTACCCCCCCCCAAATTGTTAATTTCCATTTTCTCTAAAGAAAATATTCAATCATACATAATAATTCATATGATTTATATTGCGCCCAATCCACTTTGTAGAGTGCTCTAGGCGCAGATTATATAGGATGAAGAAAGGAAGATAATTATTACAAATACAAGAAATGAAGAAAGGAATGGAAAAACAATATTAACAAGTGAATGAGTAAATTACGCAATGCGTAATAAATGTCCCCGCCGGAAGTGCAGATCTGTGGAAATTAACTAGCCTGAACCTTAAAACTTCAGTGAAAAAACTTTAGTGAATAAAATAATAATGTTACTGCATGCAAAAGAAGAGAATACCAACAATGCATGTATACAACTGAAATATAAAACATGAAAACATTATGAAACTTCAGCCATTTTGAATAAATTTGCATAAATTTGCATGAATAATGAATTTCAAAATTCTGTGTAGAAGTTTGGAAGCCCCCACCCAGCCCTATCAGATAAAACAATCGGAATCAAAATCCGATGTGAAATAGAGGAGAAGTAGCATTTTTCGTCAATTTTGAATAAATTTGCATAAATTTGCATAATTAATGAATTTCAAAATTCTGTGTAGAAGTTTGGAAGCCCCCACCCAGCCCTATCAGATAAAACAATCGGAATCAAAATCCGATGTGAAATAAGAGGAGAAGTAGCTTTTTTCGTCAATTTTGAATAAATTTGCATAAATTTGCATAATTAATGAATTTCAAAATTCTGTGTAGAAGTTTGGAAGCCCCCACCCAGCCCTATCAGATAAAACAATCGGAATCAAAATCCGATGTGAAATAGAGGAGAAGTAGCATTTTTCGTCAATTTTGAATAAATTTGCATAAATTTGCATAATTAATGAATTTCAAAATTCTGTGTAGAAGTTTGGAAGCCCCCACCCAGCCCTATCAGATAAAACAATCAGAATCAAAATCGGCCAAGAAATGACGGAGAAGTAGCATTTTCTAACATTTGAGCACACACGGACAGACGGACGGACGGACGGACACACACACACACACACGCACACACGAACGGAGCCCGTTTCATAGTCCCCTCGCAAACTTCGTTCGGCGGGGACAACAAAGGGAAGCATTGAACAGGTAAGTTTTTAGATTGCTCTTAAATGAAACAAATCTATTCCTTCATCAAAAACTAAGAAAATGAAAATTTATGAAATTTTCTGTACTGAGCAAACAGAAGAGGAGCTTGTAAGATATGTCACCGAGTTGCAAATTAGTGTTTGATTGATTACAATTCATCAAAAATTCATAACTTTCTTATTTCTTATGGGATTTTGCTCAAACTCTCACCAATCTGTTTCTCTCATTTTTCTTCTTTTATTCATATCAACTTAATACCAGGATGGACTTTCCCTTTAATGTTCTTATGGCTCTCAACAGATGATGTCCGAATTTTCACTCTATTTCTTTAATCATAAAAAATGAAAGATAAAAGAACAAAAAGAATAATCCATCCGATACCTGTCTTTTATGCTCATCCCGTAGCATGGACCGTAAAGAAGAATTTGTGGTTTCAAAATCCTGCAGTTTTTCCAAAAGGAGGTGCCTCTGCTTTGCTAGTACCTTGCTATCTCTAGCAGTCATATGCTTCTCCTGATTTACAAAGGAAGAAAAGAAAAATAACTTACATAAAGCATAATACAGAGAAACCTATATATAAAGACCGCTCAAGGGAGACAAGAAAAACGGTCTTTATGAGCAGGTGGTCTTTATGTACAGGTTTCTTTAATACACGTTTCAATGGGAAACACTTTTCAAAGAAAACAAAAATTGTGGTCTTTACAGACAGGTGGTCTTTCTATACAGGTGGTCGCTAATGCAGGTTTGACTGTACTTCATAATCTCTTCTAACTTAATACTCCTCATTTAAAGGGAAAATGAAATAGCAATTTTTATATTCAAAGTTGCTTATTGTAGTTCACAAGTAAAAGGGTTAATATAAGTCAATGAGGCAAAAATCAAAAATTATGGTATGAGATGCCATCATCTCCCTTTTGAAAAGTAATGTTATCAAACTCTTTGCTACCATACCGTGTTCTCCTCAACAATGTACTATTTCTCACCTCTCGCAGTCTTTGAACTACTTCTCTCAATTCATCTACTTGGTTGGCGGCTGACTTGGCATCCATCTCAGTTTCAACAAGCTTCTTCAAGAGTTGGTCTCTCTCAGAGCTGGCAAGACTCTTCCCCAACCTTAGAAAGATGGGAAAGAAAAAAAATTTGGTTTGGTCACAATAGAGAAAGGATAAGAAATAGGTTTTTGGTCACGATAAATTCCTTCACAGTCAAATATCAGTTCTCAGGCTCCAGCTTAGAAGTGTAGAAAGCAAAGTGTGTAAAAAGCACAGACATGTAGTTCTACACACAGACCTTCACATTGCTACACAGAAAGGTGTATCAGCATGCAATATTAAACGAACTAGACACCACCCTTTTCATGATATTGTATAGCTTTTATAAGCCCTCTGATTCACTGTGATACATTGATGTAGATTCTGACTGACCCATCTGAAGGACCATCAATCAACAGGTTCCCAAAGAGTCAGGCGTGTGTCTCAAAGGACCATTAACGACAACAAATCCCTTGAGGAAAGATAAACAATCAATGTAATATTTAGATATTCTTACTTTGAATTCTCTGCATCTTCTTTCAGTTGCTCCATAGACTTTCTCAGAAGCCTATTCTCCTTCTCTGTGATGTGCAGCTCCTCTTTGAAACCTAAGAGCTCCTCCTCCTGATCCTCCAGAACCTTCCTGGAGAGTTTGAGCTCCTCCTGGGCCCTTTCGGCTGCTCTCTTGCTCTTCTCCACCTGTCTCTATCATAGTAGAACAAGTTGAAAATGGAAATTCTCATCATCAATTTCAATTTTACATTGCGAAGGTAATCTTGAGTTATTGAGGTAGAAATGATAACTCTCACACAACAAACAAATTCAAGCTTAATTTAAAAATCTTTATAATAAAAAAGAGAAATTTGTCAAACAAATCTCAGGAATTAGTACAGACAGGCAAAAACATTGTGAAGAAGACCTCCGTAAAAATAACTTACGTAATACCAATCTTTGTTGGTGAATAGGGTATGCCGTTATCAGCAAGTTTTTAAATTATTTTTTCTTCAAAATTTTGCAGGCTTATGGAGAACATGGAGGACAGTAATATCTTGATTCTTTATTTTTTTAAATTTTTTTTTGATCAACTCTGGAAAAACTTGGACATAACTTCTCTTGAAAGACTGTTTCAATACCAGAACGTAAGATATCTTTATTTTCACGACTATAACTGAATTGATTAATATGAAAGAGAGCTGCAAATACAGAACAGGTGTTCTTCATTAAGAGGGATGAAAAGGAAGAAGGAAAACCACAGTACTTGTGTCTTGAGAGAACCGACTTCTGTCATGAGGGTGTCAATCCGATGCTCATAGTCCCGGTACTGTTCTTCCACCCTGTTATCATCATTTCCTAAATCCTCCATCCTCAATGTAGAACTGGATCCATCCCTGGTTGGGGCCTGGATGTCTAAGCGAGCACCAGATCCCTGTCGTGAATGGAACAATGTGGATATGTCGCTACACACATTGTAATGTATGCTTTTAACACTTGAAGAACCTTGGTTAGCATTGGTTGATTGGTAGGGCGGGGGCTTCATCATCCTACTATTTTACAATTTCTCTTTTATACCATTATGAAGTATATAGGTATCAGATAGAAAGGAACTCCTTGGATGTTTGAGTGACTTATTATTGCAGCAGTTCATATCATCAGCAAAAATGCTTCACAAATCGTAAAAATTTGATTACCAATATCCTCCTCATCAAATTATATCACAGTCATCATCATCATTACCACCACCATTAAATGATCATTATCACTATCATCATCATCATAATTAAATTGCAAAATTAAAATTTCATAAATCTAATCATTACCATCATCATCATCATTCATATCATTATATCATCATCATCATCCACACCACGTTTACCACCACCATCAGCCTTACATTCCAGCTAAATTTCTGTCCACGGGTGGTCTTGGCAGGTGCAGGTACCCATGGTCCTCTTGCACTGTTTGTAGGTCGCAGGTTCCCAGCTGATCCCAATGTTACGTTGACACGATTCTTGCTAGCTTTTAGCTTCTCCTATGAGTTAGAATTGAAGAAAAAGTATGAGCTAAAATATAGATAGTATTTCATGTACATACATGCAAGTGTTCATCAAAGTAAACAACAATGTAGTACACCTTTGTTCAGATAAATATTTTTCAAAAATAGAATTATTAAACTTTTCAAATGAGCAATATTGGATATATAATTGTGAGAAATGAAAATGAGAGAATAATGGTTGCGTAGCTTATATATATATATATATATATATATATATATATATATATATATATATATATCACTAATTCGCCCTAAAAGGGGAAATGGTAAAAAAAGCATAGCAAAGGAGAAAATTTATATAAACCTGTTTATACATAATAAAGGATATGATAAAGGACATTTCCTCAAACAGCACATATTTTACCCATGGCACAATATGAACCCTGAAATTTGAGATGCATGCATAAGGCTACCCAACATTTAAAAAAAAATTGGAAGGGTCCTCATATCGGTGGACGCTCATTATAGCATTGTGACAGCGAAGCTACAGGTTGTGATATGGCAGGCAAGGTCAGAAAGTCTAGTTCAAAACGTAAAGGAGAAATGCATATTTCTCCTTATAGTCGATTTCCCCCTTTCGCTGCATTTTTTACCACATATTTTCGCCCTAAGTAGGTATCTAATGAAATATATATATGAAGTTTTGATCCTTAAAACCTATTTTTTCAGTCTGACCAATAAAAGATACATCATGGATTACACAAGTTAATGATGCACTGAATAAAGCTGCCAACAATTTTTTTGGTAAAAATACATAGGAAGAGCTGTATATTCAACTCTTGAATGTACTAAAAGTCCTTAAGAAATCTCAAAAAGATCTCTCGCTGGAAAAACCAATGAACTACCGGTAAATAAAATAGGTGTGAGGAGCAAAAAAAGTCATTTCACATTGCATTCTGGTTAATGGTGAGTACACTATATACCTCTACTGCAATTGCAGTAGCAGATTTCTTTGCTCCTTTCTTGACGTGAACGTGGACGGGTGTCTCCTGGTCAACATGGACATGGATTGGTGGAGACGCACTTAGAGATGACTGTACTTTATCGATTGTCATGGTTACAGAATCATCTCACTACAAATAAAAAGAGGAGAACAAAATATTGTTTTATTAGGGTGCTTCACGAGTTCTGCTACCTAAATATTCAAAATAGGATGAAGAAAAGAAACCAAGTAGGCATATGAAAATAGTGGATTCAGACTTCAGAGTGCCATTAACAATTGAAGTACACATCTAATTGATGCAATTCAGTCTTGTTCAATCATAGGACCTGTACATCATCCGCGTAAATTACTTTCTGAAAAGCACCCTAAATGGGGATTGCATTACGAGTAGTTTTAATACCCTTAACAGGGAAACCTGCCCAACATCTCTGATTTTTATACTGTTAATTAAAGGCGATTTCATATCTTGCGTTGTATTTCACATCCTATTTGATGATTATATCATCATCATAGACCTTTTTCAGCTAAAAAGGAAGTGTAAAAGAAATTTAAACTAATTTGGAACACATTACTGAACTATATTCTACCCCCCTTCCGCGGATCTTCTTCCTATCACCTCTGAATTTGATACCCTTTTTTCTTGATTTTTGGTGTTTTTGATATCCTAAACGTGTAACCCAGGTTACGAGCCTAATGCTGAAAAAGTACCCTTTTATCCGTTTTTGTGTATGTGGATGATGTACAGGCCTCAATGAGACATGTCTGTCTGGATGTCTTCCTATGGAAGGAGTCATATAATTTGAATACAGTTAAAGCCATCAATATGTCAGGACAGCCTCTGACATGTTTTCAGATGTGCAAGAGGAAATTTCAAGCAAAAAAATATGCACACATTTTGAATATATACACACGTGAACTGGTATGCATGGGCTATGGAAAAGCCGAAATACACCAGCATATATGTACACTGACACAAACTGTACATCCAACATTATGGACTGCCACTATACAATTTACATTACACACATATTTCTTGTAATCATAGGTCAGGATGGTACACATTTGGGTAGTTACATGTATAGTACTATGAATAATACGTGTGTGAATGAGTACAACTCTTACAGATAGAGCTTATGAATGGATCAAAAAGTGTTTATCAGGTTGCCATGGAGACAGAATGCACAATAACTAAATTTGCATAGAGGTGGATATTGCACCTGTCATAACTCTCTTTGCCTCCATCACCCATCACCTGCTTTCATTCTCTTCCCCCTCAGCTTTCCAAGGCTGCAGTTTTCAAAAGCATGATTTTAAAGGTAAAAGTTAACATTTTGACATGATTGTAAAAGAAGTTGAATGCTTTTTCAATCCGCTTAGAGTGCAAGAAAAAAAAATCACTGAAGCTTCCAAGAAAATAAAGATAAAATCAATGCGAATTTTCAATAGGTATATAGCAAAAAAGTCATTGTGTAATTCATATTTTGGCCTAATTGTGGAATACATGTAAGTCCTCCCTCATTCAGTATGTATGCACACACTTGCATGTTATATCTATTGAGGGGGAATGAAGTCCCCATAGCCTTGCACGCAACAAACCCATATGTGTGGAGTGAATGAGGGGGACCTATTTCACGATAACGGCACAATTTCATTTGCTGCAATGAAATGTTTGCCTTTCCAACACATGACACACCAAAGGCAAGACAAAAAACAACATACATGTAATTATAACTTTGATCACTTCTTCAAATTGTAGTCTACTAGTGGAAGCAACCCGAGTGCCTGCATGTACCAACGTAAATCATTTTTTTTTTAGAAGTAAAAGTACATCATCAAATGTATATCACTGAATGAAGAAAAGGTCTTGCATTCAAAATACAGTATTTCTCA
Organism: Heliocidaris tuberculata; assembly: GCA_025618425.1. Classification (NCBI taxonomy): domain Eukaryota; kingdom Metazoa; phylum Echinodermata; class Echinoidea; order Camarodonta; family Echinometridae; genus Heliocidaris; species Heliocidaris tuberculata. The sequence goes on from CM046848.1 coordinate 28,255,034, forward strand.
TAAAAATTGTATCATTTTTATAATTTCAGCAATAGAGCTAAAGTTTGAATATTGCATATTTTTAACCTCATATGTGACCCACACAGTCACCAAGCTGTCTCTAAAATGCCAATGATAATTCGTTTTTAGTTTTGTATAGGCCTACATTCCCTTTTACCCTTTCGCGACATCACTCCACATTTTGTGGTTTGACTCAATAACTTTTGATTCAGAGCTCCATAAAATATACCAGATGCATGAGTAGAAAGAGAAAAAATTTCCGCACACACTGTGTCCATTTTTGTTGCATGACCATATTGCGTTTGATACCAGGAATTTTAAAAAGGAGATTAAGCCTTAAAAACCTTAAATTGGCAACACATTAGGTTCAAAATCATTGTTTTTTTAATAAAAATTGGCAATTTTTTCAACTTTTTGCCAAAATCTGTAACCATGTAGAATGATTTCTAAGACGTTACACCTTATAAGCTCCATTGTAGCACTGAAAGAAAAATGTTATTGTTGCCAATTTGAAGATCAAAATGTGATCAATTTGGCCCTTAAAAATAATTCATGTCCTGAAAGGGTTAAAAAAGGGGATTCTCACCATTCAAATTTTTTTTCTAGTCTTGTTAGAAAAAGGGCTTACTTATCTCACATTATGTAAACAGGGTGCTAGGGATCAATAGCACATATTCAGAGAAATTAGGCTTTGAAAAACAGAACAAAAGAGTACACTCGGCTAATCTCTCTAATGATCCAGGCAAAAGAAGATATGAAAGGTGGATAGAAAACAGTGGGGAGAGATTCTAGCTAAAATTTGGTCTACATCCTGCTGTTCCTCTATTCATTCTGATACAATTAATTGGAACTGGGAAATATGTTTCCAGAGTACATGTGATTGAGGTAGCAGTAATATATTCAGCCAAAGTGCAGGATTGCCGACTATAGAGGTCTAGATCTAGTCCAATTGAACTGAATCAAACCTTTTCACTATTCATTCTGTTGCGTGATTCAGACTGCAGGGTTTCAGACTTATGGTTCTGAGCGAAACAGCAGGGGAGATTGTGTATTTACCATAAGATAAAGATTGATCAAATGAATTATTATTACTATTGCATCACACGCATTGCCATTGGGGCAAACCCGGAGAATAGGGGACCAGACGCGCATCTAGTGTATTGTCACACACAGTATTGAATACAGCACGCGCGTCTGGTCCCCTATTCTCCGGGTTTGCCATCATTGGCATTGGTTTCCTCTTTCCCCTCAGCTCACATCACTCACAGAACCATCACTGTCTATGTGGGGCTGTGTCAATTTCGGCGACGGTCATGACCTCTAAGTTTCTAGGTAAAAACACTAATATAATCAGCAACAATATGAGAAAACACTTCCTTCTACATTTTCGGATGATAAAATATCTGATTTCAATTTTCATGTCAGATTCTTCAATACACTGTAGGATCTTTATCATCATCTTGATCAAGTGAAAATTTCAGGCTGTTTTTGGCCGGCGATCTAACTCCTTTCCAGCATACATAATGTGCTAGTAAGTGATCACACACTGCGTATGGGAGGCAATTCTCTGCGGTATGAAGGTACGGAGTGCGAGGTTATCTACAATAATCTTGCATATGTGCGAGTGCCCTCACATAGACTTTGCACGCACAAGAGTGTGCGTACAAATGAACAATGGTTTCCTCAATTCAACCACAATAAAGAAATAATATGATGGGGGGAACTAGAGCTACGCACTTTGTTTCCAGCAGTTAAAAATTCACTTTTTCAATGATCTATGCCAATTTCTTTCATATATCTTGGTTCTACATAGGCCTACTCTTAAAATTAAATCCCTGAGAAAATTACGACGGACAAATATCAATAACATTAATTTTCAAGTCGATGTCGATACCCATGTCCAATTTGGTCGACAAAATGAAAGGGTCCTAAAGCTACGTACGCATGTAATAAATGAAATCAAATGTCTTTGAAGCCGACTGATGTAAATTTGACCCCAATTTGCAAATACATCTAGTGATAATTTCACGAAAAATAAACACTGATAAAGGGAAATTGCATTCTTTTTGGCAAACATAAATGATAATCTCGTTGCTCAGTCACACCAAAAGTTTGGCGCATTGAACGTGTTGCATTGCGCGTATTTGGGGGTGCATAGCTTAAAGTTTAGGCCTGCGTAGCTTTAGGACCCCTGACCAGTCAGAGCGCGTTGAAAGAGAGAGTTGTGACATGCGCATCATAAGCCTACGCGTACGCGGTCTGTTTAAAAACATGGTGGATTATGGAGCTCCCAATAGTCGCCTTTTATGTACATTCTCTACGGGAGGGAACTATTTGAAGCTCCATGAAATGACAGACTAATCATGCAGAAGTGACCTCCAGTGACAGTGTCATTGTCAAGACTCTAACTCTGCCCCTGATACAGCTGTATTCTTCAAACAATTTCGTACTAAATTTAAACAAGCAACCGACAATGAAATAGATTAAAATAAATTATTTGACTTTAAGCCTTTGCTTTGACATTGTTCGAATTTTGGTCACCCAATCATCGGGATCGGACGGAGGCATATGGCATGGTGCAGATCAGAGATCATGACGTCGCCGGCATCTGGCCGGCTAGCAGAGGTCAGACAGGTGGATGGGAGTCCGTAAGCTCGACTTCCACTTCTTTATTTTTGAAACTTCACAATCAAAACAAATGTCAAATGAAATTCCCGGTAACTTACCAAATGATCACATCAGTTCAACAGTTATCTACAACAAGGCGTTATTAAACCTGAGGCTGAAACATGAAAATCGTCAACAATCTGCTAGACTTTGTCCTTGAGAGCAAAATATTATGGGTATTTTTACTTTCCAGCAGAACATATTCTCATCGTACACACACATTCATCAAGCTAGCACGTTCAGCAGCGCAGCATGCACAACGGTAGAACAAGCAAGCCTTAGCCTATACTATAGCCCAGCCGGCCGGCCCGGCCCCTGGATCATGCGAGTATATAGAGTCTAGCTGTAGAAGTCACGAATTCCCAGGCCGACGCGTCCGGTCGATCGCGTCGCGTCGGGAAGCTCAGCCGCTGGTAATAATCGACCGTTGGAATGATAAGAAAAATGAAAACAATAACAAAGACGCTAGTTGTGCTGCGCTAGCTGTCGTTAGAATGTTTGCGGGACCCGTTGCTGATTGCTAAATTTATCAATGCTAAAAAATTCTTTTCTCCGTCACATACCGTACCTTGTTTTGATCTTTTTGTTTAGGGCTGTAAAAAGTTTTCTCTTGTTTATATTTCACATGCATGGACTAATTTAACCAATATAGTTAATATGTCTCCCTTTTTTTTTTTTTTTACCAAATGCCATGAATAGATATGAAAAACATGAGAAAAAAGGAAGAAGTAAGAGAGTAATAATGAGAGCATGAAGGGAGAGAATAAAAGATGAAGGAGCAGAAATAGAAGGAAAACAAAAAAAAAAAGAAAAAAGGAAGTACAGGAGTAATAAAAAGAGCATGAAGAGAAAGAATGAGATTTCTGAGATAGCAAATTTAGATGAAAATTTTTTGCCTTAATTTGTACTGATTATACTGAAGTATACAATTTTGAACCAGTTTTTGTGTTTTGACGAGCTCTCTAGCTGTTCTTTCCTTTTCTTTTTTTTCTAAGGATCTCTCTTTCCCTTCCTTCCCCTTTCTCCTATCCCCTTCTCTTTCCTCTCTCAATCTCTCTCCCTCCCTCCCCTTCTCTTTTTTCTCTTCCCCATTCCTCCTCTATATTCCTCTACCCTCCTCTCTCTCTCTCTCCCTCCCATATCTACTAGAGTCCCTTGATAGAAAGAGTAACGACAACCCGTGATTTTGAATGCCATTTTGTGGCCACTATTACGTAACATTTATGTTCAATTCTGATGAGCACCCGTGTGTTCTAAATAGAAAGAATATGAACGCCATTTGGGGCCCAAAAATAGGACGTTCATGTCGTAACTCTATCTATAAAGGGACTCTTATATCTACTCATCTCTACCTCCACCACAGACAAAAGTAATGAAATCAAAAAAATGATTTCAGTTTCATCAAGAAACATGGCTTTACTGGTCATAACTGTAATCAGCTGATTTCTGTACATAGTTCATTTGACACAAGACACTACCATTTCACATATTTATCAATGTCTCTATGTGCTTCCACAGAGCTTGGATTATTACCCTGGCTCATCCTACACTGTAGATGTAGCTGCCCTTATGAAGGCTCTGAAGCTTCAAGGAATAAATTCCTACCAGTACCCATTTTTCTTCACCTGGGTCGAGAGTGGCAAATGTAGATTAATGTCTTGCCAGCAGACGTTAGTGCCGGGCTGGGATTCAAACCCTGTACCTTATGATTTATTCACTAGACCACAAACACCACTACATACATGGCAGCAAAAATTTGCACGGATCAAGCTCAAGAAACTTAAATTGGTAAATTGTGTTAGACAAAATACAGCACATTATTCTCAAAGCTCTTTAGCCAGAAGTTTGTTCATCCAAAGGTGCATTATTCCAAACAGTTCATGATCAACAATCCACAGAATACATCAACTTTCAGGTTTACACATCAAGTGTATATATTGATAACTCATTTCATTTCCAGATCAATGAAGACCCAAATATAGGACATTTGCATTCTGAATTACTAACCTTCAGAGTTCAGAATTACAAACCACTTATCAGACTAATACATTAATTGTGATGATAAAAAAAGATCTTATAAAGCATAATCAGTTGTACACAACACTTACATTTTATCCTAAACAATAGCTTAAGGTTTTTCTTTAATGTTAGAGGTTCTGGTCAAAATCCAATAACAATCCCAGAGCCATTGATTAATAAAGATATTGCTTCTCTATCAACTTGCTCCACTGGGTGTATATGGGCATATCCAAGATATTTTATCCCATATGTTACAAATGATATCAAAGATTTTTAGTATAATAATAATTGTGTAACTATTGTGACAGAGCAAAACAAGTTTTACATAAATTGTCCTTCCTTTGTAAATAGCTCTCTCTCTCTCTCTCTCCCCCCCCCCCCCCTTCAGTGGAATGGATTAGTCCAGAATCTTCTTGCATTTTTCAGTGTACTTTCTGTTTGGAAAAAAAAAAACCCACCGCACTCAGCTCATCGGCCACAAAGAGCCTCTTAAGAAAGTTCTCCCCTTGTAACAGATACAGTCATCAGTGTCAAAGTTCAAAGAATGAATGCTGATCTAATACATGCACTTGCTTTATGGGTCTTCTTCTTCTTTCTTTCTTTCTTTCTTCTTCTTCTTCTTCCTCTTCTTTCTTCTTTCTTCTTCTTCTTCCTTCTTCCTTCTTCTTCTTTCTTCTTTCTTCTTCTTCTTTTTCCTTCTTCCTTCTTCCTTCTTCTTCTTCTTCTTCTTCATCATTGCCATTTCATGCTCCGTTACGAAGGGAGGAATAAAAGTGGAAAGACCCTATACCATCTTCTTCTGGATTTTTATTTCCTGTGTTACACTATGAAAAGGGTGGTGTGAGATGGGAAGCCACCCTCCTCTGGCTGAGAGAGCACCAAAAGGACCATGCCTGTTGGAGTTAAGTGGGCAGCCCTATTAAAGCGTGGATCAGAGAGAATATAAAGGAAAAATGACATCTTTTATATTAATCATGTTTATTTTATCATAAATGGTAGTATATTGGACAAATAGTACCAAGGACTTGCCAATATGCACTTTCCTTTGTAAAATTGCCAGTGAAAGACACATTTATTCAGTGAAATGTGTCCATAATCATATACTCTGTTATAGTTATTAATTATGCAGTCCAGCCCAAGCATGTAGATGTATGAATGTTACACAAGAAAATGGGCGGTGTGGTACAATTTGGCACATAAAGAAAATATAATATACATGTACATGCATAGAATCTGCAGTTTAAGTGTTTAACTCAAATCTACTTTTAGCATCACACTGAGGAACACGTAAGATTTTCTAACATAAATATAAAGGTTTTTTTTTACAAGGCACATGAAAACACACAAAAGAGCTGCTTCATCAGTTTATGTACACATTCACAATGACTTATCAGTAAGGTAAAAACAAGTCTTTCATTAATATCCACAAGTTTACATGTTACATTTATGCATAGGTGACAGCTATTCACCCATTTGTTAATCTTGTTCAGGAACTACCATGATTTAAAAGAAAACACTTGTTACTTTGTTTTGAAAAGGAAGAAAGAATTTCATGTATATACTGTATATACTTTCTGCAACAACTTATTTGGAACAACCAGAAAGATTTTTCTAGTGATGAACTAGTATTTGCTATTTTTAGTTTAATTATAATCAGAGCGATAGCCTATGTGCAGAGAGGACTGTTGGTATTCAAAATATCCATTCATCAACTTACAGTGTATGTTAATGGTCATAGCTGACAGAGAGTGGAATGAATTCATTGGTTCTCTCAAAGTGTGTAATTTGTGATTAGACAAATTGTCAGGGATTCTAGAGACAATAGTTAAATTCTCCTGGAAAGCAAATCAAAAGCTTTTCAGTCAAGTGAAGTGTCTTTGATTATTAAGCAACTTAGCACATTTGAAATTAATGCAAACCATGGCTAAACCTGTTTCGTCCGTTTAGGTAATGTTTCAGTCCCATCGGCTTCTTCCAAGAGTCTCTTCTTGCTGTTTGTATGAGGAGAAGGAGATCTTGTGTTTTGGTTAACAGACTTTGTGGGGCTGCCTTGGACTTTTTCAGGTGTCCCTGAAGACACAGAAACATGGTCACTGCATGCTTTCTGTGAAGAGCTTGATGGGCCTGAAAATGCGCCAACTTCCCTGTGGGATTGATGAAGCGATGGTGTCTCTGTGCCAGTTTGTGCTCTTTCTGAACCTGACTTGATTACTTTCTGCCCTGCAGGATATCCGAAGGCCATGAACACTTGTGGGTGTACTTCCTTTCCATCACGAATAGATGCCTCGATGCCATGGTCTTCCACTTCACTTTCAGTATCAGAAGACACATCGACATAGTCAACCTCACAGTTTCCTTGGCCTTGATCATCAGGTGCAGTCACATTCTTCTTCTGTGAAGCACTCCTTGTTCTACGTGCAACTCCATCCATATCTTTCACGGCATCTTTCCACCTGGCACTTGGTTTGAGCTTCTGTGTTTCTTTTCCTTCTGTCTGTTTGGGAGGTTTCTGGACAGGTGTTTTATATTTCCTTCTCCCATCTTGCTTTTGCTTCCTCTTCTTTGGTGTGCCTTCCGGTGTGTTGCCTGCTTCATCATCTCCGTCTGTTGGATTCACTGGCTTGCTTCCACTTGGTTGATTCTCTGTCTGTTTCACAAGATTTGTTTTCTTTGCTTTCTTTGGACCAAGAACCCTCTTTCTATGAGGTCCCACAATGGACAACAAGGCTGGCCAGAGGAACATTGACAGGAAGCGTGGATGTAGGGTTTGGTACCATTCACTTTTCCTGATGCTACTCAGAGCCTCTGCATGCTCAGCCCTGGATCGTGTGGTTACCCAGTAACCATCTTTCTTACGTGGTTTCTTGGAAGCACCTACTGGAACAGGAACTCTCCTCTCCCATTTTCCTTCTCCAGTTTTGTTATTGTCCTTTGCAACTTCGACAGTAGCCTCTGTATGATCAGTGGGATCACCTTGAACAAGCTCAGAATGTGTCTCCTTGTCTGCAACTGTTTTACTTCCAGCAGCATGTGGAAGTCCTTGCACCATTTCATTAGATGATAGTTCCTGCAAAAGACCTTCACGGCCTCTAAGAATTCCCTTGTCATTGCTTTTAATACTCCAGGTCTTGAGTTTCTTAATGCTTGCTCTCTTTCCTGCATTAACCTCCAGCCGTTTTCTTTCCAACAGCAGGGCCATTAGTCCAGCAATGCTGGATTCATTAGGAGGTAGAACTGGCAGCACTGGATCAAATTTCACAGACTTTGTATTGTCTGCGGTAGAAGATGGATCACTTACTGTATCACCCTGTGGACATTCAACCTCTTTGTCACCTTGTACTCTTTGATCGGCTTCTATTGGTGATAGACGATTCTCCTGGAAGCTTCCACTTTCTTGTTGCTCACATGAAGCTACAGACTGTGCAGATGAAGATTGTCCACTGGTTGAGGCAGGTGGAACAGAGCATGGTGTTGTCTCGCTAACTGAAGTTTGCCCTGCGTAGTTTAATGGCATTGCACTTTGCTTCTCCAGGACAGAGACTCTCATGCCTGTATCGACATCTTCAACAGTAACTTGAACCAAATCATTCTCGACAGGCTGTGAGGCTGTAGTACTACTTGGGGTTAGAGTAGCAAGGTTGGTGCTTCCAGGTGCAGGGTGTCTTTCCGAAACCCCTAACGCAATACCAGCTCCTTGTCCAGAGATGACATTGGGCAGGAGTATAGGAAGTGGGGCAGGAGCAACAGGCTCTTGCTTGATGCAGTTAAGAGGTACAAGATACCCTTTCCCTGGAACATGTATAATGCTAGACTGTTGAGGCTGGAGTGGTAGAGGGGTCCTTGCCATAGGCAAACCAATGGGCTGCAATATGTTGGTAGCAGGTTGTGCAGGTCCAGGGGCCATTGCCACTGGTAAACCAACCATCTGAGGAATATTGTTAGCAGGTTGAAAAGGTACAGGGGCCACTGCTAGGGGAAACCCTGTCGGCTGAGGAATATTGACTGTACCCTGCAAAGGTAATGGAGTACTAATGGGGGAGGGTTGGTGGTTGAGTATTGGCAAACCACCAAGCTGCATTGGAGTTTGTACCACTCCACTCACTCTGGGATGCATTAAGGTCACCACTTTGCTTTCAGGGACTTTGTCTCCAAAACTGGAGACGTAGTTTTGCAGTGGCACAAGGTAGCCATCTCCAACCTGGAGAGTACCTTCACCAAAGACAGAATGATCTGATCTTTGTACAACTAACTCAGATTTAACGGTTTTTTTAGTTAAGGCAAACTTAGGTCTTGTGTGCTGATATGACTGGATGGGAACATCTGCTTGCGACACTGTAATATTTGCTTGCGACATTGGAACAATCCCTTGCGATACCGTAACATTTGCTTGTGACATTGGAACATTCCCTTGCGATAACATGCTACAAGGCTGTTGTGATCTCTGTCCTTGATGGACCGGAGTAGAGGTCTGCTGAGCCTCAGAAACAGAGGCACCATCTTTCTTTTTCCCACTTTTCTTTTCTTTTTTGTCTTTCTTGTCTTTCTTGTTTTTCTTGTCTTTTTTCTTTGACAATGTAGCTTTGCTCTGTGATGGCTTAACCTCACTCTGAGATGACCTTGCTTCACCCTGTACAGACGTTCCTTCCTCATCTGGAGCAGTAGCTGTTGTAGCCTTTGGGATTAACTGGTTATCCTTGAGAATCTTTATTCCTTCAGCATTGGTAAGCATGGATGCAAGCAAGCCTTCATTGCCCTCAATGCTGATATCCAAGGCCTGTCAGGGAAACCAGAAATTAGAAACCATAGACCAATGTGAAGTAATAACACTACTACAAATGACTGAATCCTTTTAATACTAACAAATTCTACATGATATATTCATAAAAGAAACACTCCATGACTCAGAAGTGTTAAATAAATAACATTATAACTGACTAAATATAGCAGAAAAAATCTACCTTCATTTAATCGGATAATAGATAGACATAAATATAGTGGAAAAGGAAATTTAGGAATGGCCAAAATAGATTTAAATGCAGTATGTTACAATTTACAAAACTGGCCAAATTTACTAAAACTGCAATAAAATTAAACGTTCATGCCTAAAATGGCTCACTTTATTCATAGATTCATTGACTACTGATATTCTATAGTAGTTTATGACACATGGGAAACAAAATTAACAAATGCCCGGATCTTGCCCTTGACTTGACTTCAAACATGTTACTCCTTGTCAGAGAAGCAGATTTATGTAACCTTACCTTAAGCAGGACAGAGAAGAGATAGTGACGTCTTTGTCTCCTTACTGCTTTGCTCCCTGTGACCAAGACCAAAGAAGAAGAAAAATCATGATTGCTAAAGAAACAAAGGAACTGATTTTTACAGCTCAGCATGCAATGGTTTACAAGTCTTCTATGGAGATACATGTATTGATGCAAATTTTGATATTGGGGGTTTTAAGTTCTTTACTATTTCAATATGACTGATTGATTCTCACGTTATGATTCGATACACCCATGTAATAACCGAGTTGCACCATAGCCAAGCATACCATATAGAATGTCCTTCATGTGCTAGGAGTAGGCAAGGCCCATTCAATAGGCTTAACAGCATCCATCAGCTGGCTGTCTAGCTTAAACAAGACATTCCTTCCAGTAATGAAATATTTACCATTGAACCCAAGTTACACCAAAGTTACACTGTAATTACACTGGAGTCCCACTCAAGTTACATCAAAGTTACACCCTACAATAGCTTACCATAGAATGTCCTCCATGTACCAGGGGTAGGCAATGCCCATCCAATAGGCTTGACAGCATCTGTCAGCTGCTTATCAAGTTCAGACAGGACATTCCTCCTGGTGATGAACGAAGCATTCTTAGCCAAGAGACGGGGTGGGGGACTCCTGGGTTTACGCTTCTTACGTTTGTACAGATTCTTCCAGTTCCTGGATCCCCGCGTCTAAAAATGAACATAATAAGAATAATAATATTCTGTTCTTGTATAGCACATACAGTGTATGTAACAGGTGTGGTAAATGTAGATTAATGTCATGCCAAGAACGTCAGTGCTGCGGCAGGGATTCGAACCCTGTACCTTGTGGTTCATGTCTGGGGACATATCCACTAGACCATAATACCTCTACATAACATGATGCTTAATGAAATTTAACATAACTATAATTTCTTTTTTTCAAATGATTCTATGGACCTGGTGGAACCATCAGTAAGATGGTGAAGTGGTTTAAAAATGAAATATATCACAGCAAGATGATTTGACCAGCTAACCAAAGCCAAATAAACTGCAATAAAGAACATGATTTGCAAAAAGAGCAAATAGTATCAAAGTATATCTAAAAGGCAATTCTTTTACCATCCATGCAGATTTGACCTTTCATCAGCATGCTTGTTTACAATAAGAGTAGGAGGTGAAAGGTGAAAACTGGTTCACTCACCGTATCCTTTTCTCCAAGACTCTGTCTATACTCAATCATTTCATCCAAGATTGTATTCAAGGGCATGCTGCTTAACACCTCCATGGATGCACCTTCATCCAGGCTGATGCCTTTGGCTTTCTTGAAGAACTGGCGGAACTGAAATGAAAACAAATAACTACTATTGAGACTACAATATCTTGGGGATTTCCATCTAACATGACCTTCCATACTTGATCATTTCATCTAGGATCTTATTCGCAGAGGAAGAAAATCCAAACCCCCCCCCCCACCAAAAAAAAGGGGGGGGGGAGGATGAGGTATGCTGTCTAACACCTCCGTGGGTGCACCTTCATCCAGGCTGATGCCTTTTGCTTTCTTGAAGAACTGGTGGAACTGAAATGAATATAAATAACTACTATTGAGACTACAATATCTTGGGGATTTCCATCTAACATGACCTTCCATACTTGATCATTTCATCTAGGATCTTATTCGCAGAGGAAGAAAATCCAAACCCCCCCCCCCCACCAAAAAAAAGGGGGGGGGGGAGGATGAGGTATGCTGTCTAACACCTCCGTGGGTGCACCTTCATCCAGGCTGATGCCTTTCGCTTTCTTGAAGAACTGGCGGAACTGAAATGAAAACAAATAACTACTATTGAGACTACAATATCTTGGGGATTTCCATCTAACATGACCTTCCATACTTGATCATTTCATCTAGGATCTTATTCGCAGAGGAAGAAAATCCAAACCCCCCCCCCCCCCCCACCAAAAAAAAAGGGGGGGGGGGAGGATGAGGTATGCTGTCTAACACCTCCGTGGGTGCACCTTCATCCAGGCTGATGCCTTTGGCTTTCTTGAAGAACTGGCGGAACTGAAATGAAAACAAATAACTACTATTGAGACTACAATATCTTGGGGATTTCCATCTAACATGACCTTCCATACTTGATCATTTCATCTAGGATCTTATTCGCAGAGGAAGAAAATCCAAACCCCCCCCCCCCCACCAAAAAAAAAAATGAGGTATGCTGTCTAACACCTCCGTGGGTGCACCTTCATCCAGGCTGATGCCTTTCGCTTTCTTGAAGAACTGGTGGAACTGAAATGAATATAATTGCAACGTATCATTATCATAACTATTCTGATTAAAATTATGATGATTCACAGCAGTTGTACAGCTGACACTGCTGGCTAAGGTAATGGAGAATGTGTAGAATAAGTGTGGACTGTCATTGATGATGATGATGATAATGATGATAATGATAATGGTGATGATGGCAATGTAATGATACACTATAAAAAAATTGGATTTTACATTTAAATAATTCAAAGTCATTACTATCATTAAATTGCCATCATCACAAAAATCCTTCTCCTTGTCCTCCTCCTCCTCAGTATTATCATTGATATTTATTCCTTTTTTACTCACCAGTGAATTGAAACGATGTAGAACAGAGTTTGGGGTGCGGGTAATACCAGTTGTCTCATTCAGCTTCTTGGCAGTGGCAACCCAGGTTCCTGCATAAATAGAGAGAGACAACAGGAGGAAAAAGAAGAAAATTCAATATCTGTCAAATGGAATTATTCATTCACCTATCCAAATGAATATATCTCCAAGAGTTGAAGTATACTCTGCAAAAATCCACATGGGCTTTGATGACAAAATCTACAAAATTACAACTAAAAACAAATAAATCAATATTCCTTCAATTTGAGTATTATAAATCATCATAGGTTCATACCAGTTTTACAGAATTAGAATGAATAATCATCAAGTACAAGTACTGGTACTTAACATTGGCTTAGGAGTAGAATGAACGGCAATCAAGGACTTAGTCCTTGAGGAATAATCAAGTATTCATCAATAACTTAAGGAGTAGATTAGAGAGAAGGCTGAATTAGACTGGGAAAGGGGAAAAATAATTTGTGAACTTTCTCATTCCTTTTATGTCAGTTTGGAAGAACATCATAATTTCCCATTAGAAATATGTTCCCTGAAAAGGTTTCTCTTCAAATGCCCTCGTATTCAAAATATGATGAGAAATAGCTGAAGTGTTCAGGCTGAACATTCATGCCACATGTGTGTACAGTCCCATATACTGATTTCTGTGTGCAGTGGATCTGCTTTTCACTGAGATTGGGTAAATTTCTTATCATTTTGATGATTCCAAAACCTCACAGCATACACCAATTCTTATGTAGACATGATTAACCTTTCCCAATTGCTTTGAGACATTTTCTTTCACAATGTAATCACATGACTAAGGCTGAGTCATATCGGTTTGTAAATCGGTCCTCAATCGAGGCTATCGATCCCCGGTGCTGTTTCAGCGAAACCGGTACATCAATGAAATTTATGTAAATGATATAATACAAAGAAAAGAAGAAGTGAGGATTTAATTTTCGCAAATTTCGCAAGTTGATGTTGGTACGCAAATTTAACAGCTAGCGAAAATATTGCCACTTGATTCTAATTTGCGCCGAAAAAAAAGTGAAGCCTTAGAAAACTGGATCTCAGATCGCAGTAATCACCTTATTCCATTCATCAAAGGTGCTAGCACTTAATATGTACATAAATTCTACTACGTAAAAGTTGGCTAGACATTTCAAAACTTGGCTTGAATTTCACTTTTATTCTAGCTCAAAGCTAAATTCTCATGCCTCAATTCATTCTCCAGTAAAAGATATTTATAATCTTTCATTTAATATGATTTTTTTTATTGGATTCCTGTTGCAATAATGCAGTTTTGGTGTTAAACTGAATTTCTCTGATCATTCAGCTTCCTTCTCAAACATGTATAGTCACATGACTCATGGTCATTGATTGTAAAACCTGCTATCGCCATTGCGAGTCACGTGAGTCACGTGACAATATCGTGTTTGAGAAGGAAGGATATTTGGAGAAATTCAATATTTTGACACCCAAACTGCATTACTGCAACAGGAATCCAATAAAAAAAATCATATTAAATGAAAGAATTTTAGCTTTGAGCTAGAATAAAAGTGAAATTCAAGCCAAGTTTTGAAATGTCTAACCAACTTTTACGTAGTAGAATTTAATTGGCAATTAAAATGCAATTTTCAGTCATACTGGTTCATTTGATAAATTTTTTGCTTTTTCAAACTATGTAGGAGTGGGAAATAAGAATAATTGTTACCAAGATGAGGAGGGAAGACTAATTAATTTAGACCATAAGAAAACTTTAAACAGCTTTGAGTTATGGAAGAAACTGTAACTCACCAACACCATACTCTTTCACACATTGTAAGATGGATAAGTCTTCCTTGAAGGTATAGTTTCCCTTTGTATTGTTTGGATCCAATGTGTACAGCCATCTAATTAGGAAGAGTACAACATCACATACCATGTTAGCATACTGTCTGGAAGCGTTGTTTTGTCTTCTCAAACTCTTTAGCCCTCCATAGGCTATTTCATTGAGTTAAATAAAACAACATTTCACAACTCAATGGAATTGATATGTATCATAAACTCAAATAAAACAGTATACTTTTACATTTCTCTCATTTTCGTTTATACAAAGATTGAAGTGACTATCATTTAGTTTTAAAAAATGTTATACAGACCCTATATAGAATAAATATCTCTTTCATCGTCACAGTATTGAACAAGTTTTGTCTTCATAGTACTAAAAATTGGAATTTTGTCATTAAGCTTATGTACAAACAGTTGTTGCTCAAAGTTATCATGCGATTGAAAGCATCATTTCTCTTCTCTTCAAAACCAAAAATTATATTTTCTAAATTAAACTTTATCTGTACTCGAGAGCCTTCACTTTTCCAATTTGTTGTTTCTTTTTAGATTGATTTACTGATCTCACATTCATAAAAGAAATGTACAATGTCTTCCAACTCTTTCTTACAAAATGAACATTTTTTGTTATTGATTAATTTCACTCTAATATGTAGTTGCCTGTTCAAGAACAGAATCCTATTTACCATCTTATACTGAAAATGTCTGGAAGTGTTAAGGTAGTGTCAAACATTTTCCATTTTCAATGAAAGTGTATTCAATTGTACAAACAGCTATCTTACAATGTAGGATAAAATTGCAAAATTTCAAGTAAAATATGTCAATATGTCTAAAGGGAAGTATGTTTATTTTCTCATTGGTTTGAAGTTCATTTACGAGAAAATCAATAGGACAAAAAATCATGAATCTACAAGAAGAGGTTACTTGTAACCAATTTCATGCTATGCTTAAATTTTTTTTTTGATATGTGGCATTCATTATATTATGAATTGACTTCACATTAAAAAAAATTAAGAGAATAAAAGTGGCATCCTATGTCTGCAGGCTTAAAATTCATTTGTTAATACTTAGAATGATATGAAACTTAATGTGTGAATTCTAAAATCGATATCTATCTCAATTATTCCGTAAGCCTGGGGCCCGGTAGAAAATTACCCGGAACGGCCCGGACCGGTAAAGATGTCAAAATTTTTACCGGGTCCCGGCACGGCCCGAAACCCGGTAAATTTTATGTTTGTTTATTAGGCTTGGGAGCGAGAGTCGAGTAATCGATTCTACTCGACTCCCGTTCCGAGAACCGAGGAGTTGAGTAGTCGTGCTCGGCGGTTCCGCGGTTCCGAGAGTCGATTCTGATGTGTGATAATACATAAGAGCCTCGGAATCGGCCCCAGAATGAGTGAAAGTTTGAACTTCCAGTCATACCAGCACCGCTACTCGGCTCCGCAAAACGAAGCCAGCATGCAGCAGTGGGAAATATGAATGTATAACCAAGGAGCTTGGTATAACTATGGACCCATTATCAGTGTGTGTTGTGTGTGTAGTGTGTGTATGTCGGACTGCTTGTGTGTGTACAACGCTGTTAGTAGCGCACACCTCGTTGTGATCAGCGAGGATTAACAGGAGAGCTTGGAAGAGAGAGAGCGAAAGAGAGATGGCAAGCCGCGAGAGGAATATTCAGAGGGTAGGGACAGAAAATATATACAATTATGTTATTGCTGGTTACTGCATATTTAAATCCAGTGTAATGATATAAAAATAATTGAAACAAATCAATGAAATTTACTCCAGAATGAAAACTCAGTGTTTGAAGAATTAACAAAAAATAAAATCACGATAAAGGAAGTAAGTCTAAGAAAAAAAATATTAAATGAAAAGAGAGCTTACATGTCTTTAAAAAAAATTCGCGGCACAAATATATTAATTGTGAAAGTACTTCAGAATTAAGAAATACATGTTGAGTCTTTTCAGAGAAGGAATAATAATGCTAACAATTTTTTTAAAAGATTACCGTAAGAGGGAAGAATGAAGAAAAATGTTGGTCACATATCAAAAGTAATGGTCAACCAGTCAAAAATCATCTCACTGAAAAAATATACAATATGGAAAAAACTTAAGTAAAAACCCCTCCAAAATTTGAGGAAACATATATTATTAACGCCACAGTGACACCACAAAATTATATTTTCAGCTAAGCTACCCATTATTAATCGGAAGAATGAGTTTCGTTCGTTTGGAACCACACTGTTAAAACATGTATTAAAAAACTACGGATTAAAAAAATGTTGATTAAAAATGGTTCAACATTGGTTATATAAAATGAGTGTTGGTTAAAAATGACTTTTAATCTTGCGTGGGTTAAAAATATTGTTGATTAAAATTATTGTTTTTAATCTTGTTGGTTACTTTGTAACCAACATTGATTAAAAACAGTGTTCTTGGCTTTCCCGCCAAAATGATAGTGCTAACTGTCGAGACAAATTATCTTTTTGTTGGTTAAAGTTTGATCAAAGTTGATTAAAATACCAATCGCGTGACCGAACAGCGCTTTGGAACAAATTTGCTGCGCGCACATATCTATCACAGAAATTGTTTGCAATAAAAATGGAAGGCGTTGTCATTCAAGTCGCTGAATGATTGGGGACTTTCAAAGAGCTTGTTGGCGTGTTTGAAGGTGAGAAACTCTGTTTCATATCTGTGATTGTTGTCTAGCTTAATCTTGGGAAGAAATAGATCTACAGTGTGATCTTTCTTTCTAATTTAGACGGCTTGGGAGCTAGTTCGACCTGCTCGATCTGGACTAGACCTGGCTAAGCCAGGCCCACCGGTAGATCTACTGACTACACCTACGGTAGCGAGGAGGCGACGCCGGCGGTATGGCGGTGTGTTCAACTTCGCGGATGTCCATATTTCGCGGACAGGGCAATATGACAAAAACTGAAACTAGAACAGTTTTTTGAGGAAAAAAGGATATAGCATCAATGTAGGCGTAGGCGTAGTCTACCGGTAGGTCTGGCTTAGTCAGGTCTAGTCCAGGTCTGAGCAGGTCGAACTTCCCAAACCGCTTAACTTAGAAAGCAATATCACACAGTAGATCTATTTCTTTATAAGACTAGCTAGACAACAATCACAGATATGAAAAGAGTTTCTCCAGGGAGTTTCTCACCAAATAAAACTAACCAACAAATGGTTAAACATTTAACCAACAATTTGTTTAAGTTTAATCAACACCAGTTTAACCAATGTTGAGCAAAATATGATTAACCAACAAATGGTTAAACATTTAACCAACAAAATAAAACTAACCAACAAATGGTTAAACATTTAACCAACAATACCATATGTTTTAGTTTAATCAACACCGATTTAACCAACGTTGAGCAAAATAAGATTAACCAACAAATGATTAAAACTTTTAATCAACCACAGGTTAAACTTTAATCAACAGGCCGTTGATTAAAGTTTTAACCTACAAATGTGTGGTTCACCTGGTAATCCTCGGTTGATTAAAATTTTAACCAACAAGATTAAAAATTTTAATCAACGTTCTAACAGTGCACAGAAAAAACATGGCGCCTACAGGCCATGTGAAAAATACAAAAAAAGGAACATGACGTATAGCGCCACCTCCTGGTTATACCATGCACAGTCATCCAGCAGCCAGCTCGCGAAAACTTGAAAAAGACGAACGGTTTTCATCATTACAGCGCGAATTCAATATGGTTTCGTCATAACAGTCATGAAATTGAAGCTTGTACTATGAATTCCCTGGCCATGTATGTAGAATTTTGATAGTTATTTCATAAAGTGGAGTTTTTATATGAAAATTGGACATTTGTGAAAGCTGCACTATACACAATAGACTCTACAGCTACAGTGCAGTGGAACCGAGACCTTGCGTCGGAATCGGAATCGGTTCTCTCTAAAAGCAGAACCGCCCAAGCCTATTATTTACCACTATCAAGTTTTTATTAAAAAGTCATAATTAATACTCATAACGGCTTTACAGCACCAATTATTTACCGGGTTATTTTTACCGGGTTCAGACATTTCACTCAGCAACCCGGACCCGGCCCGAACCCGGCAAAAACCCCCAACCCGCCGGGTTCCGTACGGGTTGACCGGCCCGACACCCAGGCTTATTATTCCGATTTCATCTATTAAAAGCAACTTGCTATCAAGGGTGGGTGCCCTTCAGAGGAACCCACGAATGTGACTGACCTGTCTCTAATCTGGGATGGCTGTCTTCCTTTCACCACTTGAGTCAGTTTGGTCCACTTTGGTCCATACTTGTCAATTCCTTCCCTTAAAGCCTACATGCACAAAGAGAGAAACAACACAATGAGAGTAGTCCGCAGGCACAAAACCTTGTCAATTGTAATGGATAACACAGCGTCTGAATGGTAAGACTATAAACCTGCACTCCATAAGCCAGGTACTTAGCCGACAAAGGCCATGAGTTAGGCTTCACTCAAGACACAATGGCCCGTATTCTGAACTCCGGTTTAACTCTAGATATAAATGATAATAATAATAAATAAAATACTCTATCAATTACCTCATCCTCTTCTTTTGTCCAGAAACCCCACTTGGATTTAGGGTTGAGCTTTTTGAACCATCTTGCCGATATTTTTCTAGCTAGCCGTTGGTCCATGAAGTAAGCCACTATGTGAACAAGCATAAAATGTCATGACATCAATAGAAATAGGTGATATAAACGATATGCTGGTAGTAGTATTTATGACATATGCCAAAGCTCAGAGAAACAAACAAATGACCACAAACTTTAATGGCATTTGAAGAGCAATATATATGATTAAAGATATTACACTTTTGACTGATATTACATCAAAAGCTACAACTCATATCAAATTGAAGTTTTCCCATCATAAAGTTGAATGGAGTAAATCAATATTAACCTTTTAGTCACTGAGGATTACGCGTATTGTAGTCATTTACTCACTAAAGTGACTGAACTCAGTCTCAGTAAACCATCTTGTGGCATAGACTCTCTGCTGTACGCAAAATAGTTCCACAGTAACGCATCGCTTCCATGCAGATTCTCTATGGCTTATGTGTAAAGATAGCACACACAAAGTTTCAGCGCCCAATTCGAAATGCCGAATAAATAATAAATAAATAAAATAAAAAAATAAATCCCCTACAATACATTTGCTGTAGTGTTACACAGGTCAAAGTCCACGGGTGGTTCTGGGTGGTTCAGTGAGTAATAAGAAGGGCGGCCCTGAGCGGTTTAGTGACTAAAAGGTTATACCACATGTTAATGAAATATTTCTTTCAATAACCTTTGTAGAGTGATGACTTTTGATTTGAAATAGGTTTTCACATTTTGACAAATAATTCAAAGTGCGAATAAGTCACAACACGATACAATACCAACACAACTGTGCATCCCACATGTTGTTCCAAATGAAAATTTGCTACCAAGTGCCACTGATAATTCATGGCTCTATAAATAGATTTGTTTCATTCATATCTCTTTCATGATCCCCTGGTAAAACATGAGGTTAAAGGGAAGGTTGAGTTCTGGGAAAGTTAAAAAATAATTTGTATTCTCATTCTTATTATGTTAGTTTGGAAGATTATCATAGTAAAAATGTCCACTGAAAAGGATTACTCTTCAAATGCCCTCACATTCAAAATATAACAAGAAACAGCTGAAATGTTTGGGCCGAACATTTGTGTGTAGTCCCATATACACATTTCTGTGTGCAGTGCATGTGCTTTTGAGCAAGATTGCATCAATTTCTTATCATTCTGACGATTCCAAAACCTCACAGTATGCAGCAATTCTTATGTAGACATAATCAACCTTTCCAAAACTGCTTTGGGACAGTTTCTTTCACAATTCAATCTCGTGACCAGGGCCCCGTTGCATAAAACTTACCATTAACGGTAACTTTGCCATCAATGGTAAATCCCATGGAAACCTTGATTTTGATTGGCTGTTGAATGATGTTACCATGGTAGTTACCATTGATAGCAGAGTTACCATTAACGGTAAGTTTTATGCAACAGGGCCCTGAACTCAACTTTATCTTTAAGAACCACTTCACTAAACCATAACAATGCTACATTTTTTTCCCCCGACTGATTGTCCAATATTCCCCTCTCACCTTTGTGAAACTGGATGCGATTGCCGACTCTGAATCTCTCTGCTAGCTCCATGATGAGCTCATCTTCTTCTAGCGTGAAGGGCCTGGAAATAAGGCAATGCAGAGATTATAGCACAGACATGGGCGTCAGTCCTAGTGTGTAGAAGGGACAGTTAGCCCCCCCCCCCCCCCCTGCTCTCATTCTGGAATTAAAGTCCACCCTGATATCAACTTGGTTTTAAAAGAAGCAGAAAAATTAAAGAAACAGATCAGTGAAAGTTTGAGCAAAATCTGATAAGAAATAAGAAATTTATGCTCTGCTAGTTCCGTGATGAGCTCATATTCCTCTAGCGTGAGGGCCTAAAAATAAAGCAATGCAGAGATTATAGCACAAACACGGGCATCAGTCCTAGTGTTCAGAAGAAACAGTTGCCCCCCCCCCCCCCCCCCCCCCGACTCTCATTCTGGAATTAGATGTGTATTATACCCCGCATATGTTTCTGATCAATGTGTATGCCTGTTCCAATCCTATGTATGAGTCAACTCTCCTGACCACAGAATTCTAAATGACTTGAATTCCATGCATACCAGCATGATAATATTATTTTAACGTATATTTTAGGATTCATGAAACTTGTTCACCTATTTTTGAGTGCTGGCATTAGTGTTTAATGGATAGTTCATCTTAAAACTTTAAAGGTTCCTCACTCAGTTATGTTTACCGATATATTACTTTTTTTGTGTGTGGAAAACTTCTCACACATTTTCATTATGCCACCAATTCAAGAGGCGGATTTAATATGAAATAAGTTCTTTGAAAATTCTTGTCTTTCTTGTAAATCCTAGCATATTCATTGTTTTGACATCTGACCTCCCTACAAATTATGTGTATACTAACCCAGTAAAAAAAATCGATTCCATTTGTTTTTATACATGAAACTACATTTTCATCAAAACTGACTTTAAAACTTACCGTAACACATACTGAGAGATCTCTCGATGCTGGAAGTTGGAGAAGCAGTCAAACAGTGACCTATTCGTCTATATATACAAAAAAAACAGATAAAATATATCATGCATGTATAGAGTTTATTCTCCGTTTGATTTGTAAAATATATATAGATGCAACAGAATTCCCCTGTTCTTTAAAACATGACCCTGAAGTATATCAATGAAATAGCATTTTAAGAGGTTCTGTTATCCACTACAAACTTCTACATACTTTATTTCATGATGTGATTGCCTGGCCAGTAGTCGACATTATATTTAAAAGAATGAAGGACATTATATTCAAAAGAATGAAAGAATGAAATAAAGTGAAAATAAGAATTAAATTTATAATCACCTTTTTTCATATTCATATTTGCAATTTCATGTTAAATTCTGTTAATTTCTATCATAAAGGTTCACTCATTATACATCATATAATCTTAAGAATTTTAAGAGGAAAATGGAAATATAATTGCAGTCACATAAAGAGGCACAGCAGATTCAACCAGACCTTTGCTACATTCTGTTCTTCTAAGAGGATACTAAATTTAAATTCTGGTTACCCCCAGCTCCTTGATAACTCCAGACCAGTCTCTTCCTTGGCTATTCTCCAGGATCTCATCCAGACGTGTCTCCTCCTCTTTGGACCATGCTTTCTTGTTGATGGATGGATGGAGGATGTTCTGCCATCTCAGCTGGCATTCAATCGCAGACCTCTCACCATTCAGCTAAACATGGCATAAAGGAATTGCAGAATGGATAAATTCTCAATCATTTCATTTCATTAAAGACATACGGTCAAGGTTAGGGTTAGGGTTGCCATTGGGTTTTGGGTTAGGTTTGGGTCAGGCCTCCTCCTCCTCCTTGGAATATGGCTACTTGTCGATGGATGGATGGAGGATATTCTGGCAGCTCATCTAGCACTCAATCGCAGACCTCTCACAATTCAGCAAGGTAAATAACGGAAGAAATTTGCAGAAAGGGTAGTTTTCATGGCTCTTTGCATCTTTCACAGGCATTGTCTAACGTTGATCTGATAACTATTCCAGCGACGTCTGCTCTGGGCCTTTTAATAACAATGGACTACATTTTCAATTCAAAACTACAAGTGTTGGTCCATTTCAGCTGCATTTACAAATACAAAATGAAACTATTCATCCATGAAGTCCTCAATTCACATTGATTCAAAAGTTGCACTACCCCTCTGGGTCATTGGGTGGAGATTTCCATGGATTGATGCCATATCCATGCGATTTTATATAATACGAGCACACATTTAAGCACAGACTTGAAAGAAATAAATTGTAGTTTGGACTTACGTGAAGAGAAGAGATCTTGAGCCAGTCAATATCCCTCATCCTGTCTCCAAGCAATTCTTCTTCTGGGGCTCTTCATAGGAAAGATCAAAGGTCATTACATTACTTCCAAAATCATATTAATCTGAAATCCCGAACAATTACAAAATAACCAGCATTTACTGAAGACAGAATGAAATTAAAGATAGTTACATATACTGAATGAATTGTAAGAATATACCACAAAAATAGAAAGATACTTAATGGTCAAGAGTAGAGTACCCAGTAGGTTTTCAGGGGAAACACCTGCTTTTTTCTCTCTTCATATTCTGATAATCATACCATAAAGGGACACATTTCATTGTGTGTTAAATAGTTTGTCTGCAGTTTTTGTTGTTCTTTAAACAGAAAATCAATACTTGCAATCATTCTACTAAGAAATGACCCAATTCCACTGCTTGTTTAGTCATAATATTTCACTTTACAATTACACATTTCAAATCAGCTGATTAGTCGAAAAATCTTGAGCCTGACTAAGGTTCAACAAATTGTTCAAGGGGAAAAAATCTTCAAAAAGCCTGACTACAGGTACACCTACTTCAAATGCTCCAGTCTGGTAGTGATGTCGTTAATCTCCCTGGTAAGCTGATGCTTCTCATCGTCTATCGCTGATCGTCTCTTCTCGTACAGGAGTTCCTGCCGTGCCATTAGGGGTTTCATACAGCGTTGTAGACCGTCATTACGAACACCTTCGTAAAGGGCTCGGTCCTCATCAGCGTTCCCTGCAAGCAAGCAAAAAAAAAAAAAAAAAAAAAAAAACACATTGAAATTAATATCATGTAAATATCATGGAAACTTTGCAAACTTCATGTGCATTGTATTTTACATGAGCACGACAATTTTATATGTTAAATGTACAATGGACTAATAAATGAAATGAAAATTGAAATTTGATTTATTAATTTATGATTTTATTCATATCAAGAGAGCCATAAATATCAACAAGGCAAGAAGAATGTTCAGTGTATGAAAGTTAAAATTTTCAGCACATATCAGGCATACCATGTCAAATATTACTCAGCTTGGATGACATACCATGTCAAATATTATTCTGCTCGGGTGACATAAACCCCAACCCAAGTCCATTGCCCAATCGTTCCTTTAATTCACTAGACATCCCAAATTAAAGTTCTTCTGAAAAATCTCCAGGATTGAAGGAGACGGATGAACACAGAAGAAAAAGAAGAAGAAATTCTTGCATCAATATGGGGGCTTTGTATATCTGAGGTTCTAATCGATGCCTTACCATTCGACCTAAAATGCGAGAACTCTGATCACATCTAGCAAGCATACAGATCATGGATATATTATCTACTTCAGAGTGCTGGTTAACAACACATGTGACTCCCTTGGCCTTGGACTTCCTGACAACTGTAATATTCTGACATGCCATGACTGATAACAGCTATTTACATGACAAGAGTGATGTCTGTGTTACAAACAATGTGAACTTTTAACTGTGTCCATGGAGTCCAAACCTACTTAAGCACCCCAACAAAGAAATGACAAGTATGGAGGTACAAATTGGCACATCCAAATGGATCCCCATCATCACATGTAGGAAGCAAAACACGTAAGTCACGTACTGGGATTCATTACGAGAATGCGTAGACAAAATTCAGGAAGAAATGTGGACCAAGTCAAGGTCACTTTTTTATAGGTGACTTAAATGTTAACTGTTACTCAAGCTTGACCAGACTCTGGTCTGTACCTTGGACTCGACTCAACAAGTTGAGTCTTTCACCAGGCCATCCACAGATGATCCCCATACAGGTTTAAAGACAATCATAGTCACTCATCGCTCATATCTAGGACTCAAAGCATCTGTACATGCTAATCTGGCCAGTTTCCAGCAATCACTATGGTGTCTACTTTAATATTAAATCATCTAAAGAAAGCTTTTCTTCCAAGAGTGTACTCTGTGACTTTATGATTTAAAAGAAAGCAGACTTTGAGCATCTTAATTGTCTACTTGATTGTTTTCTTTTTAAGGTACAACATTATTTATCGGCAGGAAACAAAACAAAATTTATCAGACACAAAGAAGGGGAAAAAAAGTACAGGAAGAAATTCTGACTTGTAGTACACAGTATACCGAGTTTAAAAAAAATATGAGCACATCGTCCAGACTCTAAAACTACATTGTTTTTCATGACTTTTCATGATATACTTTTCAGTTTCAGGTGTCTTGTTTTTTGCCATACTTACATGATTTTGCAGGTTGAATGAAAGGACTTGGAATTTTCTTGGCTTTAATCTCCTTAGCTTCATCACTCAATGGTGGCATCTATAAGAAAAGATATCATATCGTATTAAAGTTATTGGTTAAATAGTAGGCATGATATTCCTTAGAAAATATAAACCCACCCAATACAACCTGGATTTCTTTTAACACACCTCTACAGTTTTCTGTTACATATGAAACAGCAGTTTTAAAGGGTTCAAGGGAAGTGAACATTTTGTTTTCTCAATATCTGAAGAAGCCATTTTTACTCTGAATACATCTGCATTGTTGTGGATACACAAAATGTCTTCCCAATTCATCTGGTCCTACACATAGATGTTTTCGAATAATGTGAAACAAAAAACACATTATCATCGACCAAAATATACAGAAACAGACATTCTAAAATGTGAATATACCTAGAGTACAATTGTAGACAGGCAACTTTTATACTAATACAATGATCAATCAATGCCATATTCCTCTCTAGTCAGGAATTTCTTTAACAGTCCCATGTATTTGTAATTGTGTCATCACTGACAATGAACTGACAACCATTTGATGTTTATCCATAGTCAGTGTTACTATATCGCAGATCAATGTTCATCACTGACTTCATGGTTAAAGTACAGAGCTCAATTCATTTGAATTTGATTTTAGCGTGAAACATTTTCTTACTGTACTAGGGTGTCCAGAAAAGTAATGCTTCTGAAAATGTGTTATGGGTCGAGCTCCTTTGACATAGCTTGTGGTCTTCGATGCAACACTTTTCTGCAGGAGTAAAAGAAAATCAATTCATTCTTCCTCTACTGTTCAAACATAGTACTAGGCAAACATAGATTAGCATGATAAGTAGAAATGGTAATCATGGTCACATCATGTTATTCCAAAGTTTCGGTTATACAAAATGTTGTTTTATTCATGTAATCATTTGTGAAAAAAAAGAGCCTTGGGATTAAGAAACCTCCAGATCAATGCAAAATATTCACAAATTTATAAAATTAATTCATTGTTTAGATTTATAAAACCCTAGTATAGCACAATCTTCTCAGAATTTTCATAATAACAATGAAGATTTCAAGAGGGAAGAGTCAAACCTTGATAAATTACATACATGACTACTACTAAATAAGATTCCATGTCAACAGTCATCTAGAATTTCACATATTTGTTAATTTTTCAAAGTAACTCCTAAGTATTTCATATTAATAAACCCCTGGTATAGGAAAATTTGACCCTTGAAAGTATATAATAGATGGCACAGAAGGGAATTACGAAAAGAAGGTGTCGACTTTACTTGTACTGCAGCATTCTTTTTTCTTGCTTCCTTGATGTTATCCAGGAGGGTGCACACCATGTCCTGGTAACTAAGGTTGATCTGTAACAGGTTCTCTGCTGAGGGTTCCAGAGGTCTCGCTAGGGAGAGAGACTCAGGAACAGCCTGGCTATCCTGCTGCCTGTCAGGTAGCTGCTATGTAGGTATGAGAGAAAGAGAAAGCGTGTGTTCGTATGAGAATAGTGAGAGATAGAGGGAACAAAATAAAGGAATATGAGAAGCAGAAAGAGAGAGTGTATGTATGAGTGCGTGAGTGAGTGAGTGAGTGAGTGAATGAGAGCAAGCGAGTGATTAAGAGAGGAACAGAGTGATTAAGAGAGAGAGAGAGAAAGGGATTGGCAGATTAATACTTTGTAACAACCTTTATGATAAGAAATGATTTGTGATATTGCTATATGATACAATAATACATCATCAAGTTTCCACACAGCAGAGGGGGAAAAAAAAGAAAAGCGATCAAGAAAAGTATCAAAGTAAGACATCAGTATATGGAGGTCTAAATATATATATATATATATATATATATATATATATATATATATACGTGTATAATAATGGTAACAACTGCTAAAATATTTCCCCCTCCTTCATGAGGATCTCAAATAGGCCATTTTCATAATGCATTCAAATTTAATGCTTACCTCTTTGTCAAACTCCGAGTAATGAACTATTACATCCACCTGTTACAAGTCATTGTATTTCAATAGTCAGAATGCAGATTGATTACATTTAGTGTTGCTAGGTTGGGTAAGCCAAAATGTTTGTCCAACCTAACAAAGCCTAATCCATGCAATTCACATTTTGACTATTGAAAAAGAATAGCTTTTTACAGGTGAATGTCACTATCAAACTTGTATAAATTTGAATACATTACAAAAATGGCCTATTGGTTTTAAGTAAGTTCTAAGATCTGTTGAAATAAGACAGTATACAACTTGAACTATTTGGTTTTATATGATAATATATTTATCACACTTTGTTAAGCTTGTAAACGGTGACTTTTTCAAGATCTCTTTGAACCTGAGAATCTAACAAGCCAGAAAAGATTTAGCATACTCACATGTGATAAGGCTGCTCCTGAACTACTAGTACCTGCTTCTACAAAGAAAATGAAAAGAAAATAACTGAATCATGCAATCTTACTACTAATTTAAGTATTTAACAATTCATTTTTCAAAGCTGAAGTAAACTTGCTTGTCTTTTCAAAGAAAACAGATGTCACCCTACCGGAATTTGGTTATTCTAACCACCTTTTCTAAAAATAAAAAAAGATTGTAGACTGTCTACAGTATAGGTTTAAGAAAAATAATCAACATATTAAAGAGATGGAAGAGTAAAAATAGAAAGTTTACCATCTTCTTTTATTCGGCCATCTTCTTCCTCTTCATCGGAGTCTTCTTCTTCTTCTTCTAAATCTTCATTTTCACCAAGGACTTTATGAATCTGTTGGATGTCTTGTTGGACACCATGATGATCTTCCTCTGTGCTTTTGTCCATCACTCTGAAATATGAAGTTAGGCATATATTTTTTACAACCTGTTTTTCTTTCCTTCTTTTCTGTTTTTTTCTTCTTCTATTTTTCATACCAATATCTGTACCAAATTTTCAACATGATTTAAAAATTTTACACGTAAAAATATTTTATTCAAATTTTAATGCTGTCCTATTCTTCAATAGGATTTTTATCATCTTGATCAAGTGAAATTTTCAGGCTGTTTTTGGCCGGCGATCTTGCTCCTCTCCAGGACATATATGTGCTAGAGATCACACACTTGCTATATGGGAGGCAATTCTTCGTGGTAGGAAGGTACGGGGTGCAAGGTTATCTAGATCTACAATAACTTCGCATATGTGTGAGTGGAATATGACCAGAATCACTTTAGCAAAAACCGAAGGTGGTTTGCAAGGTCAACATGGTGCGTGGGAATGACTGGAAAAAGGCCCGCTGATACACACAAAAGCTACTGAAGCCTTAGACCGAAAATTCTGTCTCTAACTCTCTATACAATTGATCTGTAAATAATTTATTGAGATACACTGTTAAGAACTAGATTTTACATGATTTCTTAGAACTGTGTGTTCTAGTTAATTAGTATGTTTTCGTTTGTTAACCTTAGGTCTGACTATCCTGATGGTTGTGGAGACATGAAGCTCCGTTTAGAAGTAGACTGGTGAGTTGTAAGCATTTGTTTGCAGCAACAAGTAGTTGTAACAGTTTTTTTTTATATTATCAGTTATGTAGTATAAAGGGAATTATAAGTATATCTAAGTTTAGCCCCCAACTTCGGAAGCAGTCATGAGCCACCACAGAATAGGTCACGCTACACTACACATCACTGCATTCACTCCGCGCCGGGCATGCATCACACAGAAGTAGACGCATTCCACCCCTGGATGTCGTACAGGCAACATCTCACAAGAAACGCCTACACAACGCCTCTTTAGTTCTCGGCCCTGTGAAGGATTGCTATCAAGTATACAGGTTAGTGTATGCTGTGTTGGTGATGTGAAAGTGGTGTGCTTATGTTATATGTGCTAATACTATAGTTAGTTTGGTATTTTATGCCATTGTCAATTGTATGTCCTCTGTTGATGAATGAGTAATTTTGATCTATGATCCTATGGAGTTAAAATTCCATCTGGATGTGTAATTGTAATTCTGCTGGACACTTGCATTGCAGTCTATACAGTAATTTTACCTTTGTTGGTGTCCAAATTTGTAAATTGTAGCCATGGTCATTTCAGTCATTCAGTGAAACACATATATTAGGGCGCGTCTATGTGAATTTAGTACCATGACATTGTGTTTTTTTTATCAGTCATGACTTTGAAGTCTATGTAATTGTTACAGCACTAGTGCACTACGGATTGTTCATTTTACTGGTTTGCTATAATCCTGGCATAGACTACCTCTAAACACATGCCACCGGCCATCAAGTTAACTAGTTATCAGGTTATGCTGTTATTTAATCTTGCCTCTTTTTACTGTGTGTGATTTATTTATCACCTATTTGACATCTTAAGACTTAGACTATGTCTTTATTTTGTATGTTCATATACAGAGGCTGTTCTTTTTCTGTGGAATAACAGTGGCCCAACTTCAAACTGCAAGCCTTTGAGTTTGAGTCTGCATTATTTCCCCGCATCGTTACAATAATAAGAGGCTATTAACGAGAGACAGAATTTTCGGTCTACTGACATGACTGAAGCCTATATAGCTATTCACCCGTGAAAGCTATTGTGGAGTACAAGCTTATCTTCAGATAAGCTTGTGTAAATGTATAGTGTAACTTAGCCTTAGGCTAATACGTTTTATGTTTTCTCACTCATTATGGTGGTGGATCCAGTGTCCAAACACTTTTCAGAAAATCAACGATAGCAAATTAAATATCAAACGAATAATATCTGTCAAACTTACATAATGAATGCTCAAAGCCCTACAGAAAAAGAAGTTGATGGAATTTTAAAAAGACAGCGTAGATTTAATACAATATTCCCTTCTGCATGTTCTGAGTGAACCCCTTCCCAACGACGCAGCGTTTTGGTCCCTTGAAAAAGGTACTGTATTTCCGAACGTGTGAAACCTATGGGGAAAAGACACAACCTTTGTTTCAATCATTGTCAATAGTGTGGTTTTCATACGCGTAATACAATCTGTTCGGAATTACAATCCTTGACAGTCGCAGACGTCTCACTCTCAGTCTCACACTCACAGTCTCACTCTCACCATGCTCACCATGCTCACTAGTCTCAGTCTCATTTTCTCATGATCATATTCACTTTCTCATTAACTCCAGAATCAGCATGATCAGGAAGCTAAAGCTAAGGGAGTTTAAAATTCACTCTGTAAACTAATTTTAACCACACCACAATAAAAACAAGTTTCACAGCTTGTTTTACCCTTACCTCACAGCTTACTATACTGCTCTTGACCCAAAATCGTTGTCAAAACGTGCGGTGATTCCCCAACAAACACATTTGACATGAACTAAAATATGCCCGATAGTTCAACCGGTTCAATTAGGGAGGACGATACGCACTGCAGAGTGTTGTGTTCCTCTGAATTAAGCAACGATATCCTTTGAAACAGCCTATATTTATGGTGTCTTTAGAAATGTAATAAAAATGGCAATAATAAATAAGAATGCGAAGATAATCCCAGAAAAAATCTCTGCTGAGCTTAAGATTTGTCCCTCCTCAATTTCAACGATTGCAATATTGCCTGAGGAACTCTTCATAATTTAATGAATGGACAACTTCAAATATTCGTCGTTCACATGTATTGCTATGTTGCCCATAAAGGAGTGCTAAATAGTTCAATGTTTATGTACATGCCTTTGCAAAAATGCCCTTCAAAATCTGTATCAGGGGCGGATCTAGGATTTTCCAATAGTGTGTGTGTGTGGGGGGGGGGGGATGACTTGAAAATTACACCATTCAACTGAGAAGCGATCGTATAACTAATCAGTCTTACTTTAGACTTTAATTTATCTATGATGCACGATAATTGTTCTTGATTATGAATGAAAATTGGTGGATTGATATTGAGTTATCCAACCATCTGAAATATGAAATCCCTGAAGTTCATTTTTTCAGTTTTTAAAGAATACTGAAAGAAAATGTTCTGCATTTTATATGCACGAATTTTGTTACTTTTGAAAGAAATTTAAAGGTTGCTGGGCACTTTCTGAAGTGTGGGAGGGGATTTTCTCTCCCACTCTTAGACAATTTTTAGATCCCGTACTGGTGCTTGTTATGATGCATGAATTTTAATAGTTTCTAAAGCAAATGAAGAAAGGTTATTAATTTTGGAGACTGCACACCCGGTGGGTGTGTGGGAGGAGGTTCCCCCTTGTGCGGTTGTAGAAAATTACAATTGGGGGCTCCTGTTGCGACGGCCGGAGCAAACCCTGGGAAGGTGGTCGGAATTAATGTCCCCTGGTTGTGTATCCAGACTTTGACTTCATCCAGTAGGGGTGGGGGCATGAAAATATCTGAGCCACTGTGATATATCTTTATTTCAGCAAGATAATCACTTTTCTGGGCCCCAATTTTTGGAGACTTGGTGGATGATAGTAAGTGGGGCATGGTGATGGAGATTTTTTTTTTATACCATCTCTTCTTTTTGTACATTATATTGATATCATTTTAATTGTTATATGAATAGAACTTAATTGCAACAAAGGTATGCGATCGATTTGTAGCTTTTTTAGAGAAAGAAAAAAATTGGCCACAGTGCTTTTTGCTTGATAGTTTTAGGACAAGTGATAATGAAGCATGCATATAAATTTTACATTAATTTGTATTTTTCTATTGTATTTTTTTAAATGTATCTATATATTGAGTCCAGTACATGAGCCTCAATTTAGCTGTGTTAATTGGGTTTCATAATCAGAAAATATGTGCCCCCGAATTCCCCATTTTCGTTTCTGAATTTTGGCTTCACAATCTATGCCTAAGTTAACATTATTGTCATGTTAGGGCTTGGCCAGAAAATCTTCAGAATATTGTTAATTCATTAGGTTTCAAGAGAAACTTGATGGTTATTTACCTTCCAGAATCCAATATAATATCCTAATTTAACTGAAAGTTCAGTTATCTATTTTCCCCCCTGTAAGTTACAAATATGAGAATAAGGCAAATTAATTGCCATCCCCTTCCTCCATGAAATACCTCTCATTATTATGGAGCTGATGTATTTTCATTCGACTCAAGGAAGAGAATGTTTGCTGATATATATATATATATGTATATTATGTCTCTCTAAAAGAGAGAGGGGAGACAGAAATAGAAAGAGAGAGAGGGAGAGAGCAAGATTATGTTATATATATATATATATGTATATATATATATATATATATATATATATATATATATGTATGTATGTATATATATATATATATATATATATATATAAAGAAAACTGCTAAAAGCGTTTGTAATGCATTGTGGCCAATTTTATTTTTCTACTCAAATTTTCGACGCTCCCTGGCGTCTTCTTCAGGAGAACAATAAATATATGTATATATATATATATATAAATAAATATATATAAATATAAATATATATATATAAATATATATATACAATAAATAAATAAATAAATATATATATATATATATATATATATATATATATATATATATATATATATATATATATATATATATATATATATATATATATGTTTGTTTGAGAAAGGGTGGGGTTTCACAGTCCGCTCCAGCTTGCTAATGGGCCCCCTCCCTGTCCATTAAAAAAAATTATCACAACAGGGGCCGTGGATCGTTTTTGAAAATGGGGACCTATTTGATTTGCACTCATTAATGACAATTTTAGAACCTTTTATTCCGAGGTTTTATGAAACGTGTCTACTCAAAAAAGTGGGGGGGGGGGGGGGTCTGCAGCCCCCCCCCCGTTTCTGCGGCCCATGCACAAGACTTCTCAAAACTGGTGACCCTAATGATTTCTGTGATTAAATACATGGTACTGCAGTGCTGTAGGCGAGTCCATCCCATCCGAGTCCGAATCCGAGTCCGAGTTTATTTAATAAATAGGCCCACGTTTGTTTCTAGCCGGTAGACTTCCTGTTTTTCTGTTTTTCAATCAATATATAAACAAAAAGAAAAAAAGAAAGAAAGAAAACCACAAGTATAGGCCTATTAGTTTCATCGATGGTTTCAACCCGCTTATTCAGATGAACCCCAAAATTGGGGAGCCTCGATCGGATCGCGGATCGAGTATCTAGGAATTTGACCTCCGACGATAAGAAAAAGAGCGCCAGCATAAGATAGGTGGCCATATCTCGCAGAAGGACGGCCAGAGCTCTTGAATCTGAAGGGGATTTGAGGTGATTAATCAGCTCGAAAACAAATCTAGAGTCTTTCTAGACAAATCATTAAAGATCTCCAAGATGTTATCACGATTCCCGAAAAACGTGGTAAGTTTTAAATGCCTTTTAGGTACCGTACGGTACGTTGTTTGGCTCGAGCTTCGTCGGTATACCGTGCCAAGTGCAGGCAGGGGCAGTCCCTTGCCAGTCGGCACGTCTCCCTGGGCTTCAGCTTCAAGCATTTGGGCTTTGGACTTTGTCTTTGCTGCCCGGGCGTGGCCGTGGGTATCCGCTGACGTATGATGGGGAGCCCCTTGTCTGCGCACCTAGTAATATTTCACTTGAAATTGACAAGCTTTTCCTTTGGTATTCCTCTAATGACTGACCTCATTTTAATCCTCATATCCTAGAGAGTAACTGTGCCGAAAATCTGATTAAAATTTGAATAAGAACAATTTCATTTTCACAAGAATAGGCGATGCTGTCATTTTGACACTAAAAAAGGGAAGGTTCCCTTGTCTGCGCACTCATTCACTTATCACGCAGTTCGGGATATTTTGCATGAAAGGTGGTATTTTCAAGGCATGTGAGGAAAAATGCATAAAATAGACGTTCTTCACCAGTTTTTCCTCATTTTTTCGCTGATACATATCACTAAAATTGATATGAAGATGATTGTGTTCATTGCGTCTTTTGTGATGTTAGAATCGCGCGGTTACGCGTATTCGCAGTCATGGGCACTGCGCAGACATGGGGCACCAAACCATACTGTATGGTTGTTGATCCAGTGTCCGAACACTTTTCAGAAAATCAACGATAGCAAATAAAATATCAAACGATTAGTCTATCTGTCAACCTTACATAATGAATGCTCAAAGTCCTACATGATAAGTTATTAAAGGATTGTTCCTCCACGTTTGCCCCTATTCTCTGCTGCCTTGTTAATTTAAGTCTAGAGCAGTCTCATGTCTCGTCCTCTTTGAAACTTGCACATGTCACACCATTGTTGAAGAAACCTTCTCTCGACCCCGATTCTCTTCAAAATTACAGACCAGTTTCAAACCTACCCTTCCTCTTTAAAGTACTTGAAAGGGTTGTGTTTTTCCGTCTTTCCGAATACTTTCATGACAACAATCTCTTCGACCCTTTCCAATCAGCCTACAGATCCCACCATAGTGTGGAAACTCTTCTTGTGAATGCATCAAACCACATCCTTCAACAGATGGACAGAGGGAATTTGACTGCTCTACTTTTACTTGATCTCTCCTCCGCCTTCGACACAGTAAACCATACAATCATGTTGAATACTTTAAGTTCATTTGGTGTCAGAGGTGAAGCATTCAAGTGGTTTGAATCCTACCTTTCTTTCCATTCTCAGATTGTGTGCATAAATGGTTGTAAATCAGTTGCTTTGCCTCTGACCCATGGCGTACCGCAGGGCTCTGTGGGCGGGCCGACCCTTTTTTCGATTTATTTGATTGGATTGCGGCAAGTTTTGCTTCGTCACAGAATTGATTACCATATTTATGCCGACGATATCCAGCTCATGATTTCGTTTAATTCTACTCAGTCAGCAGCAGAAACAGCCATTCGTCGGCTTCAATCATGCATGGTTGACATTTATGACTGGATGCGAACCCACTCTTTGAAACTGAATTTAGATAAATGTGAATTTCTTTTGTTTGGATCTAAAGTGCAGCTCAACAAAATTGATGTCAATTGCTTTTCATTTTCTGGCCACACTGTTAATTTATCTCAAACTTGCCGCAATCTCGGAGTCATTTTCGATTCACATATGTCAATGTCTCCTCAAATCTCAAATATCTGCAAATCAGTTAGGTACCAACTACGAAACATTGGTTTTATCCGGAAATATTTGTCAAAGTCTGCCACCGAAAAAATTGTACATGCATTGATATCCTCCCGCCTTGATTTTTGCAATGCACTTCTGTTCAATTTACCTCAGAACCAGTTATATAGGCTCCAGAAACTTCAAAACGCCGCAGCTCGTATTGTCTCACTGTCTAATAGGCGCTCTCACATCACTCCCATTTTGAATTCACTGCACTGGCTCCCTGTCAAAGATCGTATAATTTTCAAAATTTTGTTGCTCACTTTTCATTGTATTCATGGATCAGCACCCCAATACAATCTCTCTTTTATTCATTATTACATACCCAAAAGATCTCTGCGCTCATCAACATCCGGCTCTCTTGTAATTCCTAAAGTTTCAAAATCTTGGGGTGAAAGATCCTTTGCTTACGCATGCCCCACCTTGTGGAATAGTCTTCCTGTAGACATCAAAGCTTGTATCTCTGTTGATTCTTTTAAAAATCTTCTCAAAATCTTTCTATTTACATGTACTTTGTAATTCTTTATGCGCCTTGAGCACTCTACAGAGTGGATTTGGCGCTTTATAAGTCACATTATTATTATTATTATTATTAAAAAGAAGTTGATGGAATTTTAAAAAGACAACGTAGATTTAATACGATATTCCCTTCCGAGTGAACCCCTTCCAAACGACGCGGCGTTTTGGTCCCTTGAAAAACGTCATCGCAAGGTTCTACGAGACAACATCCAAGGCATCACCAAGCCTGCCATCCGTCGACTAGCTAGAAGAGGTGGCGTCAAGAGGATCTCTGGTCTTAAGGTTCAGACACTCGTATGTCTGAACCACTCAGCCCCACTTGAAACTATGCAGCTGCAACCTGCTGTAATATATCCAGCCAAAATATCAGATCAAAATAGTGAAACTCAAAATATTACTTACCAGCAAGTTGTCTGTGAAAGTCCCTCTTGTTTGGTGACCAGCTAAACCAATGATTCAGGGAATGTGGAATTTTAAGCATCAAATTTTGTGTTCATTCTATTTTTCTGTTGAGACTGATTGATCCTTCTGTACTGCTGCCCTCTCTCTGTGGAGAGAGGAAATCTGCATTTGTTTACTGTGGCTGGTAGTAGTACAGCAGTAGAGGGCTGCCCTTATGTGTTTTCACCATTACCATATTGGTTTGGGAGGACAAGGTTATATTATAACCTTGTTCATTGGATAAGTGTGAAAAAGGTACTGTATTTCCGAACGTGTGAAACCTATGGCGAAAAAGACAACCTTTGTTTCAATAGTGTGGTTTTCATACGCGTGGGATTACGCGTATGAAAACCCATTTTAGGTGCTTACAGGGCATAAATTAATCGACGGCCATCGGCGGCCAGGCCGTCGATGCCCCTATTACTGGCCGAGATGCCCTCCCAAAAAATGATAAATTCACGGCCAAAAAGGCAGTGCCCCTTTTTTCAAATCGGCCGTCGTTCCCTTTTCCATAATTTATAATATGCTCTACAAGTACATGTAAGGTATAATACATCAGGTTTGTTTCATCATCAAAAGTAAATGAAGTCTGCGCGCACACGCCATGCGTTCGCTGTCACTGATTTAAAACGCAGCTCGCAAAAATATCGCAACCTGATTTTGACTCGATGTATATTGACTGCACTAAGATGAGACGAAGCCTAGCGCAATAGCGGGCCGCTTCCTCTTGAAAACCCATTCCGGACTTCGGA
Source organism: Heliocidaris tuberculata (assembly GCA_025618425.1). Taxonomy (NCBI): domain Eukaryota; kingdom Metazoa; phylum Echinodermata; class Echinoidea; order Camarodonta; family Echinometridae; genus Heliocidaris; species Heliocidaris tuberculata. The sequence continues at coordinate 28,291,846 of CM046848.1, forward strand.
TCGTGATCCGGGATTGTGATGCTCTAAGCCCAGTTTTTCACCTACTTCCAGACCATTCGACACCACATTATATTTATTTCGTTTAAGAATTTCATGCTAGCATTGAATTTGTCCATAAATTTTACTACGTAAAAGTTGGTTAGACACTTCAAAAATTGGCTCGAATTCAACTTTTATTTTAGTCAACGCTAAAATCTCATGATATTACAACTCATCATCCAGTAAAAGATAGTTATATTCTTCCATTTAATATGATTTTTTATTGGATTCCAGCTTCAAAAAGTCTGTTTTGGTGTCAAATTATTGAATTTCTCCGAATATCTTTCCTTCTCAAACTCTTATAGTCACGTAACTCATTTTTTTTTGTTTTTTTTTTTGTTTAATAACACAAATGCACACGCTGGTATCAATATGCCTTTAGCACTTCATTTATTTGATGTACGATAAAAGAGCAATGTAGATAAAATGCCTTGCTCAAGGGCATAAGTGCCGTGCCGGGGATCGAACGCCCGATCCTCGCATCTCCAGTCAAGCGCCTTAAACCACTGGACCACGGCACCTCCACCAAACTCATGTTTGCGATCGCGATCGCGAGCATGAGTCATGTGACTATACATGTTTGAAAAGTAAGAATAATCGGAGAAATTCAATAAATTGACACCAAAAATAGTTTTTGAAGCAGGAATCTAATAAAAAATCATATTAAATGGAAGAATATAACTGTCTTTTACTGGAGGATGAGTTGTAGCATCATGAGATTTTAGCTTTGACTAAAATAAAAGTTAAATTCAAGCCAATTTTTGAAGTGTCTAACCAACTTTTACGTAGTAAAATTCATGTGGAAATTAAATACAAGCTTAAAATTTCTGTGTGAATTCCTCTAAAAGAGAAAGGAATTCGTGGTGTCGGAAGTAATGTAAAAAGGAAGGGACACCCGCGGGATTTGAGTAAAATATAAAAAATAAAAAATAAAAAAAAGCGATATAGAAATCGTGATGTGGTGTCGAAGGGAAGAAAATGAAATCAGGATTTGCTATGAGCTCGTGGATTTTAAAACATCACCATGACTTAGGCCTAAATATCATTTTTCTTGTTTACTTCACAAATAATAAAGAGATTCAAATCATCAACACAATAACCAAATGAACAGTAGGCCTAATTACAGGGGGCCTAATTACAGGGGGGGGGGGGGGCATAAAAAAAACAGTCAAAACCAAGACTTTCCATGGTCAAAAACAAGCAGAAATGAAACGGTTAAAAATGATTGGTATATGAAATACATAACATATTTTGAGATATTTGACATTTGAAACACACTAAAAAATAAGCAGAAAACAAAGTTGGCCTTCGATGCCCCTTTTGAAAAATGACTTTGGCCTTGGTGCCCTTTGTAGTGGCCTTAGTGCCCTTAAAAATTATGAGGCATTTAAGGCCAAACTGGCCTTGCCCTAAAAATGATGAAATTTAAGGCCTGCGCTTAACTGTACACGACTACACGTTCGGTAATACAATCTGTTCGGAATTACAATCCTTGACTATAACAAACTCTTAACTATAATTTTTTGTTGTTGTTGTTGCTTAAAAGATCCAAGATAGATCTATAAAATTATGGCCTTGTACTTGTAAGTTATAGAATATTATTAAGCCCCCTCATGATTCTGTGTGTATATGCACCATACGTACACTTAGCCTGGAAGGCTCTGTGAACAGTAAAAAAAAAAAAGCTGATGCCACTCGTGTATCGGAACCATTCGGTTCCACTTGAGATTACGTAGCCTGCTGAATGTGCAACCTGCTGTAATAGTCCTAACCAAAACATAATAAATATCGAGGTAAAATTGGAACATCACTTACCAACACGTTGCCTTGGGTCTACTCTTGAATATGATGTAAAGTTTCTGCACCCCGGTATTGAAAAAGCTGAATTTTGGAGCTTGAAAGTTGTTTGCTGTGACTGGGCTGAGGTAACAGTTGATTGTACCGTTTTTACATATTTTGCTGCCCTCTTGTGCCCGATATAGAAGATTACTTTTGGGGGTTCCGTGGTATGAGCCGCCGTTTGTAAATTTATCATTTAGACAATTTTTTTGTATATAAATTTTCAATTTTCAATAATTTACCTTGTCAAATGATTATTTGTATGAAAATGTCATAGAATGAGTACAGGTATTTATGAATAATAATTTTCATGTTTTTAATTATTTATAAATGATGATTTATTTTGCCTTCAAGTATAAATGATTCACAATATTTATTTATGGGGGAGGGGGGAGGATTCACTTATCACGATTTATAAATAACAATTGTCACAATATCCAATATCTTTGCTTGACACTGTATCCCTTAAAAGGTAACTTTGTGGAGGCTTGATTTAATAAATTGAATTTTTATATCTGTCTTGTATAATGATGTTCAGAAGGATAAATAAATAGCCAGGTATAGAAAGGTTTTCAAATATACAATGTTATTAGGTGGTCTGTCGGTATCGACAGATCACCTCTTAATTTCGTACGAATTTTCTTTCTTTCTTTCTTTATTTATTTATTTATTCTTTATTTTTATTTTTCTCCCCATTTCTTGTGACCGTAAATTCTCAAAATCAACTGGATCAATTTTCTTCAAATTTTCGTCAGTTATCAGGCCTATCAAGGTCAAGTGCCCCTATCTTTTTCAAGGTCATCAGATCATTGTGACGTCATCCAGGCGCCATTTTGTGAAATCACATTATCGATCATATCTTCATAACGAGTTATCAAAAATAAACCATATTCGACACACATTAACTTCAGGTCATGGGTCAACATAAAATGTCAACAAAATCCGCACGTACGCGCGCGTCAAAATTTAGAAATGCTCAAAATTACTTTTTAATCAAATTAGAGTATGGTTCAGGACATTTCAAGCATTTCAAAATTTTCCGTACGCGCGCGCTCTATGCGCGTGCACAATTACGTGCCCTTGTCAAGGGCTCTGAAGTTCTTTTGAAAAGAGCGTGCTCTATACAATTACGTGCGCTCTATGCGTACAGAACGTAAAAACACGGTTTATTTGCATGGTTTGTATTCCTGACACAATTCTTGACAATTTCCAACTATTTACAGTCATTCTCGACATTCCATAATGCCACACGCGCGCGTCAAACTTTCAAATTTGTGCGCGCGTCAATGGGCAATATAATGTAAAAAGTGCTAAAAACGTGCCTATCTAGAATCCGCCATAGCTCGTCAGAATGCCTGGATACCCCCAAATTTTATTACATATTCTGAAAGCCTATGAATTGTTGATTTGGATTCATGCAAAATTTTGGCCGATCACATTTTGTGACGTCATATTTGCCTATGAACTCAAAAGTTTGATTTTGAAAAAATGACGTCATAATTTTTGTATTCATTTGACAATATTTCAGTAATAGATTGTCGATTTTCTTCCAAATTTTGATATGTTGTAGCTGAGACAATTCTCTACAAGATCAGTTCCATGATTTTTCAATTTGACAAAGGGATCATGGTGTATTTTTGCGATTAAAAGAGGCATGTCAATTTTTCTCATTTTGCGTGTATTCTCTATGGGACATGACTTTTTCTCAAATCTTGATTCTACATTCCCGTCTTCTTTGAGCAGTATCTTTGTAATTTCTGCTCGATTTTCTTCCAAATTTTAATATGTTATAGCTGAGACTATAAGCTTTCACAAGTGTGCCCTGACTGCCCTCCAATTTTTGATCAGATGTCGGGATCATGCCCATTTTTTAACTACAAAATGTCATTTGAGAATCCCGTTTTTTGTCTACGTGTTATCTCTATTGGAAATATTTTGGTCCATTGGTAAAGCACTTGCCTCCAGGGCTTTAGCCAGGATTCTAAAATTGGGTGTCCAAATTAAAAAGCAGGGTGTCCAAAAAATTGGGCGAGCGCAGCGAGCCGTTCAGGGGGTCCAGGGGGCAGCGCCCCCTTTCCGCTGGAATTTTTTCATTATTTCTATCTAAAAAGACACTGTTTCCTTGCTTGTTTACTCCTAGCTTGCTGGAATTATCCCCTCAGTGTTTAAGGTAAAAACATGTTGAAGTTACACATTCTGATGATTTGTTTTCCCTACATGAATGTAAGTTTTCATTATACATGTATTAATGTAAGTATTACTTTACCACCAAGTTAACACTGTACCAATGTCGACCAAAAAAATTTTTTTCGCCAGCCCTCCAAAAGTCGCTCAGTGGGGGGGGGGGGGGGGTGTTATGGGGTCCAGTTCCCCTCCATAATTCTCTGACAAGCAAAAAAAAAAAAAAAAAGGTTTCCTGGTCGAAAAGGGGGGGGACAATGCATTGTTTTCCCTCAAAAAGGGGGGGGGGGCACGGGCCGGGATTGCCCCCCCTAAATCCGCCACTGCGTATATGTACGTACGTACATAATAAATACACTGAATGCGCACAGTTCCAGGCGATTTTTCTTTTCCAATTTGTTTTTCGCGGATACCATTTCACTTGATGAGCATCAATCTCGCGCGCGATAAGTAAAAAACCCCGTCATAAATCCACCGATTTCTTGAGTTTTAGCGCGTTTTCGGTGACTCTGTTCCTCACAACCCGACTTAAGCACCGCGTGACTTTAAAAAATGGCACTAATTCCGTATTTTTGAGGCAGGCTTTGGCTTTACAGATTGATTTTTTGAGGTGACTATGGACTTAATGTGGTAAGGAACAATTTCTCTGTGTGGTGTATCTAGCGATAGTCTCATTACACGGATGATGATAATTTTTAAACCTCTCATTTTAACAGTGATAATGCGTTTCGGAAAGAAAATTTTCACAAAAGGTGTCGCGGAAAGACTAAGTAGCTACAGCCTAGACCCGTACGCACGTACGATACTTGTTTGCGGGAGCGTTTACGACTTCGACTTCTGCTGAGAAGCCGAGGATATAAATTATCGTGAATACAAAACATCTTTACAAAAACTGAAAGGGCGTCCATCAAATGATTTTTAAAAGGTGTCTTGCAAATTGATCTTTAACTATTAAAAGGGCGTCCATCAAATGATTTTGATCAAGGCGTCTTGCAAATTTTGCTGGGCGTCTTCCAGAAGAAATGGGCGTCCAAAAGACGCCCAGACGCCCGGCTGGCTAAACAACTGCTTGCCTCCCATTCCGGCGACCCCGGTTCGATTCCCGGTGGGTCCATTTTTTTTTTTTTTTTTTTCACTTTTTTTTTTTTTGCCTTTCATTTTACCATCTTCTTCGACTATTATAACATATACCATCACAAACAATGTAATAAACTGCCTAATTTTGCGTGTTATGTCTATTGGAAAGTAGTGTGCAGTAGTTTGTGTACAATCTCATTCCCTGTCGTGTATTAAAGCTAAGGGGATAATCTCCCACATGTCCTGCAATATCAAATCGTCCAGTTCGTTATCCCGATTTCTCAAAATCGGCTCAGTCAATTTTCTTCATATTTTCGTCAGTCATCATTTCTAATAAGGTCAAGTTCCCCCATCTTTTTCAAGGTCATCAGGTTATCGTGACATCATCCAGGCGCCATTTTGTGAAAATCAACTTATGGTCATATCTTCATAACGAAATGTCATTTCTCTTTCATATTTGGCATGGTTAAGGTCACTGTCATTCCAGTCAAGGTCATTTCATTAAACGCGCGCGTACGTGTCCGTGCGCGCGTCCGTGTGCGCGTAAAATTTAGAAATTCTCCAAATCCTGCTAAATTCATTTTGCACACGTTTTATGCCATTTCAAGCACTTTTAAAAAAATCGCCCATAAAATTGAACTTGAAGGGGCGCTATGCCACTTAGGTTATTGTGGTGATTTTCATTATTGTTGTCATTATGATCATCATTATCAATATATCATTATCGTCATTGTCATCACTTAAATGACCATCTTATCATTATTGTCGTCAACATTATCATGATTATTATCTTGCAGAAATATTATCACATCTGACAAAGCAATTTGCCTCTGGGACAGACCACCTAATTCATCTTCAGTGACGAATTAAATTTCTAGTTATTAAGAAAAAGTGTGATAAGCTTAAATCAACAGATAAATTGCTCAGACACATTAAACAAGAGCATTACGAATACATAAGTAAAAAAATCCCAACAAATATCATGCTTAGTTACAACAATAGTTTATTTACAGATCCACAAATTTTTCAGCCTCTCCCTCTCCCTCTCCCTCTCCCTTTATCAATTAAGTGGAAAAACATATACAAATGATATACAGTTTCCATAAAAAATATAACTTCACAAACGGCGCCTCATAACGACAAGGGTCGGCAGTATTTTTTCCCCGTCCGATTTTCCTATCACGGCCACCATACCACCGACAATGCTCTGATAGTAGAGACGACTTGCTTTGGAAGGTGGTAAGATTTGTCTTTTTTATCATTAAGTTTGAAAAATTAATGATAATTTTACCAGCTAGGCCTAGCTTCAATACCTAGTCATCCCTCCGGAGTAAATAATTTATTTCATGGTGAGGTAAAAGAGCGTGAGTTAGGTGAAACTTATTTTCAACGTACCCGTAATGTAAGAGGAGTATGAGGTTATAATCATAACCTAGTACATTGGATGAGTGGCTGACGCTACTCTTCACAGAGCCTGGTTTTTTAACCCCACTCTACAATAGAGCAGCCATTTTAGAGTCTAAAGAACCTCCTGAAAATCACCTTTACCGTGAGCCAGCTTCTCTTATCTACTCTTCACCATAGCTTTAGAATATTAAAACCCCATTTTTTACCCTAGAATTAAAAAATATTGGGGAAAAAATGTGAAATATTAATTTTAATGGTTACCGGTAGTCCGAACGACGCCCCGAAAAAGCCTGTGATGAATGGTGAAGAGGAGATGAGAGAAGCTGGCTCACGGTAAAGGTGATTTTCAGGAGGTTCTTTAGACTCTAAAATGGTTGCTCTATTGTAGAGTGGGGTTAAAAAACCAGGCTCTGTGAAGAGTAGCGTCAGCTTTTTTTTTTTTACACTTCACAGAGCCTTCCAGGCTATGTACACTTGCATGTTCAAGGTGTTATGATGGGGAGCCCTATGTCTGCGCACCTAAGATTTGACCTATAATTTAACAAGAATTTCTTGAATATTCCGCTAATGCTTAATTCTCCCTATCGCATATAGCCGATATCAGCCGACATCAGCCGATATCAGCTCCCGATGTCGATATCGGGGACATTGATGTTGGCACATATATTTCCGGTTCCAGTCTATAGCTATAGTGAGCATACACTGATATTTCCTTGCTTTTTTCGTGCGTGATTGTTCTGCTGAAAACACGTTTTGCATCTTCGGCTCAACATCCCACATTAGGTGGCTTCACAGAAGAATCCCATTTAAATATCAACTGTATAAAAACACGATTATTTGCTAGATTAGGAACAAAAGGGAGTTTTTGCTAGGCTGACCACGTCTTCTAACACATTGTCAATGACGCTCCGGCCGGACCCGGAAGCTCAGTTACCAGCAATCACATGCCCAAAAATTAGAGCGCCGCATGCGTACTGATTCGGAGAGCTATATGCGATACAGAGAATTTCATATTATTCCTGATATTCTAAAGAGTAAGTGTGCAAAAAATCTCATCAAAATTAGACCAAGAACTATGCAATTTTCACATGAAACGGCAGCTGTCTCATTTTGACATTGAAAAAACAATGGTGCCCATGTCTGCGCACTCATTTATTTTACACGCAGTTTGGGAGTTTTGATGAGAAAGACAACATTTTGAGGCCTGTGCATAGAATGTCTGAAATAAGAACTTTTTTCAATATTTTGTCTCGTTTTTAAAAAAATGAATATCTATCGCTATAATAAAGATGAAAAGTTTGTGTTCGTTGCTTGTTTTGTTTCATTAGAATCGTGCAGTTACGTGTGTACGCAGACTTGGGCACTCTAGCCATACTGTTATAAATCTAGATCTAAGTCTCTTGTCTATGCATGTATTGACATGAGTCATGATTGAGAGGGACTGAAGTCACCAGTACTGAGTTTTTGATTTGCACGTCGACATAGTCGAGTGGTACGAGATTATATCATTTTGAACATGTTTGAAGCTCTGCGCATGCGTCATGTCTCCCTCGTCCACTGGTCAAATCGAGAACGTGTCCACAATGGATTTGCCATCCTCTCTAAAACATGAACATTGTTCTCCGCTATGATGTTACATGAAGGAGAAAAACAAAGAAATTTATAGGAAATTATAGAAATAGAAGATGATAGCATAAATGTAACAAAAGATATGAGAAAGACAAGATGAGAGAAGGAGAAGAATAAATATATAGAAAGATAGACAGAAAAGATAGATAAACAAAGAATAACTTAAGAAAAAAAAAGAAAAATAAATAAAAAATGAAGAAATTCTTTGTTTTTTTATTTATTATAAAGAAAAAATAGAAAAACAATAACATAAGAAAAGATATAGAAAGATAAATGAAAGAAAAACAAAGAATAACAATGAAAGAAAGAAAGAAAGAAAATGAAAGGAGTAAAACAAAGAATAACACAAGGAAAGAAAGAGAAATGAAAGAAAAACAATGATATAAGGAAAGATATAAAAAGAGAAATGAAATGAGAAAAACAAAGAATAACAATAGGAAACATCGAAAGTAATGAAATAAGAACGAAGAATAACAAAAGGGAAGATTGAAAGAGAAATGAAAGGAGTAAAACAAAGAACATAAGGAAAGATTGGAAGCTCCCGTTATTACAAAAAAGGCTGGCAATAAGCCTAATTTCCCGTTATTTTCAGGCAGCCAATCATAACCCGTTTAATATTTCGCGCACTTTGTTCCTTTAGTTTCCAGTTAAATAGTTCGATTTCGACTTTCTGTTCAATCTTGCGGTATACTCTGATGAGTGCAAGACGAAAAGCTTCAGTATGTCTCTCTTAAACGCCATTTTCAGTAAAGAAAAACAAAGAACATAAGGAAAGATATAAAGAGAAATGAAAGGAATAAAACAAATAATAACATAAGGAAAGAAATAGAAATGAAAGGAGAAAAACAAAGAATAAGAAAAACACAATAGCATAATAGCATTGCACACAATAAACCCCTACTGTGTGGAGTGAATGGGAGGGGAAGGGGGGCTTATTTCTTGATAACGCCATATTTATATGCTCACATAGTTGATTATCATTCTGGTCATCGGTTGGGTTACATGATCATGATGTTGTACACAGTTGTATACTGCCATCTTGTATGATGGGGTGACCAAAGTTCACACACATTTTAACAATTGTTAGGCATATGATATTTGATCCATGATTTCTCACATTCTACGATAATTGATTCAGATTGATTTAATACCAAACGGAAAACTACATTTTAGAATATAAATGGGTCCAACAAGAAAACTATTTGTTGACAAAGATTTTCTGAGATATTGCGATCTTAAAATTTGATATTGGTTCACAAGGTGCTGAAAAAGGGTCATAAAATCAACAAGTCCAAACTTCGCTCACATGAGTTTACAACTAATTTATCATAGCAATCCATCAGAGGTAAGATAATTGCATTATTTGCAAGGCAAAATATCATACAATGATTTGGTATCACTTTTTACTTTCAAGTTTGATAAGCATCTTCTCTCAAACTAAAGATTTCTAGACCCTTGTCAGTAACTTACGATTTTTTTCAAAATGAATTTAAAAATAGCAAAATCTTTTGTCATTATTTTCATAATTTCTCACCAAATTTCAAAGAAAATTTCATCCCTAGGTAATTTTAGGTTCCTCTATCCATTGGTGTTATCAGATTTTTGAAATTTTTTTTCTAGTTTTTAAGATATTGCCCTGTGCGTGAACTTTGGTCATGCATGAAATATGGTCACACTACCATAAGTTCTAACACATTTAATAGACTCTAACTAGAGCCAAATTATATTTTCTAATCTTTCTTTTAGATTAGAATAAACTTAAGCACAGGCCAGAAAAGGTAGAATTAGATCCCAACTGTTAGACTCTAACATCAGCTTTTGTTGAAAGAAGTCATCTTGCTTTGCCCAAAACTGCCAACAGGGTTGTTTTGAGATTTTTAAACAGAAAATATGAATGAATCAGAGTGAAGTTTAATTTTTAATCACTTGCATGTCTTTTTTTTACCATTATACAAATAACCTGGTACATTTTTGAGTGCATATATGCATTCTAGATCTGTACAAAAGAAGGAAAAATTGTCATTCTAGATTGATGCATGATCAAAACATTTCAAACTTAGAGGTAAAGTTAGAGATCTGGTCATGCGATTACATTGTGAAAGAAACTGTCTCAAAGCAATTGGGAAAGGTTGATCGTCATATTTCGACCATGACTGCATTAGAAGAGCAATCCTTTTCACTGAATATTTCTACATGATCTTCTTCCAAACTGACGTAAAAGGAATGAGAAAGCTCACACATTATTTTTCACCTTTCCCAGAACTGAACCTCCTCTTTAGTGCATAGACAGATGTCTATGTATATCTAGATCAAAAATATAAATGTGGATACTAGTATTCTTTAAAGGGCAATCCAACCTTGATAATAAGATGATTTGTGTGAAAGCAGAAAAATAAGAAAAACAGGATGGCGAAAGTTTGAAAGAAATCGGACAAGGACTAAGAAAGTTATGGATGTTTGAAATATGAGATCACTACATCTATGCGAATCTCAAATTGGCAATTTGGTAAGTCAATTGTGACATTTTTGTGGACAACTCTCCCATTTGTCGTACACAAAAATATCATTAATTTGCGGTTTTCTTCGAGGCGCTTTTACCCTCAGGGCACGAAAAGATCCTACTGAATAATGCATTTTGAAAAAAAGTGGCATTTTAGTCATTTTGTGTGTTGGAGCGAATGGGGGAGTTGTCCACAGCTACATCACAGTGACATTACCTATTCGGCCAATTTGAAATTCCCATATGCATAGTGATTACAACTTTCAAAAATTCATAACTTTCTTATTGCTTGTCCGATTTCATTCAAACTTTCACCAATCTGCTTCTCTGATTTTTCCTCTTTCTTTCAAAGCAACTTGCTGTAAAGGTTGGATTTCCCTTTAAGGCTGTATTCTGGGCCTCATACTTATTTGTTTACCATTGTTCAAAGTGAAATTCATAGCTTGGGAGTGGGCCTTAAGTCATACAAACACTAGTTACTTGCCCCTCTCCTACTCACTACCCATGAATATGAATTGCATTCTGTGTGAAGGCTCTGCCTAAACATGGATAGTTAAGTAATTCATTGGGGTCAAACAGATATCTGTTTAATTATAGGCTTTCTGCTTCACATGATGGTACATGTAGATTGTTTCGTACAGATATTATTCTTGGTTATAAGTGAGCATTGCATTAACTTTGACAAGTTTCTTCAATGTTTTGAAATGATGAACTCTTGCCCTACTATCAGATGATTAACGCAAATATATGTCATTTCAGTTATAGACTTTCCGCTTCACATGATGGTAGATTGTTCCATAATGAAATTATTCTTTGTTATAAGTGAGCATTGCATTAACTTTGACAAGTTTCTTCAATGTTTTGAAATGATGAACTCTTGCCCTACTATCAGATGAAATACACTGTATTAAAAAAGACTGTTAACGCAAATATATGTCTTTTCAGTTATAGACTTTCCGCTTCACATGATGGTAGATTGTTCCATACTGAAATTATTCTTTGTTATAAGTGAGCATTGCATTAACTTTGACAAGTTTCTTCAATGTTTTGAAATGATGACCTCTTGCCCTACTATCAGATGAAATACACTGTATCAAAGAAAACAGTTGGTTGAAGATTATTGATTCCTTTGCACAATTTTGTAGGTGTGTATCAAATTTGTTCAGTGACATTTGAAGGCAGATTTACATGTATCAATGCTATAATTCGAACTGATGAGGGTGAAGAAGATCGAGTTGCTATGCTCAATAACTTTTTCTTCTCTCTTAATATCCTTTATGAGATCAAGAATGATCCAAATTCCAAATGTTCTTGTACAATATGAGCAGTTTTCTCCAAAAATATTTTGGAGAAATGTATTATTTCTTAGGTAATATATTATTCAGAACGCTTGATTCATGCTGTATATATTACACACCCATTGCATGTAAAAGACATTAATGGTTTGGTGGTTTACTTTACCTGACTACTAAGAAAGTATTTGTACGCTTGTAAGTAAGCAACCGGGGGACCGACAGCTTTAAGTCCTATCCGAGGGACTTGGTAATGAGGATTAAATACTTTACCAAAGGGCACTTGCGCATCCACTTGGTTTTGAACCCGGGTCCTCCCAGTTACGAGACCACTGCTCTACTCCTGAGCCATCGTACCTCTTTAAATCGTTTAAATCATCCCCCAAAACACTATACATGTAGGTCTATGGGACATCTAATGGTTAAAAAACACATAACCTGCATAATGCCCTTAAAGTATTTCATTACGTGTATTTGATGTTAGGTGATGAAAAGCAAGAGTATTGGCAAGATATAATAGAATTCCAAGCTTTGTTTTTTTTTCCTCCTTAGGCAGATTATTTCACCAATCAGAGGTGAAAACTTATTTACTTTCTCCAGTTTCTTGTCAGGGTAGTACATGTACATTTCTGAGTCATAGGCATTTGTTTAACCACCAGACGGCTGTGTATAAGGAAATTTGTGGGAACCTCTGTGAAATTTCAGTACATGTGTGTTCGTGCAGACAGAGAACCTTCAGACTTAATTTGAGATTATGGCCGCATTGTATACTAAATTTCATAGAAATTGATATAAAATTCCTCAAAATATCTGGCATATTTGTACTCCAAATATGGTCCCTATAGCATGTTCTTATAGGGCCACCAAAATAAAAAGATCCTGCAAGGTCATACTTTTAAAAAGTTGTATTTAACTGGGTTTTTATTTTCTGCAAACACATTACATTTCTCAAACCCGACCTATTATTGATAATTCTTCTTTGGCAGTTCTTATTTGTGCAAACTTGATGTCATGGAGGAATTCCCCTTTGAACAATATTTGTAGTTTCAACTAACTTTTAAACAGTTTGTGTCTCTGCAATTATGTGCAAATATTGTTCTCCATTCCTTTCAAAATCTTGATTTATGCACAGCAGGATAGTTCTAGCCAAGTGAAATCATGTAGTTCATTAGTTTGTATGCTAAATATCAGGTGACCTGTCACCTACATGCCTATTGTCATGTGACCCACATTGTAAATAGTTTATTGATTTGAATTGGCTCTGAGCCAAGGCTAGAATTAAAAAACGTAAACAATGCAAAGCTTGCAAGGACAAAGTTCCTCTTTCCCCTACAGAGCTGTAAAAGTTTGTACTGGTACCAGTCATATGCTAAATGTATGATATCTGCTGAATTTGGTAGATTGGAGCTTGGTGATACTGATAGGTGGTATCTACATGTATTTTGTTTGATCTGTAATGATTACACATTTGATGTCCATCTTAATGGCTTTGGTGGGTGGATATAGTTGTATATGAGTCTGTATTACTGCATGGCAGAAGATAACAAGAAGAATTACTGGTAGGATCAGAGCAGTGATATCCATGTTTTACAGGGAATTTTAAACAGAACTTTGTGTCTGACACCAGTGGAAGGTAAGGGTACTGGTATGCTAATCATGGTAGATATATACAATGTATATACATACATTATTATTTCTTATCATGGCTTGATAATGAGTTTTTAAGTTGAAGAGTACATGTATATATCTGTTGTACAAAGTTCTGGGGGGTGTTTCATAAAGCTATTGTAAAGTTACGCATGACTTTACGAACGACTTGAATATGAAGTGCCAGATAGGATGCCCAAAGTTTTTCCTGATTTTTTTAACAAAGTGCGACTGTATTTCCAATAAATTCAATAAAATTTATGGCAAAAAATATACTTTGCATTAAAAATGTTTGTTATAATAAGAATGTTAATCTACACCTGCACGGTTCAACTTTAGTTGATGCAGTTAAAAATGATTGAGCATCCTATTTGGCTTGTCATATTTAAGTCATTCGTAAAGTCATGCGTAACTTTACGAGCAGCTTTATGAAACACCCCCCTAGTATTCCTGTATTAAAGTACCCTGACATTTGCTCTGGGGAGCATTTCATCAAGCGTTTTGTCAGTGATTTTTACTGACAAATTTGCTCTCAGCCAATCAGATGCGAGGATTTCAGTAGCTTATAACAGTTGTCGGTAAAAATCACCAACAAAATGCTTGATGAAATGCTCCCCAGGTGACAATTGCTCCATGCTCTATTTCCTCAAAGATATAGGGTTAGGGTTAGTGTTGCAATTGGGTTTTACATGTAGGATTAGGATTAGGATTAGGATTAGGGTTAGGATTAGGGCTAGGTACAGTGTGTGGTCCAGGATTGAAGCAATCGTCACTGGAGCACATCTGTCGTACAACCTTCCTATGTACACTGTATGTAAACTTAGGCGCTGTTTTATAACGTATAATGCCAATTGCCTATATACATGTATATATATATATATATATATGTTTACTCAGATGGAGAAGTATACATTTGTATTTTTGTATATATCTTTGTTGTTTTTTTTCAAAATTTTACATAGAGACTGTTATTGTTCAATAAATGTATGATGTGCATTCCAGTCTTTCCCAAGACTATGTATTACAGCGGATGTACTTTTAAAAAATACCTGCTGCAAATTTTAGATTTGATGATTTGGGTGTCTTCATTTGACATGTAATCTCTAGAAGTGGCTAAATTATTACTGTTTCTGTATCATTGATCATCAAGTAGTATTCTTTTAGTGATATTGTTAAATTGAAGCAATCACCTGTAAAATATTCACAGCTAGTATGTATACAGTTAACCCCCCCCTCAAAAAAACAAACAAAACAAAAACAAAACAAAACAAAACAAACAAACCCCAAAACGAAACAACAACAAACAAAACAAAACAAAACTTTACCTGGTATTGTATGTATGCATTGAGTATTCTACTCACAAATCACTTTACCCTTCACTGAAAGAGTATTTGAATTTGCTGATTCTCTGTACAGAAGTAATATTTTAAGCTGATTAATAGATAATGATATACCAGCACAGAATCCCAATTTTTTTTTGATGATTGGTACCCTTTAGTCTACTTTTTGTTCACAATAACAATTTGGGTCAAGATTATACAAGCCAGGAAACTGGTAAAACTCTTATCCATGAACCCTTTTCTTTTCCTTCCTTCCTAATTTTGTTCGTATCACTTTACCAATCGGTACTGGTACAATGTATGATCACTTTGCCATACAACACTTATCATTAATATTCCAATACAATTGCAGTTCTGGGCCTTGTTTCATAAAACTTGTTATCATTAACAAGTTGCAATAACTGTTATAAGCTACTGAAATCCTTGCATCTGATTGGCGGAGAGAAGATTTCTCATAGAAATGTGGCAGTTGTTACTGATAACAAGTTTTATGAAACGAGACCCTGATCTCCCCAAGTTAGCAGACATCCCATAGAAACGTGTGTTAGTTTTATCAAACACATTTCAATTGAATGACCGTTTCGTGATATACTGCCCAGGGGTGGTATTCTGAGATTTATTTTATCTTGATTTTAGTGAAATAATTTTAATTGTCATAACAAAATGTACACTTATGGCGCATCATTGGTTAATGACTGCGCAAAAGTGGCTGTGTATGCGGAATTTCATCTCCGCAAACACCAATGAAATGTTGCAATTTAAAATTTGTTATGACAAATAAAATCTTTTCACTAAAATCAAGATAAAATAATTCTCAGAATACCACCCCTGATGTACGACACACTACATGTAATCTTCTTGATCACGTTAAGTCCTTTTTTTAAAGTTTTCAATGTACATGTATATTCAGCCTCATAATAAAAAATTAAAGTCATTGTAAATTACAATATACCTCTGTTCACAATTAATGTTCATTTTACAAAGTTATACCATAAACTTTCCAAAGTCGAATTTGCATGAGATAGGTTTTAACTTTTTAATCATTATGTTATCCCTAGCTTTATTTTCAAGCAACAGTTATATGAAGATGGCATTCATTGGATTTCATATCACGTTTAATTCAATTTTGATATTTATTTCGTAAAAGTCACATGAGTTAACCCACTGACTGCTGAATTCTCTCATTGCCATAGGCTTAATACAGGGATCACCCGGTTCCTGTAGGCAATAGGTTAATACATCAAATAATGTGGAGGATCTCACACCCTGTAAAGCCAGTGGCTTGAGATGGAAGGGGATCCATACCATAAATGACAATTCAGTGATGAAGCAAATTGAATATGAATCTGTTTATTTGTTAACATGATGAAGTGACAGTGCAAGCCCACCTCTGTAATATGCCTTCTTTATTTCATCATCTACAAACAGATAAAGCGAGTCATGGGCATCTCTGGTAAAGATGGTGCACATCTCCCTGCCCGGGTGGGGCCCAGCAGTGTCCATGCAGGTCGGATGTTTGCACATCAGGACTCGCTCGCAAGGCTACCCGTTCCTCCACTGCAGCAGACACTCTATAAGTACCTGATGGCTGTCAAACCGATCATCAGTCCTGAAGACTATGAAGTCACAAAGAAGGTAAGATTATCTTTTTGGCTTTATGTGGACAAATTCCATATTTTCAACATTGTTAAATCTCTTATGTACAGAGTTGGGATTAATATCAATTAATTTGAGTGGTTTATGGTTCAAATCCCAGCCAAGAACTAGTGTCCTTAGTCAAGTTATTAATCTACTTTTGCCACTCTCCACCCAGGTGTAAATGGGTACCTGATATGCTTCAGCACTGCATATTTTGCTGCTCAGCTATAGATGGAATAATATTATGCCATAAACTTTGTGGTGTGATGGACATGTGCATTATGCAATAAGCCTCTATTATTACTATCAATAGTATTGCTTATGTTCTTGTATTACTGGTACTCATTTGTCTGTAGATTGTAGATGACTTTGGGAAACCTGGTGGTGTTGGACAAGACCTTCAGATGGGTTTGATAAACAGAGCCAAGAAAATGGAGAATTGGGTGAGTTAAATAAATTGTTTGTCATCTTTACCTTAAGTGAAATCAGTTTTATATTTATGTTTATTGATTAATCATTACTTGAACAGGGATGTTTGGAAAATGCTTTGAATGTAAAATAATAGAGGAATTTGAAAATTTTGAAAACAAAGGGTAAATGCAATACTTTTATTGAATTATTTTTAGAATTTAATGATTATTGTGAATTTTATCAACGGGTCATTTGATCTTACTCTTTTGTTTGGATGAAGCCCTGATCCTGTCCTAACCTTTATCATATGATTCCATAACACATCTTCTAATGACCGTATTATTTTGAGAGAAATTACAATAGGATTACAAACAAGTTTCATCCTGATTATGGTTTGAATCATCATATGAGTACTGATATAAAATTTATGTGTATTCTAAGGCTTCCGGTTGCGTAAAAGGTCCAATCAGCTCACAAGTCAGTAGATAGTAGTGAGACTGGCCTCTTCTCTGGCTAGAAAGCTGTTAATGACCAATGAATTTGATACTGATATTCAAATGAAAATTTGTGGTCTTTATCATCTGAATCTACTTTTAGTTAATTTTCATTGTTACCTTGTTAAAATTTCTTCCAAAATCTAGACATAGTTGGGCTGTGACGTATCTGATGCCCTAAAGATGTAAGATATAATTTATAATGCAGTACTCTCTATTTGTCTCTTTGCAAATCTCTAATGGTCATCTAGTTATCAGACTGGTGGTTGAGAGTAGCCTATCTGGATTTCAGGTCACCAGTCATTGTCAATGTTTCACCAGGAGTTGTCTTTCCAAAGGCAGAGCTGTCAGAGTTCAAAGGTCGCGAGGGTCAGCTCCATCAAGCAGCTAAGCTTATTAGGAGTGTCATGGAATTCAAGTACTTAATTGACACGTAAGAATGCAGTTTTATTATCTTTGCTAGACTTACATTCACATAGAATTTGTGCTGCAGACGAAATGTCAAACTGAGAGGAAGTTCACCAAACATGGTACCTCGGAACTGAAATGAACCAGACTGAATATAATTGTCTCGCTCGGCAGTTTGGTAAAGAAACAGACATATTATGTGGCACAAATAACATGGTCATATGATGGAGAAAATAAGTGGTCTGTTAACAAGCTCTCCCTCTCTGTCTGTCTGTCTCTCTCTTTCTGTATGGATCGTATATATTTCTCTTTATCGATCTCTCTTGTTCTTTATCTCTCTTCTTTTTTATCCTCAGTCAAGCTGTTCCTGTTGATAAAATGGCCGGTCAGCCTCTGTGCATGGATCAGTACTACAAGGTTTTAGCCTCCTGCAGGATACCAGGTCCCAAGAAAGACGAGGTCACAATCTTCCCGCCCAACCTACCTAATGCTCCAAAGCACATCACTGTCGCCTTCAACAACCAGGTAATAAAGTTAACTTATTGCCTACACAAACCGGATGGTTCCTGAATTGAGCCTGGAACATTGATGAGCATTCCGAAATCAACAATTGGAACTGCCATTGCCAATCCACACAGCATTTGAGGAGTAATGATGATATTAATAATATTTAGCCATGGTAGCCTTATCAGTATTTATCCTGTTGTTCCTGAGGGCTCCTAGATTCATAGACCCCAATATAACACTTCCTCAGGTTTTTCTATGAATTTCATGAGATTTTGAATTACATGAGATTCTATAACCATGATTGTAACCATCATAGAATTCCCCATATAGCAGATTTCTGTCTGAGATATATTGCTGTCCAGAGGGGGTAGGTATCTAGTAAATGAAAAGCAAGAAGAAAGATTTCCTAGAATTGTTTCTAATAATATTCTCAAAGTCCTGCCTGTGAGAAAGCTAGAATGCTTTGCTAATATAATGATTATAATAGTAATGTGGTCTTATTTACCCAGGGTAGCCTCATTAGTATTCCCTGAGAGCCCTGCAATCACACTTTAACCTCCCACCCCCTCCCCCTGCTTCAACCCACCTACCATGATAAGGTGCTCAAGCATTCAATGAACTTCTTCCAAACAGGTACACCCCATTTACTTCACCTGGGCGGAGAATGGCAAACGTAGATTAATGTTTTTCCAAAGGACATTAGTGTCATGGCAGGGATTCGAACCCAGTACCTTGTGCTTCAGATTGTGGTGACTTATCCACTACATCGTGACATCTCCACAGGGATGTAACATATTTGTCTCCATTCTTTAGTTCTACAGTGTAGATGTTCTGAGGCCTGACGGAACACCTTACAGCCTAGATGATCTCTACGCCCAGCTGAAATACATTGTCATGGCTACCCCAATGCCAGCTGTACCCATTGGTATACTTACAGCAGAGCACAGGAACACATGGGGCAAGATATACAAGAAGATGAGGAAAGGTGAGTTTAAGAGTGAGCTTAAAGAGAAGTCAACTTTTAGAGAATATTGCCAATTCAGTGTTCTTGCCAATGTAAAGAAAAATAATGTTTTGATTGTTTACTGGAACTTTCTCAAAGATGTGTTGATCTATTTTTTATATGTGTCTGTTACACATTGACTTCGTTGGAATTTATGTGACGGGTCAGGCATTATTTTTTTACCTCTCATTTGTTTTGCTATTTCATTTTGTGAGTAAAAAACTTCAAAGAAGCTCAGTGTTGCTTGTATTGTGATAAATCAAATAAATCTGGGGAAAAGTTTGGGGGGCTTTCCAAGACTGTACATGAGCTCAAATCAGAAATCTATATTTTATACTGGACCTAAAATATGGAATGACTTGCCAAACGATATTAGATTAAACCCATCTTCGAATATATTCAAAAGTGTCTTAAACGTCATTTACTTGATAAGTAATTATATATATATTGTGTGTGTGTTCTTTGTTTTTTGTTTTTTGTTTGTTTTTTTTTTCTCCAAATAACCTGGGTTTTTTCATCGGACTTGGCTTTATATAAGGCACTGCCTTCCTGCTAAGTTCCTAATACTTCCATACTGTTTATATGTTCACTGTATTTATTGTGTATTCTCATGAATAATTGTATTGGATCTTCCAAACTTTCCTCCAGATTATGTGAACAAAGAATCCTTTGAGAAGATCAAGCGTAGCCTCTTTCTAGTCGCACTTGATCAGGATGAGAGACAGGGAGCTGATGCAAGTGATATAGCCATTCGAGGGCGCCAGTCACTCTACGGGGGCGGCAGTATGATTAGTAGCGGCAACAGGTGGTTCGATAAAACTGTGCAAGTGAGTAAAAAGACCTGGGGAGGATTTCACTAACGCTTGCGATGCATCGTTAACCCTTCGTAAGGGCTTGAACCCATCGTAAGAGCCTGAACCCATCGCCCGTGGACGATGGGTTGCTTTTCGATTTCACAAAGCTCCTGCGAAGGGTTTACCCGTCGCAAACCCATCGCAACGCAGCGGATGCTCAAAGGGTGATCGTAGACCCTTCGCAGATCTGCGATGGGTTCAAAAAGTAACTTCCTGTCCCAACGGAGCGTATGGCGCGAAATCCTTTGCAAGTTAAATTCGCTTTATTTATTTGTTTTTTTATTGTGAGGGTCTGTTTTAAACTTATCTCAATCATTTGTGGCTCGCATTCTGGTTAATATAGAACGTTCTCTCTTTTTTTTTTTTTTTAAAGGCCATACTTTTAAACAACTTCTTGCTTCTAATTATCTTTTAAATTTCGGATGAAATACTTGTAGTTATTTTTTAAAAATCTTTTTTTTTTTTTTTTTTTTTTTTTTTTTGGGGGGGGTCTTTTTAATTATTTCTCCTTTTTTAGTGTACAGTCTATTATTCGTTAATTAATTATCATTGCATTCATCTTTTTTATTTTTGTGGTGGGGGAACAAATAAATTTAAACCATTTTGGGGATGTGCCCCCCACCCTCAATAAAAAGGCGTATATGGTAACTTGTTCCGAAATGTTTGCACACTGTGGAACTCTTTCTTCTGTCCCTCTCTCCATTTCACCGATTTTTGTATTCTAATTAACTCATGAATAAATTACTTGCTTTCTCCATTTCGCTTACCCGATGATTCCTTTCTTTTTTCTTCTTTCTCTTCTCATTCCCTCGACCTTTCTTCTCTCTCTCTCTCTCTCTCTCTCTCTCTCTTACTTTCTAGATATTTAAGTCCACAACCCCTGTTCTTGAATCATTTCTTTCACTCTTACTTCTCTCTCTCTTTCTATCTTATTGCTTGAAATATATTATGTACAAATCCCTTTATTTCTCAGCACATCACTGTTACTCTAAGAATTTCAACTTGTTTTTAATACACATACTACAAATCTCACGAGTATAGACATATATATGAAATACATGTACAAATCCAACTGGCACTGTCTTGTCAATCGAAGTCTAAAGTCCACATGGATTTTATTAGTTAACGATCAAAGAAGTAACACACAAAGTGACTGAAAAAATAATCAAACTATTTCCTGAGTTTACATAATAATAGCTTGGAGGAAATTGCAATGAAAGTGTTGTTAATCCCAACTCAATCTCATCCAATCTAAAGTAACAAAATTTTGCAATGAATTTAGACATAGGCGAGGGAGGGGGGGGGGGGGGCTGATGATTCTTGCCAGTATATCAACTTACTATTTTCTAAATTTTGTGATCGAGCGGAGTGAAAATTCTGCCCGAATATCGGCACTTTCAAAATCCTCAGGGAAGCTGCAACCAACACCCCCCCCCCCCCCCCCCCCCCCCCCCCCCCCCCCGCGGCTGGTACACCTTTGAATTCGGATTGAATCAATATAATCTTTAGTGAATTTATAGGCAAATTTCAATTTGTTTTATTTAACTTCAAAACAGTGCATGTAGGATATTTAGATAAAGATATGATTCCAAAAGGGAACTATACCATATTGAATATACATGTATAATTCAAAATAAATTTTCATTATGCATTTTGAGAATTCTACAACTTAAAAGGTTGTCAGCAGAATTATGGTTGATGTATAAAGATGTAGCATTACTCGTGTCATATAACACTTTACAATTGGCTAAGTGGGTGTCAAATATAACAGACAAGTGGGTTAATCATGCACAAATTAGCATTAGACATCATCATTATACAAATGACAGTAGTTGTTATATTTTAAAAAAAAACTCCTTAATTACTATTTATCACTGCCAAAATTCTTAGGAAACAATGATCTCGTAGAATAGCATTACAAAGAGCAGGCCTGTTTGAATGCAATTTAACGAATAAGTAAACATTATGGCAATAAATAAAACTTCACGAACAATAGAATGTCACCTTTATCAAATGTACAACAAGCAAAAGAAACAGGAAAGAGAAGTAGCAGAAATTCCAGATGGCATTCAGTAAGTTCCTCATATTCTTTGGGTATAAAAAAAATGCAGTTTGGTATTTCAATATTAATATTTACAATACAAACAATGACAGTAATCAGAGGTATTACCTACAGCAATATAATAGTTGGGGGAGTGGTGGGCTAAGGGGCAAGGAAAATCATGAAGGGGGGGGGGGACACACCGTGGCAAAGCAAGAATTATTTTACTACTAAAATTTGACTCCTGCCCCCTCTTCTCATGCCTGTATTTCATTATTCATATCTCTCCAAATTAGTCCTAACTGTACATGTACCCAACTCACTGAACATCGACATGTTGGATGTGTAATCGCCCCTGAAATTAAACTGTTATGCTCCTCTCCTTGTATATTTTCTATCATATGATTGCATCAATGACTGTTTTAGTATTGTTCTGCACAAAAGACAATCATTTTTTTGAAACACAATATAATCATAATTAAGTTTTATCACTATCCCGCATCTAAACCAGTTCACAAATAACAATA
Source organism: Heliocidaris tuberculata (assembly GCA_025618425.1). NCBI lineage: Eukaryota > Metazoa > Echinodermata > Echinoidea > Camarodonta > Echinometridae > Heliocidaris > Heliocidaris tuberculata. The sequence goes on from CM046848.1 coordinate 28,314,680, forward strand.
GGATCAGAAGCGTCTGTTGATTTCTTGAAAATCCATGGATCCCTTGTAATTTAATTTTAAAAAAAAACTTAATTTTCTCATCTGTTTTATAGTGTCATCATCATCTTGTCAACTGGTAGGTGATGCATCTCATGCGTTTCTTTCTTCACTGCTTTCTTCATCTTCTTTCCTTCTGTTCCTCCTTCCTCCTTGGAATTCATGCAACTATGATCTAGTAAAAAATGAAGAAAAAGACGTATGATTATGATTTTACCTTAATTTCCAGTCAAAATGAAAAAGAGGAAAGACGAAGCAGTATATCTTACTTAAAAGTCAGAAGTTCACATTGAAATTGGTCCATCAATTTATCTTTATTTTCAAAGAAGGAAAGGATGTAAGCCCACTTTTAGGATTTTCAAAAATGTGAAAAACTTAATAGACAGATTATTAGATTGAAACATGAACCACTCTAACAGTCAATGCAGAGGTATATATTTCAGGGGCATATTTAGCTTGTCTTATGTTTCTAGAACACTGAATAAACAAAACAAAACACAATAGTAATAGTTGTAACAAAAATGAAGATTTGAAAAGTCGATGTTCCATATGTGACTAAGTCTTACCTTCCAATAGGTATCCTCTCTACCCTCTCGTTGCGATGTCTGCCGTTTCGCCTCATGCATGTATTTTGTTGAACGTATTCTCCACCTTTTGCAAAAGTCAAGTGATAGAAAGAAAAAAAAAATTAAATCAATGTAAGAAAGGATACAGTCTAGGAAAGTACTAGAATACACCAGACGGTAGCCTGTACTTATATTAGATCTATAGTGAAGAAGAATAATCTAGAATCTAGACCCTGTTGGAACTAAAATTAGACCCAACAATGTTATTCTAGTTAACACTGCTGCTGGTTCTAATTAGATCTAGGCCTATGTCCATGATCCCAAAATCTAGATGCAACAGTTCTAACGTTAGATTCCAATCCACATCTAGAATAGATCTAACGTTAGACCCAACTTGGATTGATTAGGCCTGGCCCTAGGTCTAGATCTACTAGATCTAGTAGTAGACCTAGTGTACTACAAAGACCAAAGTACTAGACCCCCTAGTCTAAAAACGACCCTATTTCTAGGTTGTTGTTTTGGGTTTTTTTTTTTTAGATAGATCTAAGGGAATTTCTTCTTTACTTATCATTTAATACGAGGAGAACACTGTGGTCGAGTTCGTATTTTGTTCTCGACATTAGTCTATTACTTTATAAATAACTTTTGTTACTTAACTTTGATCTAACGTTAGAGTTAGTTACATAATTACAGTCTTACTCTTAAATTAAGTAACGTTACTCCCATGGCCATGTTAGTTGTTACTAACTGGATACTTGTCTTAGAAAAGTTAGAGGTAGACCAACTTAGATCTATTTTAAGATTAAAATCTCTATGTATTTTGTATTTTTAAAAGTGTTAAAGATTTAAAACACTGATATTCTATAAATAAACTAATTCAATTCAATTCTTCTCCACTTTGATTCCACACAAACACTGTACTGCGACATCTAACGTAAATAGCCAATGCGGTTCTCTACGCACAGTTCGCATCGCTAGCAGTAGCACCGCGACACCGCGATGAGTAATGACAATAAAAACACTGTAAACTCCTGCGTAGATATTAAATACTTATCAAAATCTTCAACAGAATGTGTAATTGTAGATTGTCTTACCTTACTGATATTGTGACAGTCGTTAACATCCATTTTGGTGAAGTTAAGAACAGAAATCACTTGAAAATCACAAATGATCGCACACAAATCCCGCAGGCTAAAATGATGGCTAAAATTGACCCCATCCTCGTTCAAGAAGTATTTTTCGAATAAAAATGCATCGCTGCTGCGACGGGTTTTGTGAAATCCTCTGAAACAACTCCACGCAGCTGCGATGAGAAGGGTGCGAACGATGGGTCTAGCGATTAATCGCTCGTGAATGTTAGTGAAATCCTCCCCTGACTTGTCTTACCAAGTCCTTACATTCTTTGAAAAATGCTTGATACTGCATGTAGGGTGATGCAAAAACTTATGCAAAGAGACCACACACGCTGTCAATAACATCAAAAATCATGAATGGGTATTTTTTTTTCATTTATCTCAATATTTTTAACTATTCATAAGAAATGACAGAATATGGAATGAAATCCTGCCCAAAGTGTAAGTTTACAGTTGTCAGATGAAACTTTATGACCCTAATCCTTATAGTTGATCAATTTTTTAAAAAAGTTTTCATATGTTATGATATGGTGTAAAACAATTTCAATTTAATGATTATGTGATTATTCAAATGTGACAAGTCTCTGCAAAAATGGATCTAAAAGTTATAATTTGTTTTCCTTTTGTATTTTTTCGTAATATACAGTTCTGGGTCGGTACATCAGGATATATGGGCCTTACCTACGAACACTGTACAGCAGAAGGGCCACCAATAGTAGCTATGGTTGACCAAAGTCTCAACTACATGTAAGTCATTGTCAATGTCGTCTACTTCGTAAGTCGTTCTCAATATCATTTGACCGCAGTCTTAACTGCATTGACCATATAGTTTCACCAGCATATATAAGATTTGTTGTGAACATTCCTGCCCCAAACCGTAATTTTCTAGTCATTGTTCTGAATAACTAAGTCTGATTCAAAGTTACTCCATCTGATATTACTTTGTGTTTCTGTATTGGACTGCTAAAGCATAATAATATTGAAGGTAGCAATGAAATAGTAATGTATATTTTAGAAGTTTCATTGTCATTTAATATGTTAATTTGTTGCCTGATTTTTTTCAGGCTGGATGAAAACTAGGTTATACTGGAATATACCACAGTAGAAGTAGCCCGCACAGGGCTGCTGTCAAATTCTTATGGAAGTAGTTAAAATGTTCAAACTCTTGGGGATCTTGTTGCAGTCCCATTCAAACTAATGTAAATTTGTATGTGACATAATTATTGTTGGTTCATCGATGTGATGTTCTGTGCACTTCTAGGAATAATCTGGTAACAGAGATTGGAACAGAAACGCCCAACCCACCTAAACCAGAGCGTCTAGATTTCAACGTCAGTCCTGATATTGTAGAGGCCATTGAAGAAGCCAGGCATAATGTTGATGTGTAAGTACATTGTACATGGATTATATTAATGATATTAAAAGTTACATGAGATGAATCTTTGTTTTTATTTTCATTTTCTCATTGGGCCAATGATATTGTTGATATAATAAAATATATTAAAAACCTGTTGGCCCTGGAACATCAAATTTTAGAAATTGATTCAAGTTCGATAAACAAATCTTCCTGTAAAAAAACATCATATCTCATCAATGATTCAAATTGATTGAAACTCTTAGATATCAGTATAACTGAAGGAATAATTTCAAAGGAATTGCAGATACCACCCATACGAAGTTGCTTCCCATAACCTTTCGGGACTGAGTTTCTACATGCATTTTTAATTATTTGAATAGTATCTTTCAGCTGAGATCAAAAAGTAGAAATCAGATCATAAGAGCGAAAGTGCTGAGGGGGAAACTGTTGTACACTTACAAGGATCTTAAGTAAAGACACATAATCGTCGGTTCTCATGGGGAGTATCAATCAATCACAGAGAGTGGACTTTTTTTGCTCTTACAACCGACGGGTTTTGCGTAATGTGTGCACCCTTTACCTACTTCAGAAGAACTGCGCTGTAAGGAAAGCTCATCATCACAATTGTTCCTCCCCGAATGCTCTCTGAGACTTGAGGACAGACTCAAGTAATTTCCCGATGGGCCATCGAGTTTGGCTGCATGAGATATTGAGATTTGTACACATTTTAATTGGTAATTTTACCAAGTCAGGTGTGAATGAATTGTGACGCAATTTGCATGGAAATGCCAAGAGAATGTCTTTAATACATGTTTCTCTCTATTCCTTTGCGTGTCCATATTTTTTGCAGGGCTCACAATGATCTACAAGTCACTCTCTTCCAGTTCAAGGAATTTGGCAAAAACTTCCCCAAGTCTCAACGTCTCAGTCCAGATTCCTTCATCCAGAATGCAATACAGTACACGTTCTTCAAGTAAGATTCTACAGAAATAATGTTTTTGATACGATTGTTTTTTAATTTAGAGGCAATATGGAGATCTAATAAGAGTTTTCATATTCCAACCTCTAACAAAAAAGCTTTGAATACCTGTAAAATTAAAACATTTCAAGAGGTTATAATAAAAACAGGATACTGATATATTTCTAAGGTGTCTCACAACTAACCATTAAATGTTGAAGAGTGATGGTTATGTACGTCCCACTAAATGGATCACTTATATTTTTTTATATCTAAAATAATTTTATGTTATGATATTATATATTTAATTTTTAGCTCATCCGGCCCGAATGGGCAGATGAGCTTATGCCATGGCGAGGCGCCCGTCGTCCGCCGTCCGTCCGTCCGTCTGTCCGTCCGTCCGTCCTTCGTCCCGTTAGTCCACAATTTCAAAATGCTTCTTCTTCGCCATTTCTTACCCGATTTTAATTCCGTTTGCTTTATATGATAGCACTAGGTGGGGGATTCGAAACTTCTACACAGAATTTTGAAACTCATTAAATATGCTAATTTATGCGCATTTTTCGAAAATCGCAAAAATCGCTTCTTCTTCTTCATTTATTGACCGATTTTGATTTTTTTTTATTCCATCTGAAAGACTTTCATGAGGTTCATTGAACTTCTACACAGAATTTTGAAATTTTGTCTAGAAAATTATTTATGCTAATTTATGCGAAATTAATTAAAAATCACGAAAATTGCTTCTTCTTCCTCATTTATTGACCGATTTTGATTTTTTTTGTTCCATCTGAAAGACTTTCATGAGGTTCATTGAATTTCTTCACAGAATTTTGAATTTTTGTGTAGAAAATTATTTATGCTAATTTATGTGAAATTTATTTTAAAAAATAAAAAAATTGCTTCTTCTTCCTCATTTATTGACCGATTTTGATTTTTTTTTGTTCCATCTTAAAGACTTTCATGAGGTTCATTGAACTTCTTCACAGAATTTTGAAATTACAGTCTCAACTCAGTTCAAAGTACAAATTGCGTGAATTTCTTTGCTGGATGCCGGATGAGCGCCACATCATTGATGTGCTAGTTTGTAATTATATTGTATATTTCTTTATTGTTCTTTTAAATTTTTGACTGTTTTCATGTTCTGTTGTAATTATATATTGTTTGTGTATTTTTTCCTGCGGCATTTCATTCTTTACTGTACTCTTTGTAATGACAAAGTATGCACCAATTCTTACAAAAAGGAAAAAAGAACTTTCTTGTATCTATTGCTTACATAGGTTATATGGATACTCCACAGCTACATACGAGAGTGGATCACTCCGAAAGTACAAGTTTGGTCGCACTGACACGATCAGATCAGCAACTATCGAGTCAGATGACTTTGTCCGGGGAATGTGTGATCCAACGAAGACGGTAAATTGACAAATGAAATGTGTAAAAAAAAAATTCTGACTGTCATGAACATATCTTGAGGTTGATATTTATTAAATGACTTTCCAAAATATATTTAAGTAGATATTTGAGATTTTTATGTCTTTTGGCATATGAAGAAAGAAATTTATTTCATGTACACCTTGCACAAGCTTGATGCAACAGTGGTATGTTTTGATTATTTCAGGTTTGACTGATATTTCATTGTCTCTCACCTTATCAATATCTGTTTTATATACATACAGCCTAGTGAGAGAGTGATGCTACTAAGGAAAGCAATTACAGCTCACAAGCAGTATACGAATGATGTAAGTTTACTTTACAGTCATCAAACTTATCCTTAAAGGTACACAGAGGAAGTAGTTCAATGTCTATTACTTTGTCTTTGATTGTAAGGAAAATTTCACTGAAAGTCTTCGAAAAATTACCACTGTTCAGTAATGGAAAATATATTGTTTTCAGTAAGAACAGTAGGAATTTCTACTTGTACCGCTGTACAAATAACTCATAGATACATGGATCATCATAATTGGGAGAGTGACTTCAAAGGATCTACTCTTACCACTGTACAAAAAATATCTTCAGTTGCATATACATACATGAGTCATCATAACTGGAAGAGTGATTACAAAGGAATCTTATGCAATTATCATCTAATCTTGCTTCCTTCTAACTTTCCTACTGACTTTTTGTCACACATGTATTTTGAAAAGTTGATTAATGCCTTTAATATCCATTCATATTTTCATATACTTATGCAAGCAATATTCTTTTTTTCATATACAAAAAGTATAGTTTAAGATGATATCTGCCTTTAACAGTAGAGTTGTATTGAGATTTCATGTAAATTGTTCAAAATGGCATAAAGAATCAATTGAAATATTTTTTGATCTCCCAGAAATTATCAGACCATAACCTTTCCTTGTACTTGTCATTTATCTTGCTTTTGTCAACAGGTTATAAATGGTGATGGTATCGACAGACATCTATTAGGCCTGAAGCTGATAGCCATAGAGAATGGTGCCAATGTTCCTGATCTCTTTATGGATACTGCCTTCACATCATGTACTCATTTTAGGTTATCTACCAGTCAGGTAATTCTATGAGAATGGATATTTTCTTTGTACTCTTACTGTAATGCATGTTTGTGTGTGTGTTACACAGCTGTGATCCTTTCATCAGTATATAGTTTTTATTCCTAATATAGATTTTTGTTCTCTCTAAACTGTTTTTTATTGAAGGAACTGGGTTTCAAGAAACGTTATGCCTTTAAAAATTTGTGTTCAAAATGCTGGTATGTTGGTATGCATCATAACTGTTATGTATGTTATCCAATGCCATGGAATGTTAGTGTACATCCTGCAAGAAATACTAATATCCAAAAGTGACATAGGGATCTTCAAGCAGTTGCAAATTTACTGTAATTGTTAATTTTCCTTTTCCCTGCGCATATGCTCAAGCTCCTCATGGAGCAGAGAAGGTACACACATAACATGTGGGTTTGAAATGCAGTGACTGAAGCAAAGATAACTATGAATAACACTTGTTACCATTGATAATATGTTGTATAAGTCTAATTCGTATAATCATAATTTGTACAGTGCTGGCACTATTCATGAAGGCACCCCAAGTGAAACAGTAAAAGTGGCCACTATAGGCAAGTGTCCTTTCTAGACAGGTTCTACTTTAATACATTTTCTTTAAACAGGGCCCTATTTCATAAAACTTATTATCAATAACAACTGCTACATATCTGTGACAAATTTGCTCTCAGCCAATCAGATGCAAGTATTTCAGTAGCTTATAACTGTTATTGTAACTTGTCATAGATATCAAGTTTTATGAAACGAGGCCCAGGAGGCATTATAGATGTGGCCACTATAGACAGGTTTGACTGTAATCATCTCCTTGTTTGTCTGTCATTTCTTGACCAGGTTCCTGCCAAGCATGATCTTACAATGTTGTTTGGGCCAGTCGTTCCCGATGGATATGGGATCTGCTACAACCCTCAGAACGATCACTTCAACTTCTCTGTGACGGCCTTCAACACCAGCCCAGAGACGGACTCTGATAAGTTTGCTGCCGGTCTCTCCGAGAGTCTCTTGGAGATGAGCCATCTTCTTGCCACTGCTCCTCCTGCTGCAAAACTCTAGAGGATCCAAGATGGAAATAGAGTGAAATTAACCTGTTGAGTTGCATCTGGCAGAGACCCAAGCTGAAATTATCTTACAATTTGTATAGAGGGTTGTCACGACAGCAGTGCTGGAGGACATAACAATAAAAACCTGTGCATCAGACTATTAAAAGCCATTGTTGTCATGGTCTAGTGCACAGGTTTTTATTGTTATGTCCTCCAGCATGGCTGCTTCTGGGAACCCTCTATACAAGAGGTTAATGATCGATCATCTACAAAGACTGCTTTTCATGTTTCCACTGAGCGATCTCTTCCAGTAAGAACTGCTGTAATAACCACCTGTCCATAAAGATTGCTTTTAACAACTCTTCTTGTTCTTTTGGGTTGCCTTTCTCTGTAAAAGCTGCTGTGGGAACCATTTGTCCGTAAGGACATCTATACATGATTTCTGTCAGTCCTTCAGTAAATGATAATAATAATAATAATAGTAGCTACATTTATATTGTGCACGTATCCATCCCAGGGGATGCTCAAGGCATCTACAAAGGACTATTATTACCCTGGCTTTTGACCAGCTGCCCTAAGGTGCTAAAAGCATTCAAGGAATAAATTCCTACCAGGTACCCATTTACTACTCCTGGGTGGAGAGTGGCAAATGTAAAGGTGTGATTGTATGACATCCATGTGTTCAGCAAGCAGAAAGAAGTTGCTCTGTCTGATTTCGCAAAACTTTCTGTGAAACTGTGTTATTTCAAATTCTGAACAAACTTGTTACCGTATTCGTTTTAAAGGCCGTCAGTTTATCATTATTTAAGATGCTGGGCTTGTAATCAAACCCAAATTTATTTCCTTCTTGGAATGAAGTTTTATTGCCACAAAATTTAAAATCAATGTGTTTGGTTGTAAATATCTCAATGAGTTTTTCATTGTACATGTAAATCACCTTGTCTTTTTTCAAGAGTACTCCAATACAGTAAAGCCCCTCCCCTTTTTCTGTGGATTGACACTTCCGATTATATCCTGCTAACATTTGATTTTCCTTCTCAGTGTTTTTATACAGGGTGGCCCAGAAATAATGCACCACCCGAAATCTGCAATTTCAATGACACCATTGACACAATATCATTAGTTCTTTTGTTTTATTGGGTAAAAAAGTCTCTTTTTTGGGAGTAAAATGACACCATGATCATCAATTTTGGGTAAGGCATTTTTATTTGAAAGCTATTTTTGTGACGCAACGTCATTTTCAAAATTTGCTGCTTTTGCAACCGTAGCCATGCTTGAAGCATGGAGAAATGTATGTATGACGGCTTCCCATACAGTCACCTTTGTTGACAAACATGACTGCTCTCACTTTGAAAACAAAGACATTATGAATGAAGTGGAGATTGTATGAAAAGCAGTTATGCATACATTTTGCTGCTGCTTCAAGCATGGCTAAAGTAGCAAATTTTGAAAATGACATCGCGTCACAAAAATAGCTGTAGAATCAAAACGTCTTACCTAAAATTGATGATCTTGGTGTCATTTTACGAGGAAAAGAATTTTCTACCCAATAAAACAAAAAATAATAATATTGTGTCCCTGATGTCGTTGAAATTGCAGATCATCTCAGGTGTTGTATTCTTTCTAGGACACCCTGTATATTACATTGTGAAAAGTGGTTTGTTTTCAAAACTTTCAACAAAAAATGTTTGGATTTGAGTCTCGGCTCAGTAGTATTAATCGTTAATTGATACACAAAACATTCAAAGGGTCGAAGTGAGTTTGCACCAGAAATACTGAAATAGCCCCTGAATCGTCCTATATTGGACAAAATTGTTAAAGAGCCCAAAGGATCCCTGGAGAAAAATTATTGCTGACTGGTTGGTGAAGAGAAAGTCAGTGAGCGACCATACTCTTTGAATTTGGGAATTGTTATTGTTTGATTTTGTGCATCATAGTCCTGTATGAAGTGTGATGTTTTCCCTTTGTACCATTAGTTCTGTCATGCTTTTACGATTTGAAGATTTTTGTGATTATGAAAAGGTGATGACATGCATGATATGCACACAATATCCAATTTTCAAGAATAAAAGGGATACATTCATGCTCCGCAGTTTATCTGCTGTTCAAGTGAATGAATGTTAACAGGGTGATACATGTAGAAAATGTTCATGTACAGCAGTTAATACATGTAGGGTGGAGCCAATCTTTTGCAAGGACTAAATGAATGAATACTAAAAGGAATTTTTTTTTTCATCCTTTTTTATGAATCCTGAACCTATTCACAATTAAGATGACAGCAATATCATGAAATAGAAAACCGCCATTCACTCTGCGGAGCAGCACTTCATTTCATCAAACGCATTGATGTCTTCTTTCCCCTTCTGTTGTCTTTTCACGCAAGTGTGTGAATACATATTGTATGAGTGGTTTCCTATTTCACCATATAGCCATTATGACTGTGCAATAATATGGAATTAGAGTGTTGGATATGATGTATGATTTAAGTTGTAGTTATGAAGTGATATGGCCTTGGGTTTGAAATATAAATTTGTGACGTGTTATATAATATATCAAGCTAGTTTTATAGCTTGTGGAGTTTTTGATGGTAACCCAGCACCAGAGTTATATAAAGGTTGCAATATTAAGATGTCTTATCAATTGAATGTGATGATAAAAAGGACACTGCACTATCTCTGTTAAGGCATAGATAATGGAGAGGTAATAAAAAGAGATAAGCTAGAAATGAGGCAGAGTATTATCAAGAAATATTACATCCTCTTCTAGTTATGTTTTACTTTATATCCTGTATTCAATAATTCCATATTGATATTATACAAGTATTATACCTAATTTTATAGGTCCAATGGGATCGACGAGAAACGAAACCTAGGATGCAGATGGTCATAAAGTTTATCCCAAAATTCAATCATTGTGCAAGCATTGAGATATCATAGTATGTTTGTTGTGGAAAGTTTTTAAACAATGATCTCACTAGCTGGGAACAGAATTTTCCAGAGCCAGTATATTTACCATAGTATTCCTTTGGTCTTGCCATAGATTTATTGCTAACTGCATAGTTTTAGAATATTGGAATTCAGAAAGCAACAAAACTGTTCAAAATTTGGTTTAAAAAAAAAAAAAACACACAAAATATATGCAATTAGTGATCTTTCTTAAAAGAAAATGTGGTAATCCTGTAGGATTTTCAATGCATGTGTAAGATAGTTATTAAAGATTTTGTTACATGCAAAATGAAATATGATATTTTTATAAGCATCTAAATTCAATGGGTAATTTGCTACTAATGCTACCTGTAAATACACAAAAATTAAAGCATGTATGAAAGTTGTACATTTTTCATTGAAAACATTTATTGTAAGTTCAATTTTTATCAAACCCATACAAATAAAATTGCTTATTACATGAATATATCTCTGTATTTCACATTTTATTGACTTTGATTTGTCATTTCATTGATAATTAATAAGGCAATTACTGGAGGCCTATACATGATATTAACAAATTAACATGAAGTCATAATAAAAAATTTTCTTGGAAACATCATTATCAGTAGAAAAATGGTATACAATGTAACATTTAGTTCTGGTTATGATAGGAGATCTATTTTGACAGAATCAAATCAAACTTTCTCTGAATATTCAGAAATTCAAATTTGCCAAACAAAACTGGTAGAAAACTTACCTGAGTAATGTGCAAGGAAAGATAAGGAAGTTGAAACTTAGATAACCATGTGTCAGGCACCAGAACATGGGTTCACATCTGCATATTGTGTTATGCTCATTACTATGCTTTTTTGCGTAAATGTGATATCTTGCAAGTTTTTGCAAAAATTCTTTGAAAATGCAATTTAATTACATTGTACCAAACTCCAGATAACAGCATTTACATGTAAAGTAACGTGAAAATTCTTGCATTTAGCATTTTCTACACCCTTATCCGCCTGATCCCGATAACATCAAAGCGCCTCTTATAAGAGGTGCTTACCCTGTACTCAAAAGAGTTGAAATAAATTACTTTAAATATGATTTACACTTAAATGTACATTTCTGATGATATAGATATATTATAAAGAACAAAAACCCTCTCACAACAACCTGTTCACACACTTCAAACAACTTACGGGAAATTTGATATCCTGTCTTTTTTTTTTAAAGCATCGATTCCTAACAAATATATTTGGAAGCATGGGCAGTTAAAGACTTGCAAATACATAGTGGTGCTCATAAAATTATTCTACAAAGAAGGTTCCCCATTAGAAAAAAGAAATGATCTCATCATTAAGTGGTTTACTACAAGCATGCTCAAAGTGATAGACAGAGAAAGAGAGAGCTTAGAAAGAAGCTTCTTTAATAATTTTCTGTTTCCCTTTGAGGGAAGATGTTATTTTTTTTCTCACTTTTCAATTTACGTTTCAATTTGTGCGTTTTATGCATAAATATAAATCCATGCTTTTTTCAATCTAGAAAACACACACATGATATGGGACACTTCTACAACCTTGTGGAGGTGACATAAAAGTCCTGAATGTTATCTTCCTGGACATTGTTAGCTGCAAGGCGTGGTGTCAGATGATCCACCTCATCACTAGGAATCACTGGTAACTGATCACTCTTGCCGTTTGAGCTGTCAGGGTTGCTACTGTCCATCCAGAGCTTTTCTTGCATTGCCTGGATGCGTTCATGGACTTTCCTGGTGCTCCTTCGATGTAACAAAGGAGCAGGTGGCCCTTCAGAAGCTTCAGCAACGTTGCTTTGGTGCTGTAGCTTTGGTTTAGGAGAAGGACGAGGAGATGCCACCGGCTTGTCTGACTGTTGCTGAACAGAACTTGTGGCCAAGTCAGTAATATCAGTAGATGAGTCTTGAAGGGTGCATGGGTTCTGGATATGGATATATCCTTGTTGATCTAGTTTCTGCTGTCCTGGCACACCAGGTTTTATCTTGTCACTCTGGGAGGATTGATATAGCTGGTGGATCTGGGTTTGAGTCATCTGTGGAGCTTCAGTTTCCCAGGCATTCTCCTGGCTGTACATGGAATTGACTTGAATCCCCACTGGATGCACTGATCGCTGATTTGGTACTGGGTGTGCCTGCAGGTCTGCGGAAGCCCCTGGTCCCTGGTGGATCTCCCAAGGATTACCTCTGTAACCTTTCTGCACACCTTCAGTATGCTTGTCATTTTCTTCACCGTTGATATGCCTGACTGGTTTCTGTTGGCTCGGCCTACTCCCCTGATGTTGTACTGGTGCGGGCGGAAGATCAGTCTGGCCTTCACAGTGAACACTATCTTGTGGAGGGTTGGATGGAGGGCTTCTAATCTGGTCATACCCTGGTAGAGTAACGGATGGGTGATGCTTGGAACTCCGTTTACTGCATTTGCGTTTGACCGGCACTGGTTGTAGAGTAATTGGATGGCTTCCTTCCTGTACTGGAGTTTGCAGGGGCTTGACTTCAACAAATGGAGCAACCATCTTTTCATCTGTGGAGATTTCATTACATCTCTCCATCTGGAAAGTGCTGTGGTGTTCATTGCTATGTCCTTGTTCATGCTCTTGTCCCAAGTTCTGCTTGGAGACATCTGTCATTCCATGATGTTCCACAGCAAAGTTCACTGCTCCTTCGCCAGCATTGCCATGCTCTTGAGGACTGGTCTGTCTCAATGAACTTGGATGCTGTCTGCTGTGGTTGCTTCTCCTTGAAGAACCTCTAAGGCTGTACTTCCTTGGTATTGGATAGTGCTCTAGACTCTTGGCAGTGCAACGGTTTTGATCATCAAGGCCATTTCCCTCAGTATGCCCAGGTAGTGAAGGGGCTGAACCAAGAGCAGAGGGGGTTATAGGAGGGAGGGGAGGAGGGACAGGGGAAGGAGATGGGCGGGTCATGTTTCGGTGAACCTTAAAGGTGCTGTTATGCCGAAGCTCCTCTACAACATCCTGCATGGGAATACAATGAACGGAGAGAATTATCTGAAAACAGGTCTTTCAACACATTTTCTCTGAAAAGGGGTTAAAATATAAACAAGCTTGACTGTGACTATTTTCATCTGAATATCACTGATGGCTTAGTAGAGCTGAAACTAGTTCATTTTCACAAAAGTCACTCATTATGAAGGATTGCAGAATGCTTTAAAATTGCCAATGACACTTAGCTGATGATCCAGTTAACCAAAATTCAAACCATGCCACATTTGTCCTTTGTTCAGAAATAAAGCGCATTTTTATTATTCGGAATACTGACTTTCATATAGAGGCCTACATGAATGAATAAGTTTGACCCCACAAAAAATATAATATTTTCTTTTTAATAAAAAAAAAGAGAGATAAATCAAATATTTATATTTTATGTTATTAAATAGGAAATTAGCAAATGAATGTTTTAGGGGCAATGTGATACTGAACAAATTAGATTATCACATGACAAATACATTCATAGATAGTACAACCATGTGGTGTATTACCTTTTTGAGTTGTGTTTCTTTGTTGATGGGAAATGTTCTGGTAGGGGTGGTAGTCAGGGAATGTATGCTCTGTGACTCGTAGATCCATGAAGATTCAGGCAAATCGTTCCGGTGTTCTCTGCCTTTTGTCTTGGATTTGGTTCCTCTGCGTGTTGGCGAACCCTAGGTGGGAAGGCGAAATACATAAATTCAGAATGATAATCTCTTTTCATGCAGTTATTATCGATTAATTTGTTGTCTGATTTTATCGGGATAACATATTTTTTAACCCCATTCATTGTCTTAGTAACGGGATGATCAATTTATTAGTTAGAGCGTGATTATCGTCTTATGAATTTAATAATGAGTCAATGATGATCTCCCAAGATACTTTTTAAAATCTTTAGTGTCCTTTTCGTAATAATATTCTGTATCTATTTTTAATCCATAACGTAATTTTATCATCAGGATCATTAAAACATACTAGATAGCATATTAAGTTAAATAAACAACCTCACTTCCCGAATATGATGTTATGGTTGTCTAAATTTAGTCTAACGGAGTAGCAGTTCTCCAGCCACCCCCCTCCCCCACCCCCACCTCGCACGTCTATAATCACTCCATGATCTTCATTTACAAAACGAAAATTAAATTGCAACATTTTAAAGACGAAATTTCAGTGATTTCAGTGCGACATCTGTATCAGCAAAGATCCTAAAATACAACTGCATATACGATCATTGTCGCATCTTTACGTTTTATAATCCTACACATATATAGAAAGACGAATTCTAAAGCGGTGATACGATTTAATTGCCAATTTATCTGACGCAAGGGCACTGTCTAGAATACAGCTGTATCCTCTAACCTTGAATGTGTACTTGGTCCTGGGGTGGTGATCCAGTGCCTGGTCTTGGTTCTTTGCTTGGGTCTGGGTCTGGGCCTGGTAAGACTTCCACTGTTGTTTTCTTACAGGGGCGATGAGTATGCAGTAGATATAGAGGAATCCCACAACAGCCGACACCATACCAATTACACTCGATATCAGGTATACGAGGTAGACTGTATGAGCAAACATAATCATTTAAATCCGTATCAGTCATATTATATCCTACCAGTCAGTTTATATCGCGACTAGTCATATTATGTCCCTATCAGTTATATAATATCCCTATGTCAGTCACATTGTATCTATCGGTATTATTTTTATCAGTCACATTATCAATCAGAGTATATCAGTCACATTATCAATCAAAGTATATCTCTATAGCAGTCGTGTTATATCTCTATCAGTCATACTATCCATATCATTAATATCATAACCCTATCAATCGCATCATATCTCCATCGGTCATTTTACGTCACTGTCAGTGGTTTTATATTCATATCAGTCACGTCATATATTTACCAGTCATATTACTCAACTTTCTGTCAGATCATATACCTTTCAGTCATAATGAATCCATGTTAGTATTATTTACCTGCGAGTCGTAATATAATAATAACAACTCTTATTCCAGCGTTTAGGGGGAATCCTTTTATCTCAGCCTATTGTTATCATTCGGTTGCTTTCGCCGTAACGTCGAATTTCTATTGTGACGGAATAAACCGCATTGATAGGATTCCCCCTAACGTAGGAAATAATCACTCACCTTATGTTTATGAGTTATATCATGTCCCTATCAATCATATCATATCCATCAGTCAACTCTATCAATCATAATATTATTATATCAATATCATTCATATTATAGCCCTATTAGCATGATCAGTCACATTACATCCCTTTCAGCCATAACAAATTATCGTCACTGAGTCATTTTATATACCTACCACTGATATTATAATTCTATCAGTCAAATTACATATTCATCAATTATATTGTGCAATGGAACATACTTTGACTCGCCCAAATATTAATATAAGAGTATTTACAATGTATTGATGTTCTCACCCAAATCTGAACTTTAAATGTTCTATTCGACGTATTTGGGGCTGTATGCAAGATTAATCAATGCACATAAAAGGCGCAAAGTTCTCTTCACGCGCTAAATGATAATCATTTCCTGCTTATACACTTTCAAAAATATTTATCAAGCACTTTTTTAAAAATATCTGCACGATTCCATCCAAAAAATATTTTTAAAAAAGAAATAAATAAAAATGAAATAGAATAAGATTGTGAAAAGATTTTTTTTTTTTTTTTTAATGACTTGACATAGTAAACGGTACCACTTTAAGCAATTTTTTTTCTTCAAATGGCTGCATTCTAGAAATTAGAAATTTGTTCTTAGACTTGTATATTATTTACAACCAATTATGTTAAACTAAGTTTACAGGAACTGAAAATTAAACTTGATAAGGCGAACTTACTGACGTATGGTGAACGCCAAAAGGTCTCACTTGTGTCTGGTCCAGTACCTTTGTGCCGGGTAGGTTGAAAGATTCTCACCTTTTCCGCAAACTCTAAGAGTATCATACTGGCGAAACATAGAAGGAATGATGCTCCACTTATCACCAGTAGAATCTGACTCTGTTGAAATTAAATAACCATCATTTATCAAATACAGAAATCTATATCTCTGTAAACTGAGCAAAAATATACATTCGAATAACGGAATATAAATTTTACATCGCATTTCTTTAATGGTGAAATTTATGAAATCATAATAATGTATACCTTATTTTTTATTTCCTACACATTTACAGCTCAAAATTCTTTTTCGTTTTGGATATTATCTGCAGCTCTTCAGTTATTATGTGAATAATGGTCTGGAATTTAAAAAAAATAACATGCCACAAAGAGTGCGTCAAACAACTAACAAGTAAACGAACCAAAAAACAACAACAACAACAAAACATAAAAACGACCTACCTTCAAATAGCAGACCTTGCCGTATAGAGCTATGCCAACAGTCAGTATTCCTCCCATGAAAACCTGATGAAAGAAAAAAGAAGGACAATGCCTGTGTCATTTAATCTTTTAATTTCAAAATCAGAAGTCATCTGCAAATAATTTTGTAATTTCATTCTTGCTGTATAGAAGAGAGAGAGAGAGAGAGAGAGAGAGAGAGAGAGAGTAGATAGAGCGCGGAGAAAACACCATACCTACACAGACATAAAGAAGTAGAACATAATCAATGAAAGAAGATCACCCTCCCTCAAAAATGAAGCAAAGTCGAATAAAACAATTCTCACAGTGCTGATACATTTCCTTAAACTTTCATTATCGTATCTTAAGGTTTCTTTAAAGTTATTGTAATCATGTTCATTTCTGTGGCCAATAATATCAACTCAAAGCCTTTGTTTGCACTGCATATACTCCTCAGCTACTTGTATCTGTCACATGCAGGGTATGGCATACCATTGTATTAAATTCATGAGCTCCGCCCCGTCCCCGCCATCATCAGGCCAACTTGCTTGCTTGTAAAAATTTGGCGTGATCAGAAGCGCATGCTTCCTTGATCTGTGACTAGCTGCTTTCACATCTACCCAAGATTTGAACCCTAGCAAAGGCTAAATTCGTCAGTGGATCCGGGCCCCGTTGCATAAAAATTACCATTAATGGTAACTCTGCTATCAATGGTAACTACCATGGTAACATCACTCAACAGCCAATCAAAATCAAGGTTTCCATGAGAGTTACCATTGATGGTAAAGTTACCGCTATTGGTAAGTTTTATGCAACAGGGCCCTGATGCATCTTGCCCGAATATTAACTTTGCAGTTCCGGTTTCTGGATTTTGCGAAAGATAAAAACCTTGAATCTTTATAACAGTAAAATTGTCACTTTCTCACCAAAATATATTAGATAAAACACAACAAAAATGACAAACAAACCACCTCACTACAATATAAGGTGACGGTTGCCTGAATATTGGGAATTTCAATATTCCGGAGGGTGGGGGGGGGGGGGGGGGCGTGGCTGCCGTCCCCCTGTCTTATACGCCAATGATAAAAACAAACAAACGAAAAACAAATGGTAACTCTGCTATCAATGGTAACTACCATGGTAACATCACTCAACAGCCAATCAAAATCAAGGTTTCAATGAGAGTTACCATTGATGGTAAAGTTACCGCTAATGGTAAGTTTTATGCAACAGGGCCTTGATGCATCTTGCCCGAATATTAACTTTGCAGTTCCGGTTTCTGGATTTTGCGAAAGATAGAAACCTTGAATCTTTATAACAGTAAAATTGTCACTTTATCACCAAAATATATTAGATAAGACACAACAAAAATGACAAAAAGACCACCTCACTACCCGAATATATAAGGTGACGGTTGCCTGAATATTGGGAATTTCAATATTCCGGAGGGTGGGGGGGGGGGGGGGCGTGGCTGCCGCCCCCCTGCCTTATACGCCAATGATAAAAACAAACAAACGAAAAAAAAACAACAAAAAAAAAACACGAAAAGAACAAACAAACACAAAACAAAAATCAACAGTCTGGAAAGATGAAAACATACTTTAGACAGAAATCAACAGTGAAAATGATAAGAATATGAAAATAACGAATGGTGGCCGTATTTGTAAAACTAGACATCGCTTATTCCACACGCAAATGTTTTGAGAACAATAGTTATATTCATCATGTTCATGTGTGAATAGGAACTGCAAATTGGGGACATGAACAATGTTATGTACGCCGAGGTGTCCATATGCAGTCAATAAAATTTGTAAAGCATACCTTAAGCATCTCATAAAATGTGTGCAGAAAATGATATAAAATTAACAGCTTATAGCAATCAAATTTTTATGTTATCATAAAATATCTATTAAACAGGAAATGATTTATTATTAATACTTTGATGTCATATTATTATTTATTTTTAAGTAGACGATTATCCATTTTAATAAAATTTGTTCACTGTTCGACCTGTATCCGCACTTAATTTACAAGCTAATAACCACCTATACATGTACAAGCTTATCTAAAGATAACAACATTGCTTTTTATCGAGAAACAACAAGTTTAACTTACAGCTCCACCGACCCACAATGGTGTCTTGATACTTAGGACAATCCCTTCTTCCATTATGGCATACACTCCAACCGTCACCAAGCCAATAGCTGAGATCACATAGAGAGTTCCAAATAGACTTAGACCAAAGATGGCCGACAGTTTGACATCGAGTTTATTCATTCTAAAAAAAAAAAAAAATGCATTTTATTAAAACTTTTTGTTGTTGTTGCTGAATTGACTCATCAGGGGCGGATCCAGAGGGAGGCCGAATCGGCCGCGACCCCACCCCCTTTCGAAACCCAACTGGCATACATTAAGTACACAGTAAACAAAAATGTCTCCTTAATTGAGTACTTTTCCAGCTCTGTGCCCCCTCTTTTAAAAATCCTGGATCCGCCCCTGCCCATGTATTCAAAGTGAATTAACATGTGAAGTTGGTTTGGATTTAAAAAATAAAAAATAAAAACAAACATACAAACAAAAAAAAAAAAAAAAAAAAAAAAAGATAGAGAAAATAATTAAAAGAAAGTGATAATACAATATACATTTTCTCATCCTGTTACTGTTTATATCTGAATATTAAC
Organism: Heliocidaris tuberculata; assembly: GCA_025618425.1. NCBI lineage: Eukaryota > Metazoa > Echinodermata > Echinoidea > Camarodonta > Echinometridae > Heliocidaris > Heliocidaris tuberculata. Next base: position 28,334,290 of record CM046848.1, read on the forward strand.
TTTCTCTGAAGGTTAATTCTCGATCCTTAAACATCTAACGAGAGAAAGAAGGTAAAAAGGAGGAATGGAGCTGTTACAATAAGAAAAAGTGTCAAACTCATTAGAAATTTTGACACAATTGTGTCCGACATATTTCAAGCATTGTTAAAAACCTGATTTCCGGTATACTTCTTACTTTGATGGTCAACAGTCTAATTTCTGGTGTTAAAATTGGAAATGAAATGATGTATTCAAACACATTGAAATCTGTAAATTAAAATTCTACGATTCTGTTCAAATTAAAAAACAAAACAAATCGGAAAACCAAGAAACGTGGAACGAATGTCAGGAACTCTTAAAACTTAATACCCTTCGTAAAATTTCCCAGGAACTTCAGTCTTTTTCGGCATAATCTAACTAATACTGTTTTCAAATGCTACGATGAGGATTTAAAAACACATTGCATACAAATGAAACAAACTGATTTTATGTGAAAATGAAAAAAAAAAAAAACATTATTAATATCACCATTTTCTCAAACACCCAATATTTCATACATATGTGAGTGCACTGTCTCATTCTCATTCACAACCATATACTCTGACATCTGACACACTGGATTGAAATGTGATTTATATTACCTGAAATCCTCCAACAATTCCTGTTTATGTCGCTGTAGGATTACTGAGAGCCGTAGATGAATTTAACATTGCGATTAGATGTACTTAATCCAGTAGGCAATCGAGTCAGTTAGATCCAGTTGAAATACATGTACGTACAGAAGTCTTACGAAGTACAGCCGTTCTGTCTACCAGGCCAGCCATCCAACATTGTAAACTTGTTATGCAAATACGACTTTGAGTGCATACCTGACGTTGCAACAAAAGTAAATGTCACTATAGACGGCATTCCAGGAATTTATCTCAACAATGAAACTGACTCGCAAAGAAATGCGTTATATTGTTGAGGATGTTCTAAATGATTATATTGTTTGTAGACATGCAGGGGCGGATCCAGGATTTTGTAATAAGGGGAAGGGGGCACGAATCTCAGAAAATTTTCTGACAAGCCAAAAAAAAAAAAAAAAAAAAAAAAAAGAGAAGGTTATCACACATTTTGGACTCTTTTTGTCATTCCAAATTCTCTGACAAGCAACAACAACAACAAAAAAAACCCACAAAAAACAAACACCCCCCACATTTACAAAAGGTGTGTGGGGGGGGGGGGGGACAATGTACACCTTTCTTCAAAAAAAAAAAAAAGGGGGGGATGCATGGGCCGGAAGTGCCCCCTAAATCCTTCACTGTAAACATGAATGAGCTGCTGCGTCAAAGAGTTTTTAGCTACTTCTTTACGCACTCATAATCGTCTGTTTGCCTTTGTATCAGTTCAGGAGAGAATTTCCGCACAGCACTTTCAGAAAAATCTATTTTTATTCCAGTACAGTACTAAACATACCGATAACGTATTCATAAAAAAGGGGTAGTTTTGACCAAGGAGTTACAAGGAAAATACAAAGTTGTTGCATGCAGATGAAAAAGTGAAATAGAATGATAAGGTAACTCAAAAGTCCAGAGAGAGAGAGTGAGAGAGAGAGAGAGAGAGAGAGAGAGAGAGAGAGAGAGAGTGAGAGAGAGAGAGCGAGAGAGAGAGAGAGAAAGAGAGAGAGAGAGAGAGAGAACCTTCAGCTAATGAATAAAGCCTTTATAACAAAATTAAGTCTAGTGTTTTCTAGAATTGTTCATTTACTTTCCCATATCTTTAAAGTCACAGTATCCTTCCTCAATCTCTTTCTCTCCTCTCTTTAAGCCTTCATCTCCTTGTCTTTCTGTGTCTCTCAGGCTCCACTTCTCTTCTTCCTCTACCCCTTCTCTCTTTCTCTCAATCTCCCCCTCTCTCGAATACCCTTTCCTTCTCTCTGTCCACCTCTCCTTTCCCCATCTTCCCCTTATCTCTCTCAATGTATATATATATATAAATAAATAAATATATATATATAATCTTGCTCTCTATCTCTCTCTCTCTATTTCTGTCTCCCCTTTCTCTTTTAGAGAGACATAATCAAATTATAAAACCCTCTTCAATGCAGTTTTAAATCAATTTTTGATTTATTTCAATATGCCAGCATTATTATGTCATTTAAAACTTTTTGAATGCTTTTAAAATTACAAGTCACATGTCAAGATTGTAATAAAACTTGCAATACACCAAAAAATAAAATAAAAAATGGATAAAACAATATCAGTTTCTCTTGCAATATAAAAAGAAAAACATCATGGAATGAAGAAAAAAGAGTATTCTCAGCTGATAGGAATACATATGAATTGATATCAGCTTACAAAATAAACACAAAGTCAGAGGAAATGAAGCAAAACAGCTCAATATCCTAAAATGTTGTAGTTCTAAACACTTTTTCAATCCAAAAAGGAAAAAAAAAAGGATTGTTAATCCAAGCATTTGATGCACTATTCTGAATATTCCAATATATGGCTCATTATTCTAAAGGTTCTTTTCTACAATGGAATGTTGAACCTTCAAAAAACCATACATTTAAAGCAACATATTCTGGAATAATGTAATGTACTATCAGAAGCAGAAATTCAAATTACTCTTTGACTAAGAAACCACACATGTAGGCATAACAAGCCGCAACCGATAATACATCAGCAACAACTGCATTTGTAACCTATCTTTGTGCCTTTCCAGTGACCTTAAATGCATCATAAACACGGTTTGAACCATTCTGAAAAAGTTGATAGTGCTGGCAAATATCATCGATAATGATGATAAAATTGGTCTATGCAGAAAAGGTATTGGATCTGAGAAAATTGGTGTGGAAGGCTCATTAGTAGAAATAATTGAGGAACACCAACTATCCAATATCTTTTCTACATTGACCAATTTGTTATCATCATCATCATAAGTAATGGGTGACCAGCACTTACATTCTCTTCTTTCAGACATTGTTTGTCTGATTATCACAAACCTGACCTTGGCACAGGTGACTTACTTTGACAATATGTTTCTCTCAAAGGTACTTCATCCCTTTTGCAGACTTACACAAAATTCTGCGAAACTTTGCACAGGTTTAGCACAAATCCTGTAGATACTGCCTATGAAATTTTGAGGTTACAAGTTCTATAACTCCTTTGTAAGAAATGAAATTCTTGCTTTTGACGCAGAGGGATTGATTCAGAAATTGACGCAAGTACATGTACTAGTAATGGTCAAAATATATTTTTAAAAATTAAATTATGTGATTTTTTTTTGAATAAAAATAAAGTGTCACCAAGTTATTATTATTGCTTACTTAAAAGCGAATCATAATCCTTTTCTCATCCGTACAAGTTTTCCAATTATAATTCTTTTGTAATTCATCAAATACTCACACAACTTCAAAATTTAGGTCTGCAAAAGGGATGAAGTACCTTTCAACTGCAAGTAAACACTAAAATCAAACCTATTCCCATTCTTGTGTAGTTCTCTGACTGCCATTGGTGCAGCTATGTCATAAATGTACTTCACTTGCTGACTGGATAGAAGTATGTTTCTTTTTTCTTTTAATATGAAATTCAATTTTTCAGCTATTGCATTAAAAACAGCAGCACAAAATGACATTCCTTTTAATGGAACCTTCACATAACTTGGATATAGCAGTTGGTAAATCAATAATCTCAAATGAAATATCTAAAAAGTGTAAAAGTTAAAAAAAAAAAAAAATGTCTGAAATATAAGGAAACAAACATAATGAAATGAAAATGGTAATAATATGAATGGTAAAGAAAAGTAATAACAAACACAGCTGAACTATCAGAGAATAATTTATGAAAACAATTGTAAACCCTAAACTAATAATTAAGAGAAAAGTATTGCTCAACATTGCATTAGTTCAAACAAAATTTGGCAGAGCGAATATGCATGTTTCTGAATAACTACACAACACTGACTAATTAATATTTTCCGTAACTAATCTTAAATACAGTTTTCTCCACAAATTTGGTCATATATAGATTGAATAGAGCATACATGTATCAAGCATTACAGAAGTCCACTGATCTGTCAATAAGCAGATGGTGATAATAGGTAAACATGGCTACAGCCCAAGAGACCGACAGCCCATGAGACTGACATTGTCGGTCTGGCAGGGCTTCTGAAAAATTGTCAAAAGCCCGACAAAATCGTTGTCCCATGAGACCGACAGTGTTGGTCAGGCGGGCCTTTTGAGAAGTTGTTCGCACGCCCACAAGACGGACAGCCTTCTGACAACTTTTCTAAAGTTTCACGAGACCGACATTTTCGGTCTCATGGGCTGTCGGTCTACTGGGATATCCCAGGTTACCATGATGGCTCAATGTGCTGTGCTTTCTGATACTGAGATACACGTGATGTACATGCTGTTTGAAATGGATCACAAAAAGGTGTCTATTTCATTGTTATTAAACAATACATTAACCCTTTGCCTGCTTTGGTCAACTTTCTAAACATGCAATGGAGTGCTTTAGTCCCCTTTTGTTACACTTACAGTGTCTATGGAACATTATTCTGATTCACCAAAATATATGGCAGTCCATGGATTCAGTTCTTGGCAAACATTCTTGGCAAACAAAGAGTTTGATAATATATCACCTGGCAGTGGTCAATGCATGTATATATTTTCAACCTGTTGATAATATTGCCACAGATAAATCTGATTTGCACATTAAAAAACATGTTTTGCAAGTAAATTTACTGTTTGCTGATCACAACGTGAATATCCATATTCAGCAATATCAATGGTCCAATTTATATTGTGCATATCACACGTTACTCGTAAGTACTAGGTGTTAAAACAAATTTAGAAACGCTTGTTTGATGATTACTCCAAAAATACAACTTATATCTGGCTCAAGTTTGCATGGTGTTATGTTGAAGAGTACAGAATTTTTCTGATAGAAAACTTTATGAAATTCCTCAGAACAATATTTCTAAAATCACCTTTTGACTCTTTGAAAGGTTTTTCACTTTTTGTAAAATAAAGACCACAGGAATTTCAATTCATTATCTTCAGACCAAAGTTTGCTATACATCTTCTAACTGTCTACCAAATACTGTATTTTATTTTCTTACTAACTATATCTTAACAGCGAAGCCCATATTTCAGCAATAAAAAGTACATTTATTGAAGGCCTGTCAAAGTGCACTTGCAGTATTTTATGTGTTTTTCATTTAAATTTCTTTAATATCAATTTCATCATAAATCAATCATAACCAACAATAAATTATGGATCATATTCTATACCCACAACATAATAGCATGAGACTTGTTCCAGTGGTAAGTCTCACGACTATCTACCCTAAAACCATGAGCTTTTCATGAATGGTTACAGATGGCAATTTCTCACAGCAAGAAATGCAAACTGCAAATAATTTGTCATGATATATCATGATTCAATTATTTCTCAGCATGAAACTTTTGCAAATCTGAACCGCTTGCAAAATCTTTCATCTTTGGTTTTACAGCAGTCCTTGACCTTTGGCCTTTGACCCCAACACACACTTCAAAATATGAGTGCTCTAGCAATCAAGAGGGATTATTTCCCCAGAATAATGCTTCATTGCCTTTTACAAAGGAATTTTTTTGTTGTTGCTTTTACTAAAGCCAACTTGATGCCACAGTGGACTTCCCCTGAAGGGAGATCACACTTAAAGGGAAGGTTGAGTTCTGGGAAAGGTGAAAAATAATTTGCGAGCTTTCTCATTCCTTTTACTGTCAGTTTGGAAGAACAACATAGTAGAAATGTCCCCTGAAAAGGATTACTCTTTAAATGCCCTCATATTTGAATTATGACGAGAAATATCTGAATTGTCCGGGCCGAACATACATGCCACAAGTGTGTGCAGTCCCATATACCCATTTCTGTGTGCAGTGCATGTGCTTTTCAGCAAGATTTGGTCAATTTCTTATCATTTCAAGGGTTCTAAAACCTCACAATATACACCAGTTCTTATGTAGACATAATTAACCTTTCCCCATTGCTTTGAGGGAGCTTCTTTCACAATGTAATCACATGACCAGAACTCAACTTCATCTCTTCTTTCCTTTCCTTTTGTAAATGAGGTCCTCCAGTCTTGTTAATGGACAAAATCTGAATTATCTCATTCTTTACCATCTTAAAACCAACAAATAAAATCACCAGTCCCCTTCAGACATTCATCATAGTTGCACATACTCCAGGTGTTACCCGAGGTATTCTTGACATAGCATCATCCAATATATGCAACTTACATTGCAACAGGTAAAAGAACTATAGCTCTGGTCTAGAAGCACATTACAGCAAAGACCAGTTTACATTTCAGCAATGTTTTGATACCTCTATTTCAAGCATATTGCAAAGGGGAAAATACTGGTATTCACTCTTAAGCAGCTCAATAAAGAAAATCAAAAGGATTTTTGATGATTTTTTTGTTCTCTCAAAGAAAATCATCATTTTACGTTGTGCGTTCTGTCATTGTCAATGAAATCTAAATGGCAGTACCACTGTCAACCATAACGAGACATGTAAACATATAAGGCTCACTTCTCTTTCAACTGAACAGCCTTGTAACAGTGATGTAATGCCTTTGACAGTATCCACTAAAAACTCTTAATCTCAACTCAAATGATCTCATTTTCAAAAAATCATGCCAAGATTTCTGTGACAGATGATGGTTTTACAGACACCACAGAAAACTGGATAACTATGGCTACAATCTCAACTCAAATGATCTCATTTTCAAAAAATCATGCCAAGATTTCTGTGACAGATGATGGTTTTACAGACACCACAAAAAACTGGATTACTATGGCTACAGCCAAGCTGACCAATGTCATGCAAGACCAAGAGTCCATGTGAATGAGAGACCTGTGCCCCATTCCATAAAACTTGTTATCAATGACAACTGCCTCATTTCTATGACAAATTCGCTTTTAGCCAATCAGATTCAAGGATTTCAGTAGCTTATAACAACTATCGTAACATGTTCTATGAAACGGGGCCCAGGAGACTGACAAATTGGATTCCTGGATCTTTTTGCAAGTTCTCCAAGGGTTCAAGAGACTGAGAATGTCTGTCTCATGGGCCATCCATCACATGGGATTTTGCCATTTACTACGGATACTTTCAGTATGTGATTTTGCAATATGCGTAACACTGAAGTGGCTATGTCTTTCTGAACTTACATAGAAACAACTTGCATGCTCACACCCAGTTGTTGAGTAAAGTTGTCCATATACACTTGCTTGAAACAAGAAAACCATGAGTACCAACATAACATATGTTCTTCAAGTATTTTCTGAATCAAATGATTTGCAAATTCAAACCCACTTTTCAGTCTCTTTCAGTCTCCATCTTTCCAAACTAGCCTGTACGATGAAATACATGTATATCATTCCATCTATACTTGCAATGTTTAACCCTTTCAGGACAGGAATTATTTGAGGGCAAAATTGATCACATTTTGTTCTTCAAATTGGCAACAATAATATTTTTCTTTTAGTGGTACATAGTTCAAATAACTTGTATTGTCTTGGAAAAAAATATACATGGTTAGGAATTAGCCGTAAAGTTTTAAAAATTGCCAATTTGGATGAAAAAAACAATGATTATGAACCTCTCAATGTGTTGCCAATTTAAGGATTTTAAAGCTTATTCTTGTTTTTAAAATTCCTGGCATCAAACGCAATTTGGTCATGCAACAAAAGTGGACATAGGATGTGCAGAAATTTTTGCTCTTTCTACTCATGCATCTGGTATATTTTTTAGAGCCCTGAATCAAATGTTATTGAGCCAAACCACAAAATGTGGTCAATTGTCTTGAAAGGGTTAAAGCAGTCATTCTGGCATCAATACTGACCACTGAAAGCTGGATGCAGCCTAAAATTGGCAACATGTCTGCACTTGACTGTGCTTCGGTACATGCATTCAGTATTTCTATCTGAGTTAGAAACAACCTGACAAAAATTATGCCAGGAACAGTGGTTTTTCAACACAATATCAAAGTCTTGAAAACATCCATGCTTTCTGTTTTGAGTGTTGGTGTATTTCGCCAATCAATCAATCAAAATTGTTTCTTAAAAGTTGCAGAAAAGAGCTGGAAAGAACTCCATTTTAAGTACAATTCAATCACTTAGCCATTCATTATTTTTTCCAGTTTTTCATCAAGCAAACATGCAAATAAAAATGTTATTGCTATTAGCTTGACATTTAAAATGTGATTTCAGTTTTATTAAATCTATTTAATCAGATATCACCTAAAGTTAACATTTTCAGAAAGAAAAAAAATTTAAAAGAGGAATACATTCGACTTGCATTAGTAAGAGCATGTGGTATTAGGCAAACTATATGTAAGGTGTATACATGTTTTTGCATTATATCACATACACTGTGAACAACCGCCACTCCTATTCAGGAATGAAAATACTGAAAATAAATAATCTTGATAGTGGCTTTTACAAATATGATGTGCCATATATGACAACAACAACAAAAAAGAGACAAGCTTCAGTTAGATATGCTTCTGTGATGTAATCCTTCAGAATTACAATGTAAGTATGCCAAGGCTACAACTCACAGAAACTTTCCTGGAACCAGTCCTATTTTTTCCCCATTTTCTCCCTTTGTTTTAGAAGAATATTTGAGGAAAGAATAGTCATTTTTCCCCCTTCAATATCAACATTTTCCTAAAAGCATACTTTGAAAATGTTATTTAAATGGCCTTTTGGTCAAATGGTGTGCAAAAATAAACTTTCAGATAATGCAATAAATACAGTCAAACTGGCCAAATTTCCTCTTTCTGAGTTCAAATTCAGAATAAATGTGGAATGCATATATCTAGCACAGGATACTTCTAATGAAATACACATTTAGTTAAACGTTCACAAAAATGCGTAGAAATCCACTTCCAAACAATTCAGGAAAATTGTGTGTTGATAAATCAACAATCTGCAGATGCACTACAGTGTAGAACTACCAATAGAAGTTTGCAATGAATTGCATCATGTCGTGTACTGGATTGCTGGTACAATCAGATAATAACATTTTTGGCCTCTCTTTTTCCCTTTTCTTCCGTTTATCTACTTCTCCGTCTTTTTCTTGATCTTGATTACATTCTGATAAGATACTTAACTGTATCATTCTGTTGTTTCTATTGGAACGATAAATGTATCATTCTGTTGTTTCTATTGAAACAATAAATCAATATTCATGTTGCCATGTATTTTACAACTTGGGGATGCAAAGTAGCAGTACAGTGTCTCCTTTTAGTGATTTTTAAAAAATTTCTTTGGATCCAGAATACTAGCCAATCACACATTATACATGAGCAGAAAGAGCAAAAGTCACTGAAAATTTTGAGTCTATTTCCAATGCAGTAAGTTTTTTTCGTCCACGAATAAGAGCGATTTTATTGTGACTAATCATTAAAGTCTCTAAATTGGCAATGTGGTGTAAAATATATAATCACTTTTTGTGTAATTTTTCTGGTACATTTTGCAATTTCCATTCACATCTGTTCTTTTGAACATTTTAATTTCTTTTCAAACTATGTAGGAGTGGATGATAAGAATTGCTACCAATTTGAGGGGGAAACTAATCAATGCGATCCACTTGAAACTTGTATTATTCCCCATCTCCAGATTTTCATGAAATGGCGATTTCCATGTCCAAGAGCTATGCCACCCTGTTAAAAAGACCCTGAACAATCCTTCATGCCATTTGTTTGTGAATGCCGTAGTTTGGTCCATATAAGAACCCCATTATATTAACTTCACTGATGCAATTTTGAATTTTCTCCAATTCCATTCTCATATGGCATCGTTTGATATTATGAATTCTGGATGCAAATTCAAACCTCTGTGATTGCAAAGTAATAGACTGGTTTGGTAATGTATTCAAATTTTATACATACCTTTCAAACAAAGGTTGTTCTGGACAACCTGAAAGCTTGCCCGAGGCTTGCCGGACATAGCAACAACTAAAGTATGCAAACCGGATTCCAAGCATTGAGGCTCATTTATAAAAAGCAGATTAATGGAATTGCTCGTCACTAGGTGCTCAGAGAAGAAATGTGCATGAATCTGAATACATTACAGAACCGGTCTATTGGCAGGATTAAGCAATGAAAGAAATATCACTTTCATATTCTATTTCTCTATATTATTTGTACATTCTTGCATCATCTTTTCCAGGTAAAATGCTCCAATTAAGTACTTGATACTATTTAATGTGGTTGATGAAGGGGTGATATAATCATTATTAGAACAACAGCCTTTTCAGTGAAAAATAGTTCTAGGTTATGCAGAATTACAATAACATTCCTCTCCAAAATGTCAAATAATCAACATTTGATATTTTCCCTTCTTGAATTCAGAAATGCTCTTGCGATATCAATCAAAAAATGCATAATACTATATGATAATATCTTCTCTCAGATAAAAAATACTTCTCATATAAAATACACCAATGAAGTTCCCACTCTCTCATCAACGAGATTAAAATGCTAAATATCGCCATCGTGTGCTTAGGACTGTTAGATTAGGCCAGGCTCAATTGCAGAATAAACTCAGTCACTGAGGGTAAGGGGAGAGGGAGCGGCAGGGATACATTAAAAGCTCCGTCATGACATCTTGTTGCCTAGTTTCCTCTGTCTGGTCCTAAAAATGGGACAACATAAAGTCAACAAAGTCAGGGGTTATGTTAGTGTATCATTAAAAAAAAAAATCTAGAATGCTATGAATTACACTTAATATATGCGTGGAAACAGCAAAAATCACTGACAAATTTGAATCCATTTCTCATGCTCTACATCATACTGTTCATGAAGAAGACCATTTCAAAAGAAAATAAGTATTAACAATATTTAGATGGGCAAACTGCTAAAAATTCACTAATTTCACACCAAATCTGTAATCTTTTTTTTTCTTCTGCTGCTGCATTAAGTAATTTTCATTCATATAGTTTCAATAATATACTTTTTATTTTATCTTTACGAATGTAGGACAAGAAAGATGTAATTGGATCCACTTTGAATAGGCAAATCTGCTTCATTTAGATATTTGAAAATTCTGTTCCTATATGGGTTAACAGAATTTGTCCATAATGAATTTTATCCATTCAATACAAAAAAAAAGTGTGCATAAGATATAAACTTATAAACTATATTTGAAAAATATAAAGGTACAGGAATGACAAAATGTCACAATACACAATGTCCATTGCCAAGGGACTGAACCAGAATGGTATGCCAATTAGTTAATAACTCCTGGTGGAAAGCAATGGCAGGCTAAGGATAAAATGTGTTACCTGGCTTCTGTCCTTGCTGTAGTATATTCAAACCAGAGAACATTAGGGATGAGGGTAGAGTCTCGGATCAGAAAAAATTCACAGATAGGCCAGGACACCAGGTAAGGAAACAACGGTGTTAACACCACCTGCAAAATAAATGGTGTGAAGTTGAGGGGATCAGAGCAATAAAGGGCTATCTCCTAAAGTACGTCATTCTAAGATAGACACATGTGAAATCATGTGGTGAGAGCCAGAAAGGTAGTAACTCAGTGTATTTAATGCCATTCTTGCTTTCAGGACTTGCCTCTGCTATCTGACAAACTCATCATTTGCATTTGAATACTGTCAAACCTGAAACTTTCGCGACATAAAACTTTCGCGACATAAAACTTTTGCGAATTGTTAATGACAGCCAATTTTGCAGCAAGAAACTTTTGCAAATTGCAATAATTTCATGTTGTTTCAATTGTGATTTTATTATTTCGCGACATGAAACTGTCGCGAATCTCGACCACTCACGAAATTCGCAAACGTTTCATGCATGCGAAAATTTCTCGTTTTACAGGTTGTAGAGAAGTGGGTAGGAATCAACTAAATGCATGTAACTCTTCTTTTACACAGATGAGTGATATCATAATGCTGCATGGACTCTTCCTCAACTAATAAAGCTCAATGAGTATTACAAGGTAGTTCCAAATTTGTGGATAGCTATGACAAAAATTATTTCAAATTGTCACTGACAGCAACATAACAAACAGATCTAGTGAAATATTTCTCTTAAACTGAAAATTTTACGGAGTTAAAAATAACTTTTTGTTTGTTTTATTAGGCGGAAATCCCACAGGATTAGATTGTATAAAGAGGAAAGCGGCTGTCTGGCAAGACATATAACTCTTAAGATTGATCGACTACATGATTATGACCTTGTGACACAATCTTTCATACTTCAAAGAGTGGACCTACAAGGAGGTGTTCAAATGTACTGGGAAATAACGAGATTGGTTGAGGTATCGATACAGACCAGTTTGTATACTGTGATATAAGAAGATTGGTTGAGGTATGTCTACAAACCTGAGTGATAGTAAACCAAGGCACAGCCAATAGGATTCCCAGAAGTCCTCCACAAACAACTTGCCTCAATGTGTGATACTTCAGATACACCCTGTACATAATAAACACAATTTATATACAAATTGAAACAGTTAACCCTTTCGGAACAGGAATTATTTAAGGTCTAAATTGATCATATTTTGTTCTTCAAATTGGCAACAATAATATTTTTCTTTTAGTGCTACATAGTTCTAATAAGGTGTAATGTCTTTGAAAACAATAAACATGGTTAAAAATTTATTGAAAAGTTGAAAAAATTGCTAATTTTGATGAAAAAAACAATGATTTTGAACCTCTCAGTGTGTTGCCAATTTAAGGATCTCAAAGCTTTTTCTCGTTTTCGAAATTCCTGGCATCAAATGCAAAAAATGGTCATGCAGTAAAAATTGACATAGTGCGTGCAGAAAATTTTGCTCTTTCTACTCATGCACCTGGTATATTTTTTAGAGCTCTGAATCAAAAGTTATTGAGCTAAACCACAAAATGTGGTCAATTGTCTTGAAATAATAATATAATAATATACTATGTAACACACTCATACCAAGGTCACACCCATGAGACCGACACAAGACTGACAACAGACCGAACAAAACTTTACATTATAACCAATGGCCAAGAATCTGTCATGTTTCGAAGTGGTTTGGTGTCGGTTTCGCCATGTGACAGATATTACATTGTGCTATTCCTCTATTGAAGGTGTTCTTAGGCATATAATCTATCTCATTTATAATGTGTAGAGCCAGTGTTAGTACATGTACACTCATTACAAATAGAAGTTATAAAATATCTTTATCATCATAATCACTATAAATGCTATCTTTATCATTAATAAAACTTGTTAACAACTTCACAGACAACTTTAACTGAGTTTCGAAAAGGCTTTTTCGGCAGGCCAATGGTAAGAGTGATATTGATCTACTGATAATGTAATAATGATAAATCTTGGATTTTTGTTTAATGACTCTGTTTTCTAGAGGGGTTCATCTACAGGTCTCCATATTACTGGTATTGACAATGGTGCAACAGATGGGTCATCAACAAGAAAACCTATTGGAAATGTAGTTTATGTTCTCTTCTTTCCACATAAGACTTGACTATGGATGTTTGTAGCGTATCCGGACAACTACCCCCTGGACAGCTACCCCCGGAAAAATTGTCCTGGGGGTAATTGTCCTGGGGGGTAGTTGTCCTGGGGGGTAGTTGTCCTGGGGGTAATTGTCCTAGGGGGCAGTTGTCCTGGGGGGTAGTTGTCCTGGGGGGGTAGATGTCCTAGGGGGGTAGTCGTCCAGGGGGTGGTTTTCCGGGGGGTAGTTGTCCGGGGGGTAGTTGTCTAGGGGGTAGTTGTCCTAGAATCGTTTGTCGAGTATCAAGATTACAGATATAACTTTAGATTTGATGCAAGCATGAACAAGGCTGTATGGACTATAATTAGAGGGAGGAGTAATTGTTTTGAAATACAAGCCAGCCAATCTCCCCTCAATTTTAATATTTCACACCGAAATACACTTTGAATACAATATGTTTGAATATTTACACCATACATAGATTGAAGAAGGCTAATATATCATAAATAGTTAAAACTTTGGACTAATTACAAACTTTTAACACGATATCATCGAAATGCAGTATTTCAAATAATTTTAAACATCTTGGGGAACAGTAGGGATTTATTATTTTTTTTGCCTGAAACATCTTTAATGTTCATAATAGAACTGTTCACAAATATATTCAAATTTTATGCACTTTTAAAACAAAGGTTGTTCTTGACAACCTGAACGCTTGTCAGAGGCTTGTCAGACATAGAAACAGGTAATGTATGCAAATTCGATTCCAAATATTGTAGTACATTAATTAATAACAGGTTAATGGAATACCTCGTTACTAGGTCCCCAGGAAAGAAACATCCATAAATTTGAATAACTTTGTGAACAGGTCTATTCATCGCATTTGAAAGAGACAGTAAGAATAGCACCTGCAACCATCTTCATTTCACATTATTCATAGAAGAATATACTTAGTACAATCTTTATCAATGTCTACAGTGGAAAACGTACCGCAGGGTCAACATGTTCACCTATCACAAATCTTCAATGTGGGAAGCACAGCATGCCATCTATAAAACTACTAATAATCTTCCAATCTTCACTGGAAAATACATTACCAGAAAGAATGCAAAGGAAGTATGTGTTTTGCTTGAAATGCAATAGATATGTTACGAGACAGGAAGCTAGTGATATTTTTACCTATCCATACAGGAAGAAAGTGACATAAAGATCTGAGAGGTAAGGTTTAGATGGGAATAACAAAGAATGACTGGCAGACAGCTTGAAGTTCAGGTATTTTACATGATTTATTTAGTTGACTGAGGTTGCTAGTGTTCTGATTATTAGATATTTCTTTTCTTTTTACATACCAATGGGACAATTCACCAAGCTGTACCAAATAAATGATTTTTCTTTCTGACACTGTCATTTGGCATGCATTGGTTGTTTTGAGGTTGGACAAATTAAAAAAATGATTTCAAAGTTGTGGGGAGAAATTCGTCTGGAATAATTTAAATATACAACAAAAATGGACAAGTGCCTTATGTTGTGTACACGCTTACAGACTCCTTAGTCGATGACACACAGAGTCAATGGTCAAGTTTGGAGGTTGTTTTTGTCTTGAGCAGGGATGTCAATTTTTAATTTTTCTTTTTACATTGCAATTTAAATCAATGTAAAAAAAAAAAAATAAATCGGCATTGATTTATTTTTTGTCAATCCTGTTATTGACCAAGAATTTGTTCACCATACAATAGCAGATAAAAGAAGATAATTTGATATATTATTGCAAGGGGAATATTTTATCTCAGTAGAAGGAAAAGGAAGAACAAAAGAAACAACAACAAACAAATCCATCAATTTCATATACAGTACATGCAAAGTAAACAGAGACCATCGCAACATTAGATTTAGAAAATTAACTAATTAATTGCACATGGCAGACATGTTCCTTGAATGCACAGTGAACAGTTTAATGAGAAGAACTCACCTGCTACCTGATACTAGTAATGCAACAAGTATAACCCCAATGGCTGCCAAATGCCTCCACACCTGCTCAATAAATAGATTACTGTTAGGCTGATGCAGTCTGTAAAAAAATCAGTGTACGAAAGGTGAAAATTAAGTAAACATTCAACATTCTGTTAAATATGTACTTTTACATATTGTATGAAATTTGGAGTAATCAGATGAAGCCAGTCATTTTTACTAGGGACCAATCACCGCCCCCCCCCCTCCAAAAAAAAAAAAAAGGGTTTTGAGTTCCATGTATCAAATACACTGACTTTTCAGGACCCCATTTCACAGGAATTTTCATGCATTGTTAATAGCATTTGTCATAGGAAATTCATTTTTAATGTCTCCGGCTTTTAAATGGCCATTGCCTCCCTTTGTGACATAACAATGCATCAAACCTACATAAATACACAGCAGACACAGCACTGAGTGATACTGCATGTATGTACATGTACATGTATTTAGGCTAGATACTTGTGTGTGGTTCAAGGGAAAAAAAAAGTCTACAAAAGTATGTTGATATTTTTTGTTTTAGATACTTAAATCAGACTTTGATATTAAAGTTTTACACAGGTATTACCTCCTCCAATTTAAAGATTCTTTGACATTTTATTTATGACGATGGTTTGCAAATGCTTAAAGCTACCTTTAATAAAATTTTAAAAAGATATGTACAGTGTCTGAGACATAAGCCTTCGAACTCTAGATTTAGTTCCAAAGAAATTACCATCTGCAGATACACTGATTGCTTTAAGGCTTTACATGTGCACATCATGAAATTAAGCTGTTCTTCGGAAAAAAAACCCCCAAACAAATGAAAGTATTGGGCTATCTTACCTAATATAAATAAATAGCACTGTGTAAGTAGCAAAAAACCACATGAACTGAGAGTGACTTGATGGCATTCCATACTCAGTCCGTAGACCTTCATGTAATGTATCATTACCTGAAATACAACCATATATGAAGATATCACACATAATCTTTATACCTAGACTGGAATTAAAATTGGGGAGCCTACTTTTATTTTTCTGTTCTTATAACCACTCTTTATCCAAAGAAAAAATGTGTTAAAATGTCTGCATTTTTTAAAAGTTCAGAACAATTATTTCTGGTACTACAATTAAGTAAGTTTTATATCCCGTAATTTACAGTACATGTACATTCATCATTTTTATCACTTATCAAGTCGAATTCATCCAGGCCCCATACTTTATCTACAATATGTAACTGTAATATTTTCCTATATATGCATATCTGTGTTGGCAACTTTCATTGAATGTGGTTTTCAGCAAGTTTTCATAATTCTTTTACAAACAACTGCCTGGTCTAACTTTCCCATAACATACAAGGTATAATTCTTTAATATGTGATAACAATTCACAATGATTCTAAAATATTTTTTCTTGACATGAAGCTTTGCTGCGAGTACTCAAAATGGGCTTTAAAATAGATTACAAGTGATCCTGATGTGTTATTCTTTACCTCTACAGGGTCTTGGTTCTTGAATGGTGTGTTTTGCAATCCAATTAACTCCTTCACTCAACACTATACCACCAAAGAATGTGATCTACAGCAGGAAGAAACACAAAAATAGTAGAATGTACCAAATACATGTATCATACAGGATGATGAGTGATGTACATGTACTTTATCTAATTTTAAGGCTTACCTAATGAAAATAACAAGGTAAATGATGAAAAATTTGGGCAATTTCTCTCTCTCTCTCTCTCTGATCAGATATGCAAAATCAAACTGTGAACCTTCTTTGCATCTTTGTCATACATGTATGTGGAGTGCACATTGCAGAATAAAGTGGCACTCTACTATTTCAGTTCAAAGAGATTAATAGTTCATTTACAGCTACATTGTACTTTCATCTATAGGCCTACATTGTATGACATCACAGAGTTGCCAAGTTATAAAATGACATCAGCAAGGATCATTGTCATGAATGCTTATACTACAATGGATCAAGTCAAATTATTGCTAGAACTATGTGAGTAACTATCTTAAGTTCTATCACAATTTGCGCATGTGCAGATAAAGGTCATTTGTACTCGGTACAAATGACCTTTATACGCTGTCATTTTGGACGCACCACAATGTGCGCACCGGTATGATTTTAGATGTTTAACAAGTAGCGCGTCCACCAAAACAGATGCACGTGCGCGTACAAATTGGGGTCATTTCAGGGTCATTTGCACCATGTACAAATTGATAACTGGATTATTTATCCCTTTACTACATTGTAATACCCAGAAGGAAATTAAACCCATGATTGAAAATGTCTCTTGCATCTTACCGTATGCAGCTCTCTCCTGAAGAGAAGAAGTGTCATGAAGCCAACCAGGATGATAAGAGGGACTAGACTCATGTAGGCAAGAAGCTTCCCAATCAAATCATCTGTAACAAGCAATCAGAAATACACCAGATTAACATCTGTTCCAATATCATGTACCAATTCAACGTGGACACTAATTTCATTCAATTAATCAATTCACCGTGTCACATCTCTCTGTCACTAAACTCTATATTGCTGAGGGCCAGAAGGGTTGAACTCCATGTGAATTAATGCCCTCCTGGCTCTCAGCAGCCAAAATGTTACATCTTGTTAATATTTCTTATCCCATGCCCTTCATTTTTATCCAGACCATTGTGCTACACTGAACACTCGGTGGCGGATCCGATATTGTATTATGTTCATTTGAAAAAAAATTAAGAGAGATAAAAATAATGTACTATAACAGTATGTTCAATTATTCTCATTTGCAAGTGATCCCAGGTAGAGGTGGTGGTGAAAAAAATGTCCTGACCTCAAAACATTTTACAAATCTTAAAACTCATTCAGTAAAAAAAGGGGAATGCATGAAGCAAATATGTCTGAAACAAAAACAAAAACAAACAAACCAAAAACAACAAATAAAACCTTGTGAATCCACTGGATCTGAAAGTGACAGTGAAACAAAATGTAATTCAATTCAAAAATGGTCTTTATTAACATACAAACATGAAGCAAATATATTAATCGTACATGAAAAGCAGCCTCAGCTGGAATATTCATGTTTACATGTTCATAGGCACAAAATTCATAAAAGACTAAACATGCAAAAAGGGTATACATTGCACAGGTTTTCATAAAAAATGGTGACATGTAAAAGTCGTTATTAATTGCATGTAAAAAGATTGAAATATATACATTCATAACAGTCGACTTGGGGGAGGAGACTAGCACTTAGTGCATATACCTGTGATAAAAGTGATAAGAGAGAGAGAGAGAGAGAGAGAGAGAGAGAGAGAGAGAGAGAAAGAATTTTCAACATTTGTTGAAAGGCAAGTAAGTGGTAAACAGCACAATTGTAGTATAAAACTTTCGATATTTGCTCTCGGAAAAAACATTTTAACTTATTTTCTCTTTAGTAAAATGTCTCATATTTCAATTCATATTTTCAGGAAGCAGTACATGTACTTGGTAATTATGCAAAAAATATTTGTGTACACTGTACATGTTCATGCATGTATGCACATAGCACACACTGCACGTCATGTGCACATGTAAAATTGAAATCTTCCAAATATATGAATGGCGTAATCATCAATAAACAATGTAAACAGACATGAATTTAATATCACTTAATTTACACAGACAGAATGAGCTTAGACAATTAATGTCTCCAATTGAAGCATGAATTTCATACATCAAAATAACGTGGCAGGCCCTACATTGCAACTATGCATTAATTTTGACTGCTGCCAAAAGCTTGCTACGAACAACACATACTGCTGCAGTGTGCTTGTACATTATGTATGGATAATACAGCCTGGAGACAATGTAATTAGCTCTGCTTCAAAGAGTTCCAGGGGAGCCTGCTTCTGCCATAATGATAATTAAATTGAAGATGCTTTCATCTCGCTCTTACAACATATAACACACGGGTTGGCCTTAACGACACAGACAAACTAACCGAGATCTGGGTGAGGGTGCGAGAGAGTAAAAGACAGAAACAATCATGGGGAGAAAGAGCAAGAGAGAGAGAGAGAGAGAGAGAGAGAGAAAGAGGGGAGAGATCTACAGAAATGGAGAGAAAGGAAATAGAAAGTGAGAGAAAGAGAGAAAAAAAAGGGGGAAAACAAAACAGAGAAGTCCACTGCAATTATCTGGAAAGCTCTAAGAATCATAAATTAGAGAGACAGAAAGAGAGTGAGAGAGAGAGGGAGAGAAAGAAAGAAGGTGAGAGAATGAAAGAGATAGGTAAAATAGGTATGTAGAAAAGATGACCCCTGATGAAGAATCAACAGTTTCCTCTTATTGCTTGCTTTCACCCCCACCCCTCATCTATTACATCCTGGATAGAGGCTGATTATATTTCTAAATGATAAACAGTAGAAGCACCTAGCATCTACACAAGAATTAGCATCCTGTGCCTGCATAATATACACAATGTAAGCTTATTGCTTTTCTCCCCGGCAGAATATAATGATCTTAAGGAGTACATGTATTTGGCTAGATAACAGTGTATAATAATTTATGTGTAGGGAAATGTAAAAGTATAAAATGTAAATGTAAATCAATAAAAGGTGTGGAAGACTTGATGGGCAATATCAATGTACATACGGCTGAAATAATTCCAGTTTGTTAAAATTTGCATATACGTGTACGTTAGAATCTGCAGTTGAACACCACAGCACACACACAGACAGCATAATGTCACAAAAATTTATGACTAAATATGCTTGCATCAGCTTGTACAATACAAACTGCATCTCTGTCATGATCAAGGGCAGGGGAATTTCCATGACTAATTAAATGGTTTTACAATACACTGCTGGCAATTTTTGTGGTTCAACTGTAGGGGCAGTAATTGGTAAAGCGTAATATGACCATAATCTCCTTTGCAGCTGTTTCAATGGTGAGCAAAGCTCACAATCAACGCTCAGGAGAGGAATACTCGACCAATACATGTAGAATGGCAGTAGGAGATAAGATGCGTTCAACACGCATTACAGAGAGCTTATTAATGCAGCGTGATTAAAGGTATAGCAATGTCACCGTTTTGGGTCAATAGTATCACAATTTATAGAAATATACCTGCAGCCTGCACTGTAGGCTATACTCTAAATTTAAAAAAAATGACAGATAAAAATTTCTATTTTTTTCATGAGTTTGAAAAACTGTTTGAAAATACTCTTTAAGGAGATTGAATACTAATACTGTACCATACCTTACAACTGGAATGGATTAAAAAATGCTATTAGTTGTATATTTTCTTTTTGTATACTTGTATGGGGCGCTTGATGCCTCATATCTGCAAAGTGCCCTTGTCTGTAACTGCATGATTCTGGTTGAACTACATACACATTTTAAACATGCATAACACAATAATTTTCAGCTTTCACTATACTGATGAAATAAAAAAAAAAAAAAAACAAGATGAATGCGACTGCATCTCCTATATGCCTCCGCCTAAATTCAGTTGATGGCTCAAAGTGTTCTTGAAATCTTGTGATAACCAGAATAAAAAAGCCTCTAATTACATGTTAATTGACCTCTTTGACATTTGACCTTACACCTTATAGCCCAAAAGTCTGATCACTTTATCTCCTCCTAGTCATGAATATAAAATAGTTGAGATATGGTGATAACAAAGGTAAAAAAACCATTAATTTCACATACACCTATATAATGACCTCTATGACCTGTCACCTTTGACCTACATGAACAGAAATCTAATCAGTTCGTCTCATTATGGTGATGCATACTAGTTCCAAGTTTAAAGTTAATGGATCAAATGGTTCTTGAGATATCACGTTAAGGCTAAAACCTGCAATTTCAGAATTGACCTCTATGACCTTTGACCTACGTATCCAAAAATCTAACCAGATCGTCTTTCTATGCTGATACATACTAGTACCAAGTTTGAAGTTCATACCTCAAACGGTTCTTGAGATATTGCATTAACAAGGCTAACACATGAAATTTCAGAAAGTGACCTGTGACCTTTGACCTACATACCCCAAAATCTAATCAGATCCTCTTCCTATGGTGATACATACTTGCACCAAGTTTAAAGTTCATACCTCAAATGGTTCTTGAGTTATCACTAGAATGAAGCTAACACCTGAAATTTCAGAAATTGGCCTTCTGTGACCTTGACTTTTGACCTACGTACCCTAAAATCTATTCAGATCGTCTTCCTATGGTGATACATACTAGCAATAAGTTTGAAGTTCATACCTCATATGGTTCTTGAGTTATCACTAGAACGAGCCTAACACCTGAAATTTCAGAAAAATTAGCCTCTGTGACATTGACCTTTGAACTACATACCCCAAAATCTAATCAGATCGTCTTCCTACAAATGTATGGTGATACATACTAATACCAAGTTTGAAGTTCATACCTCATGTGGTTCTTGAGTTATCGGTCGAACAAGAAAGCGAGACGGACGGACGAACGGACGGACAACCCGAAAACATAATGCCTCCGGCACCACCTTCGGTGGGCGGAGGCATAAAAAAAAAAAAAATATACATTTGAGAAAATAAGGATTGATTTAAGGAATTTTATTAACAGGTACATGCCTACATGCCTAAAAACATCTTTCTTACAAAAAAAAATAAACAAAAAACACAAAACAAAACACAACCAAACCTAACTGTGTATGAAATGAATGGGTCTACTGACACTGGGCACATATGTTTTTGCCATGTCAAAATGATGACACAGCCACCCTTCATTCCAAAAACAAAATGTGAGATTTATTACACTATCGCTCTCAACAAAGTCAGTAATAAAATATATTTACAGGAATATAAACATATTTTGGGGGGTAATTTTAAGTATAATATTCAGGGTTGCAAACATAAGGTTCCCAAACATACAGGTACATGTACTTTGTAGCTTGAGTGGTTTGAACACTTGAATGGAGATGGAAAGGTCATGGGTTCAAACCCTAGCATGGCACTACTTTTGATTTGATTTGATTAATTTATTTCTCTTTATGATCTTTTTTTTCTTCGAACATATTTTACAAACTGATTAAAACATAACAAACAAATATTAATACATTATCAAGTAAAGTAATTACATTGTATAGTGTTAGTCAAACAAATGAATCATGAAGGATTGTCAGTTTTGTCACATTAAGCAGAGCTGTCCTTTGGCATTTGCCACTCTCCACCCAGGTGTTAAATGGGTTCTGGCAGAAAGAAATTCCTTGAATGCTGTGAGCGCTGAAATTGGTAGCCTAGCTAGAGCCGGGGTAATGCTGGATTGCCTTGAGCACCTTGTGTAGAGGAGATGAACGCTTTATACATGTAAATATCCAATATAATTGCACATCTGCTGTAAACACTATTATACATACATACATACTGCTTGAGATAATCATAGTATATTAAAAGAAAAGACCGACCTTAAAGGCAAGTTGTTCTGAAAGAAAGAGGAAAAACCAAACAAGCAGATTGGTAAAAGTTTGAACGAAATCAGACAAGCAATAAGAAAGTTATGAATTTTTTAATGTTATAATCACCATGGGAATTTCAAAATGGCTGAATCAGTAATGTCACTGTGATGTACTCTAGTGGCAGACAACTCCCCATTTGCTCCAACACACAAAATTACAAAAATGTCATTTTTTTTCCAAATGTATTACTCAGTTGGATCTTTTTCTTTTATGAGGACCTATAACAATATGCTACCTACAATATCTTTTTAGTACTGCCCCGAAGGAAAAGGAGCTCAGAAGAAAACCTGAAATTTTAAAGATATTGTGTACACCAAACAGGAGAGTTGACTGCCACTATGTCACTATCGACTCACCAAATTGCCAATTTGAGATTCGCACAGATTTAATGATCTCATTTTTCAAATGATTTCTTTTGAACTTTCATCATCCTGTTCTTCTCATTGTTCTACTTTCCCACAAATCATCTTATTACCAACGTTGGATTGCCCTTTACATGTAGTTATCATGTACAGTATGCTAGTCATGTGTTACTAATACTACTAGCTACATGCAGTTATTTCCATTGTTCACTTCAGAACATTATTTTGACCTCCAAAAGACTGCTATATAAATACCAAATAATAATAATAAACTATTCTTTTATAGCGCATAACACATTACGTAAGAATGTCTCTATGCGCTTTAGGAAGAAGAAGAAAAAAAAAAAAGTTATCTTACTGAGTTCCTTTATCTGCTTAACAATTGGAATAAGTATGTTTTAAGGGCAGACTTAAACGTATCTATGGTATTAATGTTTCTAAGAGAGTCGGGAAGGCTATTCCATAAAACCGGGGCAGCATGTGCAAATGAACGTTCACCATATGTCTTGGTATGAACGGGAGGAACAATAAATAAATTCTTCTTACGTGATCAGAGATTTCTTGTTGGTGTGTATGTAGTGAGTAAGTCATTTAGATAAGAGGGAGCTAATCCATGAAAACATTCATAAGCTAATAACAGTATCTTGAACTTGATGCGTGACTGGACTGGTAACCAATGTAAATTGTGTAAGACAGGGGATATTGAATCATGTTTCTTTGTACGTGTGACTAGTCGCGCGGCTGAATTCTGAATTTCAACAAGAGAATATTTAAAGACAAAATATAGAAGTAAAACAAAATGACCCTTTGTGAAGCATGTCATGGTCTAACATGAGAAACTGAGTTTATAATGTAGCACACAATTAAACTAGAAACTACCATTATACAGGGATGCCACTTAGAATTGATATGAAAGCCTGAAAATCATCTAGAATGAGCCATTTTGTACAAAAAAATGTGTTTTCTATGGCCTGGAAATAAGTTGCTTGGGCCTGAATTCAGGCTTTTGCCTGAAAAGTGGCATCCCTGATTATTGAATGTACCACATGAGCCAGAGCAGAAAAAAAAATAAACACTTCTACCATTCTGTGCCTAGATAAAAATGTTGTCATACTATGACTGTAAATAATGAAGCTACATGTACATGTAAGCTTTAAAATTTAAAATTGATACATTTTATACTGAATTACTGATAAATTAAAAGAATCCTATTTTGTTTTGCTATATATTCTACTTAATCGTGTACACATGTACTGTATAAGCTGTTTTTTTCGCGTACAGATATTTTCGCGATTTTGGACTATGTAGGGAAATTCGCGAGGGTTTAATTTCGCGATTTTTGTGATGTTTTTGTTACTATAAACAGCCATATATTGAAGTGGAAATTTTCGCGAGGACCGACTCGCGAAAATCGCGAAAATAAAACCACCGCGAAAATAACCACTTATACAGTACCTATTTCCCAAAACACAGATAGTACAATAAGGAAGTAGATTTAGACTGATTTCAACAGGAAATGTAAGAGTAGTAACAGTTGGCATTTCTTTATTGTCTAACTTCAGTAAAAAGAAGTACTTATACGTCTACAAGTGAAGATTTTCAAGGGTGACTGAAGATTCATTCTGCCAAGGGCATGGCCTGTGGTACATGTAGATGAAATGATGACTTGCAGAAGTCGCTCTTCTATGATAAATCTCAAAGTTTGTTGCACAGTTGTATTGTTTTCTGTACTTACTATTTTACACCCCCAAAAGCAAGATGCCAGTTACACCATACCCTACCCCTATGTAAAGTAATTTTGAATCTGAATGATGTGAATTTCACTCCATTTACATGTAATAATGTACAAATAAGTAATGATGATATGACAAGAAATGAACTAATATTTCTATTCTTTTTTTGCACAAGATCATCTTGGTGCTTAGTCACCTCATAATTTGGCACATTATACACTGCATATGCTAAACTTATTAACCCTCAAGGTCTCCGACATTCAAGTGGAAGTGAGGTGTTCTACAGCTGAGTTTCCTGGTCCATCTGACATTCAATACACATCTTCATATTCGATTAATGACAAACCTGTTGCTAATGAAATCTGAACGATCCTGGGCATTTTGGGTAAACTTGTACTTTCTACCGTATTTCTACTACTGAATGTCATTTTCCATATAATTTGGAATTTTTACTGCTGTTCAAATTAAATTTCAAATTAAATCTGATGCTTTGTAGCTATCTCCTATATGTACATGTAATGCTAGTTCCTTGATCAAAAGAACCCATTTCTTTACTTAAAAAGAAATCCAACACTTAAAAGAAAAGGCAAAAAGGCAAAAAAAACAACAAAAAAACAAAACAAAAAAAAAACAAAAAAAAAACAAATGACAAATCAAAACTGTGAACATGAGTAAAACTTGACAAAAAAGAAAAAAATACCATGATATAAAATCTCAACAATCATATAGTATACAGGGATTTCATTAACAATCATATAGTACAGGGGGATAAATTATGCAATGATCTACATGTATCATAATCATATTGAAGGGATTTATTTTGAACTTCTTTGCTCCCCCTCTTTACATAATATCCTTGATTCACCCCTTTCATACTATTCTGTCATCCTTCATTCACAGTTCTCATACACTTATACACATTATCAGTTACACACAGTTCCCACTCATGTTCCTTTTGTATTTAACCACCTCACCATCATCTATCATCTTTGATCCTCTCTTCCTGATTGGTTTAATTTTTCCCTCCTTTTCCCTTGATTCAGATTGGTTTGTACTTTGTGAATATTCACCAGATGCAGTCAAGCTTAAAGAATAATTAACATGTACTATCAGGGCTTTAGCCAGGATATTAAAATTGGGTGTCCAAATTAAAAAGCAGGGTGTCCCAAAAATTGGGCGAGTGCAGCGAACCGTTCAGGGGGTCCAGGGGGCAGCGCCCCCGGCGGGGGTAAAAGGGGGCAGCGCCCCCTTTCCGCTGGAAATTTTTCATTATTTCTATCTAAAAAGACACTGTTTCCTTGCTTGTTTACTCCTAGCTTGCTGGAATTATCCCCTCAGTGTTTAAGGTAAAAACATGTTGAAGTTACACATTCTGATGATTTGTTTTCCCTACATGAATGTAAGTTTTCATTATACATGTAAGTATTACTTTACCACCAAGTTAACACTGTACCAATGTCGACCAAAATTTTTTTTCGCCAGCCCTCCAAAAGTCGCTCAGTGGGGGGGGGGGGGGGGGGGGTGTTATGGGGTCCAGTTCCCCTCCATAATTCTCTGACTAGCAACAAAAAAAAAAAAAAGGTTTCCTGGTCGAAAAGGGGGGGGGGACAATGCATTGTTTTCCCTTTTAAGGGGGAGGGGGGCACGGGCCGGGATTGCCCCCCCCTAAATCCGCCACTGCGTATATGTATGTACGTACATAAATACACTGAATGCGCACAGTTCCGGGCGATTTTTCTTTTCCAATTTGTTTTTCGCGGATACCATTTCACTTGATGAGCATCAATCTCGCGCGCGATAAGTAAAAAACCCCGTCATAAATCCACCGATTTCTTGAGTTTTAGCGCGTTTTCGGTGACTCTGTTCCTCACAACCCGACTTAAGCGCCGCGTGACTTTAAAAAATGGCACTAATTCCGTATTTTTGAAGCAGGTTTTGGCTTTACAGATTGATTTTTTGAGGTGACTATGGACTTAATGTGGTAAGGAACAATTTCTCTGTGTGGTGTATCCGGTCGTAGATCTAGCGATAGTCTCATTACACGGATGATGATAATTTTTAGACCTCTCATTGTAACAGTGATAATGCGTTTCGGAAAGAAAATTTTCACAAAAGGTGTCGAGCAAAGACTAAGTAGCTACAGCCTAGACCCATACGCACGTACGGTACTTGTTTGCGGGAGCGTTTACGACTTCCACTTCTGCTGAGAAGCCGAGGATATAAATTATCGTGAATACAAAACATCTTTACAAAAACTGAAAGGGCGTCCATCAAATGATTTTTAAAAGGCGTCTTGCAAATTGATCTTTAACTATTAAAAGGGCATCCATCAAATGATTTTGATCAAGGCGTCTTGCAAATTTTGCTGGGCGTCTTCCAGAAGAAATGGGCGTCCAAAAGACGCCCAGACGCCCGGCTGGCTAAACCACTGTGTACTATGAATAGTTAACATTTTTCTATTGTTTAGGTGTCTGAATATTCAAGAACACTTAGTGATGTTGATCTATGTGACTACATGAATATTTGTTTCTTGTTATAATTTGCATGGAATTTGTATGGTATGCAATTACACATTAAAACCTGGTTACAGGGAGTTAGCCAGTAGACTTCCATCTGAACAACACCTCTGCTGTGCTGTGCTGGAATTGCGTTGGAACCCAAGTCCTGCAATATTGTATGGTCAAGGGTTCTACACAGCTCTGCAGGTCCTAAAGCTACGCACCCCTGAATACACCATTCATCGTGTTCAATGCACCAAATTTCTTTGACTGAGCAACGAGAATATCATTGAGATTGGCCAAAAAGAATCAGTAAATTTCCTTTATTTTTGTGAGATAATCATTATTTGGAAATCAGGGTGAAATACACATCAGTCAGCTTCAAAATCAAGATTTGCATTCATTTATAACGTGTGCATAGCTTCAGGACCCTTTCATTTTGTCGAACAAAATCTGACACAGCATCGATATCAACTTGAAAAAGTACATGTTATTGACATTCCTTTGCCTCAATTTTCTCAACGATTTAACTTCATCTTTACGGAGTGAATGGTGGTGATAAAAAGCCCAATCATTTATCTCCCTTATTTGTCTGATTTCCTTACTCGGACTTATCATGGAATAAGTCCCCTTTCATTCAGTCACTGAGTCAGTGTGTGCCCACACACATGTCTACCAAGGCCAAGAACAAGCTTCCAATCCAAGGTGGAATGAAGTCTTGAAGACGTCACCCAAAATGAAGTTTGAACTTTGACGCAATAAACCGACACTGTGTATGGTGGTTGATCCAGTGTCCGAACCCTTTTCAGAAAATCAACGATAGCAAATTAAATATCATATGAATATCTGTCAAACTTACATAATGAATGTTCAAAGTCCTACAGAAAAAGAAGTTGATGGAATTTTAAAAAGACAACCTAGATTTAATACGATATTCTCTTCCGAGTGAGAACCCCTTCCCAACGACGCGGCGTTTTGGTCCCTTGAAAAAGGTACTGTATTTCCGAACGTGTGAAACCTATGGGAAAAAGACACAACCTTTGTTTCAATAGTGTGGTTTTCATACGCGTAATCCCACGCGTATGAAAACCCATTTTAGGCGCTTAACTTTACACGTACGGTATGGTGGTTGATCCAGTGTCCGAACACTTTTCAGAAAATCAACGATAGCAAATAAAATATGAAACGAATATCTGTCAAACTATACATATTGAATGCTCAAAGTCCTACAAAAAAAGAAGTTGATAGAATTTTAAAAAGACAAAGTAGATTTAATACGATATTCCCATCCGAGTGAACCCCTTCCCAACGACGCGGCGTTTTGGTCCCTTGAAAAAGGTACCGTAATTCCGAACGTGTGAAACCTATGGGAAAAAGACACAACCTTGGTATCAATAGTGTGGTTTTCATACGCGTGGGATTACCATTTTAGGCGCTTAACTTTACACGTTCGGTAATACAATCTGTTCGGAGTTACAATACTTGACTATAATACAATCTGTTCGGAATTACAATCCTTGACTATAGAGTGAATGAGGAGGGGCCTATTTCACGATAACGCCAGAGTACTCTCTACTCAGTCATTATTTATGTCATATGGAATTAGCCACAGCTATCATTGATCATCATTTGATGGAGGTAGCCGGCCGACCACGCCACACAAGGCTCGGGAAAGCGCGAGCGCGAGCGAGGACCGCTCGCAGCCGCCCTCGGCCTGCGAGCTTGCTCAACTTCATGCACACTAGACACACACACACATTATTCGTCTACTTCATACAGCAACTAGCACTAGCACTAGCAGTGAGTGTGTCTGGCTTCCATACATACCGTCGGGATACTCGACGAAAGTAAGGGAGATTGCCTTCCATTTTACAGCGTCATAGTCATCATCCGTGGCTTGGCAATGACCTGCCATAATGACGAAGATAATAAGAATTAAAAAATCCTTCCAAAAGAGGTTTGATTCTGCTGTCTGGCAATTTAGAAGTCAAACAACGTCAGGCGCACGTCTGCGTCTGTCGAGCTAGCTAGCTATCACCACCGAACCATGTACTTATGTACACGAAACGGTACGATTCGATATATGCAATTAATGCAATGCGAGCAGATCGCGATCGATAATCTAAGAAATGCATTGGCAGCGAAGTCGAGTCCATGATCGTGCAAAAGTGGATGGCAGTGGCCATGGCCATTAATATAAGGAGCTTCTCCTTGCCATTATAGAAAGGTATTTAAGAAGAAGGAGAAAAAAAAAAATCACACAAGCGAAGCTTAGTTTGAGAGAATAACAACTCATGAAAATACCATCTCACCAAAGGCAAATAATGAGAAACAAGTTAAACGGAATATCGACAATTTTACTGTATTTTTTTTTTTGGGGGGGGGGGGGCACGGGCAGGGAATTAAATTATTAAATCTAACAAATATAATTCTTCATGGATTTTTAAAATTTCTTTTTTGTTTTATAACTTCATGTAAAACCTTACAAATGGTAATAGATATGGTAATAGATACGAGGAGTCTCTTACATGGTGTACTTGTTCATCAAGTTTCACCGAAAGCTCTAAGTAGCACTGTTTTTTTTTCTAACAAGGGCACAAGTATAATTGATAACATTCTCAGCCAGAGGCATCGATTCGTTCGGTATAGATAAAGCATTATTTG
This sequence comes from Heliocidaris tuberculata, assembly GCA_025618425.1. Taxonomy (NCBI): domain Eukaryota; kingdom Metazoa; phylum Echinodermata; class Echinoidea; order Camarodonta; family Echinometridae; genus Heliocidaris; species Heliocidaris tuberculata. Next base: position 28,364,461 of record CM046848.1, read on the forward strand.
TGAACAATGCTCTGCCCCTCCAATGCTTTGTCGATTTCAAATGAATCAAAGCCTCTGTTCTCAGCCAGTGATCTGTAGTCAAATTCATGCGCAACAGAACCACTGGACTTGCATTTCATTTCAAGTTGCAATTTGATAAAAAATCTCTCCCACATCCTCTCTCTTCATTTGCCTACATTTTGTAGTATGTCATTTCTCACAAACTTTCTCCTTACATACCCACATCCATTAGTACCCCCAAAACTCTTTCCTTGCCGACTCGAAATTCAGCAACATTTTTGTCCCCCCCCCCTCTTTCTCTCTCCCCCTCCTTGATCCCCCATCATTTTTTTATTCACTAAATGAAAAAAAATAATGAATAGATCTAACAACATTCAATCAGCTTTAATTGTTTTCTGGGATGTAACCAAAGTTCAGTTTCATTGGAAAATTACTGAAAAAACAAACTTGGGGGCAATTAGGGAAACATAGGGATGGGCAGATAGGATACATGTACATAATTACTAATATTCAAATTTGTCAAAACAAGGATAATTTTATTGGCACCAACAAACATCCTTGTTCATCACCTCTGTATCTTTGTTTAGTTTTGCTTTCTTTCTTTCTTTTTTTTTTTTTTTGGAGGGGGGGGGGGCATACATTACATAGGTAGCTGTAATCATTAAATGAGTACTCCTACTCATCAGATTCAAACCAAGGAAAATGTGTTTAACCCTTTCAAGACGATTGACCACATTTTGTGGTTTGGCTCAATAACTTTTGATTCAGAGTGCTAAAAAATGTACCAGATACACAAGTAGAAAGAGCAAAAATGTCTGCACATTTTATGTCCATTTTTGTTGCATGACTGTATTGCTTTTGAGGCCAGGAATTCAAAAACATGAGATTAGGTTTTAAAATCCTTAAATTGGCAACACATTGAGAGGTTCAAAATTATTGTATTTTCATAACAATCAGCAATTTTTTCAACTTTTCGACAAAGTTTGTAACGATGTATATTGCTTTCAAAGACAATACATACATGTATATTAGAACCATGTAGCACTAAAAGTAATCTATTATTGTTGCCAATGTGAAGAACAAAATGTTATCAATTTAGCCCTTAAATAATCCCTGTCCTGAAAGGATTAATGGAATCCAGAGACACTGATCTTTTTTCTTTTCATTTTGAAAGAGGAGGTAGAATAGGAGAATAACATATGTAAGGGTAGATGAACGGATGAAATTTACATTTAGAATTTACATTTACTAATCATTAAATACAATGTAATGTCAAATGTGCATCAGAACGCAAGCAACACACTCTAACACCCCAAAGAACATGAAACACAGGTAGAAGTATGTAAAAACAAAAGCACAAATAACTTTGGTTTATTCATGTCTCAACTTTTACACACAACAGTTGATGAACCTGTTTCTTTTCCCAACCTGGGGTGTAAAAATGAAATACCAACGGTATTCTCAAACAAAAATAAATTTATGAAAATGAACTAAAATTTAAAAAAAAGTTATAATGCATATATCATGAACATGTAGCAGTTTCTTATTCCTTGTGCTTCATTTACATAAGGTAAATATTTGGCAAAAGAAAAAAAAAAGAAAGGAAAAAAAGGAATATCATCATATTTTATACATGGTCATTTACATCTATATACATATATATATTGCTCTTATGGGAAGAATGCACATTAACACATGGACGACAATCTGTCTGTTACTTTGTCTTAACATGGATCTTTTTTAAGCTTACATTCATTAAATCAAATAAAACAGTTGCAATTCATGAGGCAAAAAATAAATCATCCCCCAGAAAGCTTTCAAAATCATGTTCTTCAGTCTCACAAACACAAAAACAATCAACCTAATGTAACTGTTGGTAAATATCTGTTCCCCCTTAGGCAATCGATACCCAACTGTATTGCATTTGGCCATTTGGCCAAGTTTTTGGCTAATGCAGGAAGATAGTGTACATTTAGAAAACAAAAATCCGTTACTAGTACTAACTTTTTCTATCATGTGGTGGAACCCTGGAAGTGTTTGGACTGGCAATGTTTATAAGACATTGTAAGAAAAAAGTTTTAGAAGACTCCAATCATGCTAATGATCTCCAATCATGCTAATAATTTAAAGACAATGATGACATAAAATAAATGGTATCGAATAAATCACTTTCCTTGTGTACAAAACATGATAATCATAGTCAAAGTGCATTTAACAATCATCTATAAAGATGAAATGGCTTTTTTTCTTTCCAAGGAATGACCAACTCCACAATATCACCACAAATTCTCAGCCAATTTTCTCTTGTACAGGAGTATGACAAAAATAACTCCAATTACCATTTCCACTTTTTAATTTGGATTAAAAACAGTGAATATTTCAGTGTAGGCAACTATTTTCATGCTGCCCTTTGAGTTTGGTGTTGAATGAATATGTCATACTAATTAATAAAAACATCTAAAGAGTCTGTACTTCTATGAATAAATACAAGAGAAAGATGAATGAAAAAGCAATTAAATACTCATTTAACTAAGGGGTGCATAATATGGAATACAGTGGTAACAAATGAGGTATATCTTTTAAGATAAAAAGTCTACCCCCTTGTTTTGTACCAATCTTGAATATTTGTTCTCAAGACAAGTGAAAACACTTCCCATCCAGCAAGGTGAAAAATAAAATGATGTAATGAATTATGAATATCAAACTAACAAAAACTAAAAGCGTTTCTCACTTGTTATGCACATGCTGAATGCTACAACATACTGGACAGCATAAAGCAGCATCAGTTTATGAAATATAGTAGTACTATTTCACTTGTAATGACGATCTTCTTTAATATTCAATGACATACTGCACATACATATATGATAATACAATTTCGAGTTGGTTATAGAAAATAAAAAATCCTAATTCTTCTTCTTCTTTCTTTGCTATAGTACAAGTTACAAATCTTTCAGTGTACTAGAGGAACATTCTATAAGCATTTATAAAATGCATATATATAACAGCTGGCTTCGGAAATAGAAATAAAAACATGTAAATGCTACTTTATAAATCATTTTCAGGCACTGGTGAACATAAACATGATCAACTGAATTGACAGAGAAAACTCCCCCCCCAAAACAACATTCATTTCAAGTACCGGTATTGTATGCCTCTAGCAGTCACACAACTGACCAATGATATGAATATGGATATATATGCGAATGATGAGTGACAAAATGTGCTTTCAATGTACACAAAGAAAGAAAGAAAAAAAACCTGAATGAATGAAATTAGTCATTGACTGACCATGCTTGGTGACCACGCCCTAATCCAAAGAATGCAGGGGATGGCGTATTAGGGTCAAACATCTGTCCATGGGGAGGGGGCATGAGGTTAAAGTCAGCTGAAAGTGGAAGCCCAGGCATTGGGTTGGGCTGGGGTGGGAAGGGAGGGGAAGCCATGGCAACACCACGCATGGGGTTAGGAGGAGGAGGGTACTGATTCATTCCCATGGCACCGGTCCTACTAGGCATCGGAGGCATCGCTGGTGGCATGTTTGGTGCCATACTAGGTGGCAGGAGTGGGATAGGTTTGAAAAGATCATTAAACTCTGGGAAACTCCTAGGCAGCATGTTCTGTCCAGTCCTTCCCATGAGGGGCATGCCACTTGATGAGGGCACAGGAGCTTGAGGATTCCCAAACACATCGATGTATGAACCCAAAGGCTGTATCTGACCTTTGACATTACCATCCAGTGAGCCATCTCGCTTTGGGCTTGGAACAAATTCTGGCGTGTTTGGATTCAAACCTGCATTCCCCTGGGTAAAGGGAATCTGAGGTGGTGGTCCTCGACTATTCTTCAATTGCTGTCCTCGTCCGATCCCTGTGTTCACCTTTGGCACGTTTGCTCCACGGCCTATGCCTCTCTGTGGATTGGGCATGCTCCTTGTGGAGCTCCTCTGGAGAGGCGAGATTGCAGCTGTTTGCTTCTGACTTGCCACGCCACGATCGGAGAGGTGTCTCTGTTGTCTAGTATCTCCAACGGTCTGGGACTGGTTGTCCCTGGTGTTCTCAGGAGAGAAGACACTGCTGGGGTGTCGAGAGGGTGGTGAGCTGAAGACATTGTCAGGAGTTGTTGGAGTGAGAGATATGGAAGATCCAATGGATGTCTGAGCCAGCTGTGCTGAGATTTCACCTGGTAAACAAAATAATCATATAAAAAAAATGAAATATAACATGATGGAATCAAAATCACTATATGAATTTTAATACCAAAGTATTAGGAGTCTAGGAAAGAATGAGCATTCAACTTTTAAATACTAGATCTACCTCTGGCACTCAATTTGTTTTGATTAATTCCAGCAGGCAATTAAACATTCTGGAAGTTGATTTTTTTGCAAGACAAAGTTAAGCACAGAAACTGCAAGATTCTCCAATTTCTTCTTTTCAAAGTGGGTGGCAAACTGCAAGTTTCTTTGTCTCAGATAACAAACCCTGCACAAGAATACATCCTGCCCAAGAATGCAAACGGTTCCACTACGTTAGAACCCCAAGTCTGCAATGTACAAGAATAAAACCTTGAACTGTAACTCCTGAAATTTTAGTTATGATGACTGTCTTGGTGGCACAGACAAGTGGTTAAATAAGGAATATTTACCTAACGACCCAGGAGCATTTCCCTGATCGATGTCAACAGATCTGGTCCTTTCAAGCTTTGACTCAATGTGTTTCATCAGGCCCTCGATGTAGGTGATTTCATCCACATCCACTGTCCCTGAGTTGTTCATAAGATCTTTGAGAATTCTCTCTCTAATAAAGAGAGAAGGTGAGAGCAATATGAGGTACAGTGAAACCAAAGACCGCTCAAGGGAGACAAGAAAAGCGGTCTTCATGAGCAGGTGGTCTTTATGCACAGGTTCCTTTAATACATGTTTCAATAAGAAATACTTTTCAAGGGAAACAAATATGGTGGTCCTGATAGACGGGTGGTCTTTCTAACAGGTGGTGGCGAAAGCAGGTTTGACTGTATTAATGAAACAGATTGAGGAGCTGCTGATTTGCTGCCATCAAATTTGCTCATGAGACCAATCAGAATTCTCTCTCCACAGAGGAAAATGGAAAATACCAAAATATTCTCGCCAGTGCACACACTTGGCGCATATACCGAGCATGGTGGACTTCAGCGAGAGAAAGAAATCTCATGGGTTAATCCTGCCATCAAGGATACCAAAAAGAGTGATACTTCAAACCCTCAAAAATGCTTTGGCCATTGGAAACGTTCCCTCTCGGATGCCCTGAGGCCAGTTTACTCATTTTGTACCGAGGGTAAATAAACATTGCCAAGAAACCTGCTTGGATTCAACACAAGGTTGAGGAGTAATACTATCACTTTATGGGTTAAGTACCTGTTAAAAGTTAAACTGAATAATGATGATGCTAACTATTGTTATAGTTATTGTTATTACTTAAATTCAAAGGTATTATTAATTTTGCTAAAATTTTCAGGGACCTACATAAAAATCTGTAAATAAAACTACTTCAAAATCCAACCTCAACATATTGGTTGAAGTCAATTTGCATTTAATTTCTGGAATTTAATTCATTTCTAACTGAATACATCAGAGACAATGGACGCCAAACTACGGAATAAGTTCATCAGGCCAATTTGTGGCAGATAAAGCTAAAAAACTTCATGTGATAGTAATCATGATACAGACCTCTTTGTTCTTAGCACATCAAGCATCTTCTGGAGTTCTGAAGCATCCTGGTCTGCTTCTACACCTCCTGATGTCTCGCTGCTCACACTCTCAAGGCTCAACTCATCATCCTGTCAAAATGACAATGACAACAACATTGATTCTTATTCCCATGTCATCAATATAGACGGTTGTAGAGAACGCAATCACATGACAATCAATCGGTTATAATAGGGTCTGAGAGGAAGATCGGAAGACAGAGAAGAAAGATAGATGTGGTAAGGAATGCGAGAGAAAGAAAAAGAAGGGGAAAAAGATAAGAGAGGGAGTTCCAAGGATCGAGATAAAGTGATGCATATACATTTATTATTACATAGATAAAGAAAGGAAAAGAAAGCTAGAGATGCATTAATACAAGGACAAAAAAAATAATGAAGAAAGGAAATAAAAGTTACAAAATTAGCAGTTCAGATAAACAAGGGCAAATACTGAAGAGATAGGCAGAGAGATTAATAGCTAATTTTTGTTTTCGTTATCACCATTCTATAGTGTGAGAACTGTGTAGAGGGAAATTCCACGATTACTCATGTTACCTTTTGAGAGGTATTGAGTTACATCTTAAGCTCCTGTTCTCTTACTACAGGTGTTAGGTAAATGAGTTTTAGTAACAACAATGCACAAATATTATAGTACCTAAAGACAGTATCAAAACTTCAGAAGAAGAAACATACTTTCTGCCAACCCTCCAAATGTTCGGTTACTCATGTTACATAATCTTTTTTTAAAAAAATGTAACGTGAGTAACCAAACATTTTCAGGGTTGGCAGAAAGTATGTTTCTTCTTCTGAAGTTTTGATACTGTCTTTAGGTACTCTAATATGTGTGCATTGTTGTAACTAAAACTCATTTACGCAACACCTGTATTAAGAGAACAGGAGCTTAAGATGTAACTCAAAACCTCTCAAAATGTAATGTGACTAACCGTGGAATTGCCCTAGTCAGCTCTATCTCATTTGCATATTAATGAAGACATACTCAAGTCTGGATTTTCCACATATTTTGCAGTAGATACTCTATTTCTTAAATGTGAACATTAGATTTTCATCATCTATGGTTATTTATTTCAGTCATAAACTTGCTCATGTTTGCGAGCCAAGATAACAGGCCTGTCTCAATCTCACCTCCAGAGGGGGCATGTCATCAGCGAAGGCTTGGATCTGACCTATCAACGTAGAACTAACTTGAGCAGACACCATCAATAATGGAGCAATACTGAAAGAAAAATAAAATTTTACCAGGATAGGTATAAGATATTGCTTTGGAAGACAGGCTATGTTTTGAGGACAGGCAAAAAAAAAGTTTACAACACTGGAATCCCCCCTGTAATTTTGGTGAGCTTCCATGACTCTGCAGCCTCTTTTACACTCATTTCATACCAAATATATAAAATGTGACCATCAATTAGAATGCAGCATCAAAAAGTGGTCATAATGGTTACATTCCATGTGTACTGTACATAATGCAGAATTGTCACACATGATTAGATGAATAATCAATTAGCAATAATCAAAAAACCATTACAGATACTAATATGAAATTTCATAGGCTTATTCATTGTTAAGATGATGGCCTTCTCAAAACATAACAAATGCAGTTGGAAAGAAAACATTCTCTTACCTGGTTAACAGAAAGAGTTGAAGTCTTGAGGGTCTGATCTGGGAGAGTGGCACACCTTCCCTGCAAGTCAAACAAGATGAATATCATAGCTTCAACAACATACCGTAACCATGAACTACAGAATGGACCCACGTCTTGTGATTAAAATATGTGGAGGTGTTGTGGTCTAGAAGATAAGTCATCGAAGTTTGGATCACAAGGTAAGGGGATCAAGTCTCTGTCGCATCACTAATGTCCTTTGGCAAGGCATTAATCTACATTTCCCAAACTTGCCTAGGAGAGATTATGAATTGTTACATTTCAGGAATGAATTCCTTAATATGCTAGAGCGCTGAAAATAGCATCCGTGCTAAAGCCATGGTGATAATACTGGAGCGACAGGAGTGTCTAGTGTGACGGACATGAGTGCTATAAACAAACCAACTATTATCAATATTACATTCCATGTATGAGATAGAGAACATATGACTGAAATCATAGGCTAATACATGACACACTGCAAAGAGCCGACACTAAAATGAAAACAAATCTGTGTGCTTAGGGAAGGGGATAATGACACACAGATAAAGCTTGTGTAATTATCTATTCAAACACAAGCTCAAGTGAAATCCAGAACAATACTATCAAGGTAATCTGATATCAGTATGAGTATTCTGGTACTGACCAGGACTCTACAGAAATATAAATACCTGGCAAAATTGTCAGCTAGCTCTGCACTCTCCAACTCTTCTACTATGACCTGTCCAAGCTGTGCGGCTTTCAGCTCAATCTGACACAAGTAAGATAAGAAGAACATGTCAAAACACACACACATGCACATAAAATATTTTTAAAAATAATTCTTCAAGAACATTTTTCGTAAACCAAATATTATCAAACTCTTGCTCTTGAGTATAGACATGTGGAGAAGGGGGGGGGGGGGGGAGGTGGGGGTAAAGGGCCAAAATTTGATGCTAAACTGATCAAGTTCCAACCCTGAACACCCCACATCACACACTTGGCATTATCCCCACATGTACTTTAATTCAAAGAAAAAAGAAAGATGATCAAAGGCCAGTTTCTGACTGAATTAACAAGTGAATGAGTAAATTACGCAATGCGTAATAAATGTCCCCGCCGGAAGTGCAGATCTGTGGAAATTAACTAGCCTGAACCTTAAAACTTCAGTGAAAAACTTCAGTGAATAAAATAATAATGTTACTGCATGCAAAAGAAGAGAATACCAACAATGCATGTATACAACTGAAATATAAAACATGAAAACATTATGAACCTTCAGCCATTTTGAATAAATTTGCATAAATTTGCATAATTAATGAATTTCAAAATTCTGTGTAGAAGTTTGGAAGCCCCCACCCAGCCCTATCAGATAAAACAATCGGAATCAAAATCCGATGTGAAATAGAGGAGAAGTAGCATTTTTCGTCAATTTTGAATAAATTTGCATAAATTTGCATAATTAATGAATTTCAAAATTCTGTGTAGAAGTTTGGAAGCCCCCACCCAGCCTTATCAGATAAAACAATCGGAATCAAAATCTGATGTGAAATAGAGAAGTAGCATTTTTCGTCAATTTTGAATAAATTTGCATAAATTTGCATAATTAATGAATTTCAAAATTCTGTGTAGAAGTTTGGAAGCCCCCACCCAGCCCTATCAGATAAAACAATCAGAATCAAAATCCGATGTGAAATAGAGGAGAAGTAGGATTTTTCGTCAATTTTGAATAAATTTGCATAAATTTGCATAATTAATGAATTTCAAAATTCTGTGTAGAAGTTTGGAAGCCCCCACCCAGCCCTATCAGATAAAACAATCGGAATCAAAATCCGATGTGAAATAGAGGAGAAGTAGCATTTTCTAACATTTGAGCACACACACACACACGCACACACGAACGGAGCCCGTTTCATAGTCCCCTCGCGAACTTCGTTCGGCGGGGACAATTAGCCAATTATCAAAAGAACTTTGACCTTTTGTACTATATCAAATTTCATAGGCATGTTTGCTAGTTTCTTAGTAACTGCAGAGCTATAAGATGATAAAAAAAAGGCAACATTTCAATTGCAATTGCCACTCTTGACCCAGGTGTAGTAAATCCGTACCTGGTAGGAAGAAGTTCACTGAATGCTGTGAGCACCAAAAAATAGTAGCTTAGCTAAAGCAGGAGTGATATTGGAGCATCTTGAGAACCTTATGTGGTGAATTTGAGGACTATATAATAAGCCAATATCATTTCTATTAGGTTGTACGATACATGCTCCAGTGACAATAATCGCTCCGCGGTTAATTTCCGAAACTTTTAATTTTAATTCTTAATTAATTCTACATGCGCCATGGGCACTCCACATAGTGGATTTGGTGCTATATAAGTTACATTTATTATTATCATCATTATTATTATTAAACTAACTAAATTCTTAGGTTCACCCCTGGACGAAACATACCTAACGTTAACCCTAAAACTGACAAAATACCCAATTACAACACTAACCCTAGTCCTACAGCTTTGACGCAATAAAGCATGGAACAATTATTGCCGAAGCATACGTCAGAACAGCTATTATTATCAGGAGAAAGTAACCTACCATTTCAAAGAGGGCATTCTCATCTTGATCCTCGGGCCAGATGAGAGCTGATACCTCTACACTGGTAACAAACTGGCCTCCTTGATCTTTGAATGATATCAGATGAAGGGCTTGCCCATTGATCAGGTCAACTCTGTAAAAAAAAAATAATACAAGGAGTGTGAGAGATACAGAGGATTTTCTTTTCTTAATACCTTCTTTCTCTTAAAATTATTTTTTTACTATTGTCGTATCGGGAGCCCAGCCCTTGAAAGGTCATTGGCCTATGCTGGCTCCCCCATATTCTCATTAACCCTTTGTACTTTTATAAATGTATCTAAATTCTGCTTTGTATTCTTGTGTTTTTGTTGTTTTTTTCCTCTTTTATAATGATGTGCTATATTTGACATGTACATGTTTTTAATTGAGAATTGGAAATAAATGAAATGAATGAAAATGAAAATGATTTAAAAGTCAGCATGATCACTGGAAGGACAGTTCAATTTCTCACACTTTACCTCAATTATCCTTCTACCAAATCAATAACTAATTTTCCTTTTAAAAGTAAAATGTATAAACTCAATTTTTACATAGTTTTGTACACTTTGTATTCATCTCCCATCTAGATCTCCAATAATCTAAGGTATAAGATTTTTACTCCATAAATGAAGAAATATTTCTGCCATTAAAATCTCCATACTTCCAGCAGTACTGCAGAAAATCTGTGTTATAGTATATTGTATATTGTATATTGATATTGTATTACAAGCTTAGATTTCATGTTTGGGACTAACTTGAAAGTAGGCACATGACATAAGAGCTAAATTGATGAGACAAGCTGCTCACCTTGCAATGGACCAAGGTTTCTGCTGACTGTCTTCTCCTTCTTCTTCAATCTCACTTAGCTCTTTGGCCATCTTCTCAATCAGATCATCCTCTTCCTGGAGGGGTGGTGGTCCACTATCAGCTAAACAAGAAATATAAACAGGCCGCACATTTCAATTCCATTCAGTAAAACTTCATAATAAATGAATACCTGGGACCAAGGAAGTTACCCTGTTATAAATAAAACGCTTCATATCAGGGCTAAAAAATAAAATACAATGCCTTGGACAAAAAAAAATTACCGTTGCAACAAAAATTTTTTAAATCAAAGCATTCTTTATTGAGGATGTTCCATTGCACGAGTTGATGTGACTCCCTCATCCCTCTTCTGTCTTCAGGACCTTTGATATTATGAAACAATGAAAGGTTTCAGCAGTTCTGAAATGTCATAATTCATCAAGAATATTCTTTCCAAAGATGTTAGCATGTGAACTATTTGACATGACATATCAAAAAATGTTGTCATCTGTTCTTAAAATCAAATGTTTTTATTGCTAGATTTTATGCATTTGATTTTCGAATAGTGATTTTTATTTGCTATTGTCTTAAACCCTTCTCCCGAAAACTCCACATAAACTTTGTATGGTGAGTCAAAGCTAATCAGGTTCTAAAAATGGCTTCAAAATTTTCATGCATGTATCAGATAACATCTTACAAGGCTTTATCTGAAATTTGTAATGTAAACTTCCTGAGAAATTTAAATAAACAGAAAGAAAAGTCTGCAAATTCTTACAACTGAGGTCATCGTCCTTGGCAACAAGGCCATCTCCTGCACTGGTAACGCCACTATTGATCATCCCTTGACCCTCTCTTGATGACCCCTTCTGTGGCACCTTAGTTTGACCATCCCCAGACCCTAAGATCTCTTGGACTTCAGTGGATTCTTCTGGCCACTGGAAGGCTAAGGCTGGGTCATTGTCTGGAACAGGCAGACCCATGCCAGTCAGCATCTGAAGATTAACTTCAGTCGACTGGAATGAAGAAAAAAAAAGAAGGTTTATTGAAAAAAAGAAGACAATGAGGCAGATAAAGATCTGTAGAAAAAAGGAGGTAGCAGTAACTAAATGATAAAGAACTTTGTGTAGGAGGAAAGAGACATGTATGGCACACAAAGGAAGAAAGGGCAGTACAGCATGTTATCAACTTACAGGCTGGACGATAGGGGTGTCCTGGGTGGGTTCTGCTGCTGTTTTCTGCTCGTTGAAGCGAGCCAAGCCCTCAGAGACCAGGAGGTCATTGATGTGGATGTCTTCACTGGTTGATGTATCGCACAGGAGGAGACTCAGCACCGAGTTCTGGAGGACAAAGAGAGAAAAATTGCGATAGTCAAAATCTACTGACTAACCATTCACTTATATGGGCACCACAGGCACTGGTAGAAATATTGGAGGTGTATTACTCTACCAGACTTTCACTCTAACCTTTGTGTAATCTCCCTCTAAACACTCTACACTGCACTCTCCACTGTATAACTAGTAGTTCTTGATCCTGGAAAGCAACAGAGCCAGCTCTTTCTTCTGGTTAATTAATGAAGTCCTTAATACAAAATAAAACTGGAATACCCTGTAAAACAATCAGTATTTCCCTTTCAGTATGATGTTTGTTTCAGTTCTAGAGGACACATAAGGAAAGAGAGTAGAATCAAGATGGGGAAAATCTATCAATCAACCACTCACTCATCACATGTATGTATATATAGAGAGAGAGAAATCTTGGTGAAGAAAGTATCTGTTAATAACCATCACTTCCCAGTACAGAGTTACAGACACGTGTTAAAGCCACATAGTCGTGGGTTCTCATGGGGAATGTGATACCATTCGGGTGTTTACCTTTTAACAGGTGTTGTCAATCACCGAGAGTGGACTTCACTTTTGATGACAGGCAGTTCTTATTTATTTAAAATGGTTTATTGATCAAAAATCATTCGCGGCTTGTGGGCCGAATTGCAGCTTTTTTATAAAATATAACTCAACATTAATCATATAATAGGCACATAATATGATAAATGAGACAGAATATACATATGCATATGTAATGCATTGTGCCCTCTTCCTACTACAGTGTAAGGAAAGTTCATCATTGTAAATTTCCCTTGCTCAAGTAATTTATGGTGGGACAGACGAATGGTCAGACCCATATCCCTGGTTTCGCTGCCTCCTGCATGGGAGACCTCACACACATGGTAATACAACCCAAATCTGGTGTCAGCGAATTACGATGCAATGCACATGGAAAGTAACGACTGTGTGGCTTTAAACTAAAGCAGAGATTTTAAACAACAATCTAAAGCCTTGTTCACATGTAAACTGACCCCAAAAAGCTGTCATTTTAAGTGTGTTTTATTTTTATTTTACAACACACAAGAACAGTGAGTACAGGTATGGGTCTGTGCTAAAAGCAGATACCTTTTTTTTTTAACCCCACTTGCCATTCACACTTAAAATAGTTTTTATTTTGCTGCTGCAATTTTTTTTAAAGGTAATTTATTGTGTCATCTATGAACAAGGCTAAAGTCACAAAATGAGAAGGTGAAAAATATTCAACAGAAGTAGGACAAAAACAATACATTAAAACCCATCACCGAGTGCATATTTCATTCAGATGCAAACAAACCTCAGAAAATGGATTGGTATCAAATACCCCTTCTGTGGTCTGGAAGAAGAAAAGTTTCGAAAGTGTAAGATGGATATACTTTGAACTTAGTAATATGATGTTATCCTAAGGAATTTAAAATTGCACAGAGTTTGTTTTTTCCAACAACAAATGATTAAGTATAGAAAAAAGCAGACTCAGTAAAGTCTCCTCAGAAATGCCATACTTACGTAGTGGTGACAACTAACTTAAATTTGCCAAAAATTGCAATTTTACTCCAGAACAGAAATGACAAAACATGAAGTATTATTATACAACAAAGTATTTAAATACATCAATTTTAATACAAAAAAGAGGATTTACATTATCTGTGTTGCCAGTTTGAAGATTTCAATGATTTAATTCTCTATAAATCTTTTGTTTGAATCGAGGAAGCACTGACTTACCTTCTCCTCCACAGCCATTGCCAGGAGAGGTTTGTCTGTGGAGAGTTCTAGCAGTCTGTCTTTGCACTGGTCAGTCCACTTATCCTGATTTAAAGGAGAAAAACATTCAGGGTAAAAAAAAAATATAGATAACCTGACATTTGCTCTACTGCATATCCTCCAGGCTTTATTTCATCAAATATATAGGCCCGTATTCCGAACTCCGGTTTAACTTCAAATAAACTCCAGTCTAAGTTAAACCACAGTTTCATTAAAACTGACTTTGCTCTATATGTTAGAGGTTCCATGTTGTTATGCTATATTATAAATTTGGGCTTCAAATATTAATCTGAAAAGAGATATTGCAAGTTTAATTACACTCTCTACAAGCCTAAAAGGGACTCATGAGCAGACTACACAACAAACCCGTATGCGCTCGCATAGAACAAAACTCGGTTCCACACGGGCACCTTCATGTTATCCTTTATTTCCTTCACACTCCTTAACTTGACCAATAGAATGCCACATAAAATTCTTAATTATTTTTCCAGGTGATTGGTACACTTTAAAGCAATTCATACCCCAACAGGCTCAACTCCGGCAAGTTTGGCATCAATGGCTTGCTTTGGGAGCTTCATAAAACAAGATCTGCATTAGTACAGAAATACACAAGAGAGAAGACACTCGTTAATAACCTGTTTAAGAGAAGGCAATATCATAACAAAGCACATTTTACATCTACATCAGATTTACTTTGGTTTGCAACTAAAGCCTCACAAGACTGGAAATCACATCCAGCCTCAACCAAAGAATAATAAAAGTAGTTAATAGAATACATTTCTTAAAACAATAAAAATAATATTCATCGGTGTTGTAATGACCATTATTCTCTGGATTTGAGAACTATCCCCTGGACTACTTTCTCCAAGACAACTACCCCTAAGGATACTACTCCAGAGACAATTACCCCCTGCCCAAGTAGGGGATAATAGTATTATGAGTTGTTTTATCACTTTGGACATATTTTTCCTCAGGGGGAGGTGTCAGGGGAGAGGTGATATCTAGAGGCTAATTGTCTGGGGCAGTATTCACAGGGTAGTTATCCTGATGCAAAATTTCTCATTGAAATTTTCAATCCAATAGATCCGTATATACCTTAAAGTGATTTGGTGACTTTGTATCTCTAGGCTTGATAAAATCTGAGCTGCCTGGCCTTACATGCTATCAATGTATGTAATATGGTGTAAAAATGAAGCCCAGGAAATAAAAAAGCACTTCAAAATCATCATGTGCTTCACAAAAGTAAACGTATGCAAGTGACCGGAAATGCCAGACTAATTTTCCCCCATAGACTCAGTGTTAGACTAAAGCGTATGGCCATACGCTTTCGTAAATGGGAGTATTCAGTCATAGATATCTTAACAATAGCATTATATATTTGAAAACCTTTCTATACCTGGCTATTCATTTATCCTTCTGAACATCATTATACAAGACAGATATCAAAATTCAACAATTTATTAAATCAAGCCTCCACAAAGTTACTGAATCCCTTTAAAGGTGCACTGAATCAAGTGAAAACTTACTTTAAAAGACGAAGTGAGTTCTTTGGAATTCGGAGTGAAGTGCCATAATCCACATAGTATACCTGTAAAAAGAAACAATATACAGACATTCAATTTCAATAGATAATATTCAAATTTCAGAACATATCTACACTGCTTGGCAAACCCATAGCATAATTTCTGTCATAACTTCATCTAAATTTTAGAGTAAAATTGTTGAATTTGTCCTGAAGATGATTGTATAAAACTCAAACGTTGAGACTACATGTATGTGGCAATTTGTCAACGGGAGGGCTCCTAAATTCCCCCAACCTTCTTGATATTACATAAAGATCATGTTGAGGTCTGATGTGGATTAAATCTCTGGACACGGAACCACATGGTACGGGGTTCACATCTCTGCCTCTGCACCAACATCCTTTAGCAAGACATTACTATACATTCGCCATACTCGATCGATCCAGGAGTATTAGGTAGGCACCTGGTAGGATTTATTCCTTGTAATGCACCAAGCGCTATGGTCGCTGTGCTATGGTTGCCGGAGTTAAAGCCGGAATAATAATATCCAAAGTTCTTTGGAAGTGCACAGAGAGACATTATATCATAATGTGATGGGACCTATAGAAGAATGGAGTATTATTATTATTATTATTATTTCATCCCCCCCCCCCCCCCAGCCCTATTGCTATTACACTATTCGGTAACCAACTTAAACTACTGACCTCTACAAAATCTAGGTTTGGAACACCTGTAATGAGACCCCTATGCCAGTTGTTATCTTCATGGTACAAGGCACAGCAGATCTGATTGATAGCTATCATAGCATCAGGCATCAGATATTTCTCCCCTTCGGCATAGAAGTACACAGATCTGGACGAAGGAGCAAAGTAATAAAAGAAAATCAAACAAAAGGCAGGATTGTGTTGGAAACAACAGAGGTATTCATGTCATCTGCCTATTAGCAGCTTAGCGAAACGTGGCAGGAAAAGACATGTCCAGAACACTAAGGCCCGAATTCACAAAGGAGGATTAAACCATGGCTAAGGTTTAAACCTCCGTAAGCGTACTAAAATAAGCGTAAATAAGCACGCATTGCCCATGCGTGCGCTCAAAGAAAATATATGATTGGATCGGATTCCGTGCACACATACGCTTAAAAAACCAAGGAGGGGGTTTAAACCATGGTTTAAACCAAACCTCCTTTGTGAATTCGGGCCTAAAGGATTAATAGCTGGTGATATCGCTGAATAAAACTTGTAATTTGACATATCTGAATGATATTTTTGGTAATAGCTCCATGTCCTAATGATATGGTTCTACCTCAATCCCATAAAAATATGATTTTTAACAATTATGCAATTTGAGTTCTGGACATGTCTTTTTGTGCCACTTCATTTCGCTAAGCTACCCAAGGAAGTGAGACAATATGTTCAACGTCTCTATGCATGGACATCTTCAGAATCAAAAGGACATGTCACCCCTCCCTTACCCCCAACCAAAACAAAACAACAATGACAACGATGACAACAACACCACTAACCCCACCTACAACTTTTCTTGACAGGTTTAGTCTTTTATAGGACACTAGGAAATTATCGGTTTGAATCATATTATGCAGCATTAAGTCCACAGACCAAAAATGGTTTTAACAAAAATGCTCTCGTAGCAGCAATACACAATTGGGAGGTTATCCGACAATCCTAACATATGCTACATTTCGTCAAAAATGTAGGGTTATGGTTAGGATTCAGTATAGTTTCAAGTCCTGGGTTAAAGTTAAGAATAATTATATAATATTGACTGGCCTTAAGGAGGATATGACATATTCCCTGAACTAGATTCATATTGCCTGAGTTGAGGGCAATATGTATATTGTGAGAGGAATATATGTCATATCTCCTGAAAGTAGGAGCCAGCCAATATTATTATTATCCACATCAGACATCTAGAGCAACCAAGACGTAAGTCGTAACGTTATCATAAAATGGATCCCAAATTCATCATCTAATCCCTTTTTGTCAAAATTCGCAAGTCTGATTTTGCCACTGCACTGAGCCAGCAATTGTGCGCAACAACAAACTGCAGGCTTCAATTGCGCGCTGCACCAACAGGCAATACAAGCCTATATTGCCAAGTTTTATAACACGTAAAGTCCATAGGCTTTTGTGAAAGAGGGTAATATAAAAAATATTAACGCCCCCCCCCCCCCTTGCCCAGTTTTCACTAAAGCCAAGGGGAATACAAGTTTGTAAAACCACAGCGCAGATGTCTGATATGGATAATAATGTATGATATTGACTGCAGAGCAAATGTTGCTGGTGTGTGCTGTAAAGCCAGGTGAGAATAACAACAGCAGTTTATTTTCAACTTACTCTAGTTCATCCATGAGGCTTTCCAAAGCCAGATTGTGTTCCTTTTCTTTGAGTTGAATACTGATCTTATGGGGTGAGTAGACGGTGGAGATGTAGACTGGGAAGTACTCATTGAGTTTGGGCTTTTTGATAGTTGGGTAAGAGTAGCCATACCCAATGGCATCTTGAGGTATTGACTTTGCAATAGTCTGAAATGGATTTTAAAAATGTGGAATGAGAGTCAATGACATCTGACATGCAACATAATGACAGGATACTACTTTCCCTGCCAAATCTGAGGCAGTCTCTGCCAGTCCAGCATGGGACTTATCAGGCAATGTTTCTCAATCTCGGAGTGTTTGGGATCTTTAAGATGGCAATAAAGGGATTATTAAAACCCCATTTAATTCTGACCCTGGTAGGTAAATTGTTAGCATATTTTCTGTCCAGTACAATGAACATTTCACAGTATCTTATTTTAGCAGGTAACCAGGGCAACTAAATTTTATCAACTTTCAACACCTATGTAGTAATACCCCTCATAATGAAGCATAAAATGGCTCAATGCACTTAATTCTTTTTACATGCCTTCTGACTTTCAAATTTGCTAAATGTCCATCCGTGACTACAAACAGAACAAGCTCCTCTACGTAGCATTGTCTTACAATAGCATTGTTCAAGGATTGCAATTTACAGATCATGGTGTTGACAAGAAATGCCAAATGGGGGTGATGGGTCAAAAGAAGAACCCTGGACTAGATAGTACTGGTTTTCCACAATGCTACTTACACTGTAGAGTGATCCACTGCTGATAGGTAGCCTCTGATCTTGAGCATGTAGATATACTTGATCTGAGAAGATATGACATGAAATAGAAATGGAAGACACGGCTAAATATACAAAATAGGACTTGTACATTCCTTTGGTGTGTTAACTTCCACCTTCATCACCACATCATATGATGCTACCATTATTTCTTGACAAACATAAAATTCTTTATCAGAAAACTCAGGAAAAACTCAAAGGCATTTCTTACTACCAGGGAAGCTGGGGATCTTAGATCATTATTTCCTCTTCATTTTGTCAGGGAAATGATCGAACAATAGACTAGCAGAAGTATTAATTTCTTATCATTAGCAGCTGCCAGATTCAACACTTGTGAGTAAGCACAACAGCAATCAATCAAGTTCCACTCTAGTTGAAGACTATCACAGACAGATATATTCTTAATAGTAATTTATAGTTTTAAGAAAACTTTTGTCAGATTTCTTGGATTGTTGTTGATAAATAGCAAGATACTAGTAATACTAAGATGCGGTGAATATTTCACCTCCCAAAGTGGAATATTAAAAAAGATGAGAGGCGAAAAATATTTTAGATACCGGGCCAGGGATGTAAACTCCCAACAACAGCAGCATGCACTATACAATATGCATGCAAAACCTCAAGGGTTGTATGTACACCACAAACAGTGACACACATGCTATCTCCATGCGAATTATGTGACTATTGAGCCGTCGGAGTGGAAAGGTCCCAGCACAGGGCAGTATATTGCCATGATCTAGCATTCCTTACAGATATTTACACTAAATTCACCAGAAATCATGGATGGATACTTAATGATATCGTACAAACGTCTTTTGATACATGGAGAACAACATGAGACTCTATTTAACACGTTTCTTTCCAATTTCCTTTTTGCTACCGAAACTGTACATTACCTTTACAAAAATTCTTATACTCCTGGTATCTTCTGCTAAGAGCCAGAAGGGCATTAGCTCTATCAGAACATATCAGGGTAGCATTTCATCAAGCGTTTTGTCAGTGATTTTTACTGACAAATTTGCTCTCAGCCAATTAGATGCAGGGATTTCAGTAGCTTATAACAGTTGTCGGTAAAAATCACTGACAAAACGCTTGATGAAACGCTCCCTAGAGCAAGTGCCTTCTGCCTCTCACCAGCACATAGTATGATACTTGTACCCAGATAAATATTATCATGACAGGTGCATTCTTACTATGTCCCTTATAGACGACCTTGATTGTGTCTGGGATGGCAAGAACCAATGAGTTGACATCGCTTACTCCAAAATCTTCAACCGGCAGAGTTGTCTTGTGGTATTTCTGAAGGTAAACAGGCAGAACGATTATTTGGCAATTGCTGGATAGTAATATCTTAGTTACAATCAATCCTTCTCCATTCAACAGGATTAATAGTGGTACCTTACCAAAAGACTTCATGAAATGATAGGCATATATGTGGAATATTTTCTACATAAGCACTTTAAACCCTCTCACGAAACTTACAATAACAAAAAAAAAAAAAAAAAAAAAATCTTCCATATCTACTTGCTAGCTAAAAAATAAAATAATAAGAACAGGCCCAAGGCAGAATGAGGATTGGGAATCCAACATGTGGTCTGGCAACAACTGCTCCAGGTTTTATTTCATCAAAGATAACAGAGTTAGGGTTATGACTGGGTGTTAGAGTAGGTTAGGGTTAGGTGTAATGACGGGTCTACCGCTGAAGTAAAGAATTATTCAAGTGTAGGGAATTGACTGTGGGGGCAATTGTCGCTGGAACATGTGGTGAATCACCATTTGGATTCATTCCATTTATTCATCTGCGGCTGTGTCCCTTACCTCATATGCAGCTGATAGATCCTGGAGTAACACCCCCGTAGGATGAGCAAGAAGAACATCTCTGATGTTGGTCTTTGCATCCTGGAGTCTGCCACTATCAGTTTCCTTGGGTGGGGAGACGTGGGGCTTTCTCTTCTTCTGCTCTGGTTCTACAAGAGAGAGAGAGAGAGAGAGAGAGAGAGAGAGGAAGAGGAAGAGGGGAAAAGAGAGAAAAAGAAAGAGTCCTAGTGGCTATATATATCCAGATCAAACTATTCTTGTGGATATTTCATTAATAAAGTTCTGTCAGCTTCTGTTGGCAAAGAGACAGCAAAGCATATTAGGAGCTCTAACCCTACAACAGTTACATCATCAGTGGGGACATAAGATTGCTCCCTGCCATGGTTTGTGAAGACCAAAGCAATTTTGCACAATGGAAGTATGCACTGACAGATTGTTTTTGCTTGTCAGTATCCTTCTGGGAAGAATTTGCCCATTTTTCAGAGTTCCCCCACATTGGTATAAGCACCATGGGTGATATGTACAGGAGAGAACCCTGTGCCTATCATTTAACTATGATCATCTGTATTTGAGACTTCAACTTACCAGGTGGCTTAGAAGGTACAAATGTCCTGGCATCAAAGAGTATCCAGTCACTGTTCTTCTTCTGCCTCTCGATGGCTACAATCTCAGGAATGGCAGACACCAGCTCCACTACACTGTAGAAGCCAATGGAGATTAGTGGAAGCTCTTTCTTGGTCAAAGCCTTGGTGATTGCAAAGAGATGGAAATGAAGTCCACTTATGATATTAAAGGACAACCACATATTGTATAACAGCAGGGAGCTGACACAACCAGAGACTGGCAAAGTCTAAGTTTAAGTCTCAAAATTTAGTCTTTGTCTGCACACTAATCTCATCCAGAGGGGGCAAAAATATATAATAGGGCCCCGTTTCATAAAACTTTGTTATCAATAACAAGTCACAATAAGTTTTACAAGCTACTGAAATCATAGCAATTGATTGGCTGAGAGCAAATTTGTCATAGATCTGTTGCAATTGTTATTGATTTTATGAAATGGGGCCCAGGAGCTGATAATACTTTTCCACTGACACTCTAAAATATACCCCTACCCTCTCATTGGGTAGGATGGTACATGTATTTTCATAAAAAATGCAGGATATGAATTTATTTCCAACTTGCAGTTACTTGGATTTAGTATTTACCTTGTATTCAGTAGGAAGACTGGCAGCAAAGAGTCCATTTGGGTAGTGTTCCAAGACCTGAAAAGTACAGGAGATTCATAAAATATAACCCAATGATCTTAATACTAGTTATCAGACATGACATGTTCATTAGGCTAAGAAACAATTGAATAAGGAAAAAAAAAAAAAGGAAGAAAAGGAATAATGTTGGTCAATAGCCTACCTCTTGAATTTCACTACACAATTGTTTATCAATGAGATCATTGCCTGGTGGTGAAGGTTGTCTTGGGCTTGTGACCGACCCTTTGGATCCAACCCTTGTATTAGATTCGTCTGATCGGTTTGATGAAAGTCTCCGTGCTCGGCCTACTCCTTTCTGCGGAGCCTGGAAGGGCATGGACTTTCTTGCTGTAGTAATTCAAAATATAGGGAAAGAATTGAAAAGGTCAAAGTGAGGAATTGAAATGAATGATTATGAATCATACATCTTCTCTTGGAAAGACTTCCTTTCGTACCCCCAACTCTAACCCAACTCTGGCCCTAACCATGGTAACCCTAACCTAATTATGGGGGGGTGGGGGAAGTCTAACTCTCCTCTCTCCACTAACTCCTTTCTACAGAGCCTGGCATAAACTTTCTCACAGTAGGCATCCAAAATATAGGCAAAATAATTTAAAAGGTTGAGGTGAGGAATAGAAATGAATCAATGATTGATGATCAGGCAATGCCAGCAAAACTGAAGGATTATTTGCAGAAGACAGTAGCTCTGAAAAGGACCAATTGGCACCAGTTTGGGATAGCCTTTGTCTAGTAACAATGCTGGGATATCTGAAAGTGATATTTGCAATTGTCTGAAAAACCAACATCTCTGTCCAAAAGAATGATTCTAATCATTTAAAGATAGTTAATTGATTGAAATGACCGCCTAAATTTTAAAGTGTTTTGGAAGATAACCCCCCCCCCCCCCCCCCCCCCTCATAGGCCCATGCCTATGTGGAACTATGTCAAACATTCACTGTTGCAGTAGTAAAAAACAGACAACGAAATTGCTCTCAGCAATATTTGATTTTCTTAAATTTGCTAGAATACCTGATTCAGGGACTCTTCAACTCTTACTATACTACAAATTTGAGGTTTCAGAGTTGAAATTGAAATTTTGAAAAATTTACTCTGTATGAATGAGCTAGAATGGACCAATGCTCACTAGCCTAATACACACTCAGAGGCCCTTGCCTATATGGGACTGTGTCCAACATTCACTGTTGCAGCAGTCAAAAACAGACAACAAAATTGCTCTAAGCAAGATTTAATTTTCTTAAATTTGCTAGATTACCTGATTCAGAGACTCTTCAACTCTTACTGTGCCGCAAATTTGGGGATTCAGAATTGAAAGTGAAATTCTAAATATTTTCCTCTCATGTATGAATGATCTAGACTGGAAAAAGGCCCGCTGATACACACAAAAGCTAGCGCTAGAAGCCTATTCACCAGTAAAAGCTTGTCTTGAGTACAAGGTTATCTTCAGGGTGCATCTCTTGCATTTAAAAGTTACAGGTGAATGAACTCAACAATCAAATTCTATATGACTTTCGATCAATTAGAAGACAGTATCATTAACTTAGATCTCTGACTTTTGGAGTTGTGTTCAATTGCACCTTAACATGCCGAGATCTATGGTGGTTGATCCAGTGTCCGAACACTTTTCAGAAAATCAACGATAGCAAATAAAATATGAAACGAATATCTGTCAAACTATACATAATGAATGCTCAAAGTCCTACAAAAAAAGAAGTTGATGGAATTTTAAAAAGACAACGTAGATTTAATACGATATTCCCTTCCGAGTGAACCCCTTCCCAACTACGCGGCGTTTTGGTCCCTTGAAAAAGGTACTGTATTTCTGAACCTGTGAAACCTATGGGAAAAAGACACAACCTTTGTTTCAATAGTGTGGTTTTCATACGCGAAAACCCATTTAAGGCGCTTAACTGTACACGTTCGGTAATACAATCTGTTCGGAATTACAATCCTTGACTATATATCATCCATATTGGAAACATGGGGGTTTTTTCCAACATCTTTTCCTTTCTTCTTGTTCTTGCCTTTATGTGATATAAAGCCAATTAATTGTCTATTTTTTTTTCTTTTTAAAGATTACAATTACCATCTGGTATTGGTGGGCTCATCAATGGTGGTGGTTTTGAAATGTCTTGCAAAGGTTTATCAGTGCCATGACCTACAGACGTCTTGGGCTTTGGCTTGGCCAAACTGGCACTTGTTCCTTGAGGGAAGTTCTCTCTGCTATAAATTCGAAACTTCTCTTCACTGATTCGTTCAACACTGATGACTGCGGACAAAGATTTCACAAGATCTTCTAAACCAGTAAACCCAAGCTGCACATAATCAATGGAAAAACCGCATTTTCGAGAGAAGATGGAGTCGAAGTGTGTGTTGAGGATACCATTTGGGTGGACATTTAGGAGAGATTTCAGCTGCATGCGGAGGTAAGCTGGGCTTGATTTTGGCACAGCGGGTACCTGGGAACGTCCACCTGACCCTGGGTATGAATTTGACCTCCTCCCTTGACCAAAGCCCTGAGGAGCTCTTGAATATGGTGCCTGATATCTGCTTGATGATGTACTGAACGAACGCCCTCGCGATGAGTAGCCACCTCGCCTGGATCTATTCACAACTTGTCTCTCCAATGCATTCCTCCGCTTTAAACACTTGCGAACGTCAACATTTTGTTTAGAGACCAAGCTTTGTATATGCTTGGTTGTTTTATCCGCAATACCATGAAATACCGCGTGTCCCCTTTCCCATAGACAAGTAGCAACATCTGGCAAGTCTTCCACCAAATCCGACGTGCTGTTATACCCCAGCTCCCGGAAAGGTACGCCGTAACCCTGGGCTTCGCGAAAGTCCCGCTCGATCTCGACAGCAGTCAATCCCAGCGGCGCAGAGAGAAGTAAAGCTCTCAAAACTATTTTCACCTCCTTTTTAATTTTTGCCTTGTCGGTCATGTTGCTTTTCTAGAAGAAACGGTGAATGACTGTCAGTTCATCGGCAAGCAAGAGCCTTGTCAATTATTGTTATCGATTTTGACTAGGTTCTAATTCTAACAAGTTAATCTTCTCGCTCTGTAGCTAGACCTCGATCTCTAACTTTAGTTTATATAATTATATTAGAATGCATGGTCAAAATTAGATGCGCGCGCAGCTCGTTGTGTACAAAATCCTTGCCATGCATGCCACATAGACTTGAGGTCATTGACCCGTCATCAAAGTGAACCAGGGAAATGTAGGCTACATATGAAATTTCCCTGTGGAACGATACTTTCGTGTTTGATTTTTTTAAATTTTACTTATTTGTTTTGTTTTGTTTCGTTTTGTTTATATTAGGACAAATTATTATGTAGAATAGAGACATCAATGAATCATAATTATGAAGCAGTAGGTGAGGGGCAGACTGATCGAACTGCATGAGATGAGACTATGATCTGCCCCCACTTTATCAAAATTAAGGAAAGTGCCCCTCCTGCTATGAAAAATACCTCTTCCAGGTGAAAAAATTAATGCCCCTCCCATGATAGAATAAGTGCTTTCTGTAATAGATAATACAGGCCTACATCTGTTTTTGTGTACTTTCCCCCCATATCATTGCAGTTTTCCTGTATTTGTAACAAAGTCAAATATGGCATTTCTTGATGTCTGATGCCTGCCCTTACCATTCCAAGTGGACAGATTATATATGCCCTTCCTGAGGTAAAATTGCCTCTTGTTTATCTGATATGCTCTTAGATTTACCCATTCTCTCTCTCTCTTCCTCTCTCACACCCTTTATTTTCTCTCTAAGTCTCTCTAAAGCATAGGCGCCGGAAGTGGGGGGGGGGGGGGGGCAGGGGGGGCAGTCGCCCCCCCCCCCCAAAACGAAAAAGTGAGGGGGGGGGGGGGCAAAATGCATTTTCGCCCCCCCAAAAAGCCCCCCCCATAAAAAAAAAACGAAAAAAAAATCAGTAGTAAAGGAGTAAAAATCGTGTGTATATTAAAAGCTTGATTGCTTTATTACGTAATTGTAAGCCTTTGTATTCATTTTTCGTATTCATGGAGATCACTGAAGACAGATAAAGCATTCAAACTTTAAACTTTAACGTAGTGGAGGTTTTGTATTAGACGCAAGGTTGCCAGAGTTGGCAGAATTCTGCTTTCTGGCAGAATTTTGACCGCTTTAGCATAATTTGACAAAATTTAGCAGAATTTTAGCATAATTCTGGTGTTTTTTTTTTTTTTTACTTGTCAGAGAATTTTCCAGTAAAAATACACCCCAAAAATGCTGATAACCTTTTTTCTCTTTTTTTTTTTTTGCTTGTCAGAAAATTTTCGAGTAAAAATACACCCCAAAAATGCTTGTCAGAGAATTTTTGAGTAAAATTTTGATTTAGCAGTAGGATCTGTATTGTTGTGAGAGGGTGGGAAAGCATGTGTGTTTTTTTAGGGGTGAGAAGACATGAGCCCTTGAAAGGTGAGGCCCCTTGAATGTTTGCCCCCCCCCCCCCAATCCCAAACTGCTTCCGGCGCACCTGCTCTAAAGGGCTGGTCACATTTATCTGATAACAATAACGGTAACGATAACGTGAGTACGCGTGAGTATGCTCATTTCTGTTAGCTCTAGGGTATACCTTTAAATGGAAAGTCCACCCTAATATAAAGTTGGTTTTAAAAGAAGCAGAAAAATTTATGAAACAGATGTCAGTGAAGGTTTGAGTAAAATCCAATAAGAAATAAGAAAGTTATAAATTTTCAAGCTGTTATCAATCAAACACAAATTGGCAACTCTGTGACGTATCTTGCGAGCTCTTCTCCCATTTGCCCTGTACCCCAAAATTCATTCATTTCCATTTTCTCTAAAGAAAATATCAAATCATACATGCGCCTCAGATATAATCATTCCTATTTTTTTTACAGAAAGCCCATATGAAACAAATCTTTTCCTTCATCAAAAACTAAGGAAATGAAATTTTATGAGATTCTCTGGACTGAGCAAATGAGAGGGCTTGCAAGATACGTCATGGAGTTGCCATTTTGCGTCTGATTGATTACAACTTCAAAAACTCATAACTTTCTTATTTCTTATCGGATTTTGCACAAACATTCACTAATCTATTTTTCTCATTTTTCTTCCTTTATTCAAATCAAAGTAATACCATGGTGGATTTTCCCTTTAATGAAAAATCTTATTGTTATCGGACAAATGTGACCAACCCTTACACCCTCTCTTTCAGTATCACCCTCTCTCCTTTTTATCTTTTTTTAAGCCTCTCTACCTCCCTGCCCACCATCTCTCCCCAGTCCTCCTTCTCCATATCGTCTGTTTGGAGCCAGAAGGGCGTTAGGTCATATACTTCAACACAGAGTTAACGCCCTTCTGGCTCTCAACAGACGATATCTCCCATTGTCACTCCCCCCCCCCCCCCCCCCAGCCCCCTCTCTCTTTCACCCCCTTTCTCTCTCCCTCCCTCTTCTCTCTCTCTCTCTCTCTCTCTCTCTTTCTCTCTTTCATCATGCAATACTTACGGTATAAAATGCAGATGACAAATATATCAGAAACTTTTTGGTATATGATAATTTATTAAATCAATGTCACAAGTCCACACTATAAATAAACCTTTAAATCCTGAAATTTAAGTAGATATTCAGAGAAAACAAACTTCAATAGCCTAAATCCTTCCGTCATATTTAACAATGTCAAACTAACAGAATCAGTGAAAATTTCCTGCAAAAATAATGTAAAATATAAGGAATGCTTTATATTGATAGTCATCTAAAATGATATGTCCACTGTACCATAATTCCTGAAACCCAACCATGCAATAAAGCCCCCCCCCAAGCCCCATGTAGCCCTGCCCCATTTGTCAGAGAACTCCAACAAAATAACTACATGTAACATACTATGGAGCATAATATGTTTCACATCCTGATCAGGGGAGCGTTTCATCAAGCGTTTTGTCAGTGATTTTTACTGACAAATTTGCTCTCAGCCAATCAGATGCAAGGATTTCAGTAGCTTGTAACAGTTGTCGGATAAAAATCACTGACAAAACGCTTGATGAAACGCTCCCCTGATATACATGTTTCATTGCAACAAAATATTTCACAATAAAATCCTCCACATGAAACACTACAAAAGTACAAATGGTTGGAAACGTTTTCTTTTTACAAACTAAGCTTTAACCCTTTCGAGGCAATTGACCACATTTTGTGGTTTGGCTCTTTCTCAAGGATACATGAGTAGAAAGAGCAAAAAATTTCTGCACACACTGTGACCATTTTCATTGCATGATCATATTGTGTTTGATGCCAGGAATTTCAAAAAGGAGAATAAGCTTTAAAATCCTTAAATTGGCAACACACTGTGAGGTTCAAAATCATTCTTTTTATCAACACTGACAATTTTTTTCAACTTTTCGTTTAAGTTCTTAACCATGTATATTGTTTTCAAATATATATTACATTTTATTAGAACCATGTAGCGTTAAAATAAACATACATGTATTATTGTTACAAGTTTGAAGAACAAAATGTGATCAATTTAGGCCTTGAATAATTCCTGGCATGAAAGCGTTAAACATGTGATGTTTCATTCAGTGAATCGAAATGTAGGATAATGTTACATTTGATGCTCTGTATCGTTTATATCATTACATACAAATCCCTCTATATGGATATATATTTGTATGTATATATCCAAAGCATACAAATGTGAAAATTCTTCTACACTTTAATATGTATTTTAAAAAATACAATAAAACTGTACTGGTTTTTAAAAAGAAAATTGTACCAGAAAAAATTCTAAACTCACGAACACTGCATATGCAGTCATGCCTGAATCTCCTTCTTTATTGCTGAATGCCCTTTGTAAATAAGCACAAAGCTATGATGCTTTATTCTCTAAATCATTTGAACATCTCACAGAAATTGTACCTCTTTCTTTCTAGTGCACATAACTTTGATTTTAAAAATGAACAGATTCTTCTTCTCCCCATTTTCTGTACATTATTTTTTCGGCCTAATTTCACAGCGATATTACAACAGGCAGTGATTTCCTTACTTAAAATGTTGCTTGAGCAGGTTTGGCAATGTATTTTACATACTGCAATGGTGTTTTTGGAGGATTTTTTAAAGGATTACTTGGTCAACAATAAGTCATATGGAATTAAGTACAAAATACTAAATAACAACTAGGAAGTTCAACTAAATTTTATCACTCCATATGAGAATGTGATTGATTCTTACTGCATCAACTCCACACCAAAAGAAAGTCAAAATACATGGATATATGCATCTGATCAAGGAGGTACCTCCTTGATCTGATATTATGACCTTGTTAATAAATGCAGCATATATCGTTGGAGCATTTTGTTTTCCTTGAAATCAGGAAACAAATTGCCATTGCCTACATCAAATGGGCCTTGTCAGAGGTTAGCCCAACCTCAGTATCATACAGTGAGGCCTAACCCATTCTTATTAACTGTAACATATTTTAGTTATGTACATGTTCAAGTTCAAGGTATTTTGTCCTGTATGTTACTGACTTCATAGCCCTGCTAAAGCTTGGAATCAGACCAAATAAGGAAAAGGAATCTCCCCATACTGGGCCCTGTTTCATAAAACTTATCAGCAATATATGTCAAATCTGCTCTCAGGCAATCAGATTCACGGATTTCAGTAGCTTATAGGCTTAACAATTATGGTAACTTGTTATTGATAACAAGTTTTATGAAACAGGACCCTGGTGTTTGTTTCAGTTTTCATAACTTTTGGCAACATATGGAACATCAAATGACCAAATACCTTGAACTTGCCCACATACAAATGTATAAATTGGGGTTTGACATTTTTTCAGAGCTTTTACACTGATAAAACTCTTCCATGAATACCAAAATTGCAAGGAAACATAATGGACCTATGGCACATGTATGTCTATTTATAGGGATTTTGTACAGGGAAAGGAAGAAGTGGATGACCATACAGTTAGTTCCACTTGCCCTGAAAATTGTGGAATGTTTGCCTTTGAAACATTGCTGAAAGAGTCCAATTTTGAAACCTGATAAGAGCAATGACTCGGTGAAATGAAACATTCTAAAAAAAATTATGTTATTACAGACTAACCATTAACCTTTGACTCAATGTCACACATATTATAATACACCTTTGTGCAACTATATACATTTACTTTTGCCCAATTAGGCCAAATAATACTTTCTGACATGCATGCAGCCATTTTGAAAATGATTCGATTCAGCTGATAGAGGTTTCAAACAAGTACAAAAACTTACCTTTGTGAAACTGAAAGCATTTATTCTGACAACTTTAAGGGAAATCTAATACTACCTACATTTAAATCTAACAAAGAAATGAAAGATTTCATGTGCTTCATATTTGTACAAATTTGTTTTTTAAACAAAAGGACAATGATACCAATCATTAAGTTCTTACCTCCTTAATTCAATACTGAGTATAGGTTAGCATCCACAAAAAATATTGATGTCTTTTGCCATAAAGTACAATTTATACATGATTAAACATACTTACCAAAAGAAACAACATAATTCATCTGATACCCCTTGTTATTATAGTCTCACACACAGACCATTAATAAATGGACCAGCAACATAAAATAATCCATCTTCTCAGTACAATCTAATGATCTGATTATTTACAGTAAGTCATTACATCATTAAACTGTTACTGGATGAATTACTTACATGTACATACTAATATCATCTATTTTCATGAAAATATCTACAACTACAACCTTTGACATTGAGACTTCAGTCTAAAAAAAATACACAAATTTCTTTTCTAATGACACTACTAATGAATACAATATACATGTATATGATGTCTTTGTTTGAATAGCAATATTTCAGAAAATATTTAAAGGAATTTTGATCTTTGAACTATCATTAACTACCACAGTGAACAATAATCATTGGGGAGTTTTCGCATCAGCAACGTACGTGGGATTCTAGGACGGAGATTAACAATTGCACCTGACAAAGGACGCCCGTCCAGTCTTTGTGGAAAAGTGAAGAACCGGAACAGTAGTTTCGTCCTAGATTCAGAGCGAACGATAAATTGCAAATGCATCGTTCGCTCTGAATCTAGGACGAAACTACTGTTCCAGTGCTTCAATTTTCCACAAAGACTGGACGGGTGTCCTTTGTCAGGTGCAATTGTTAATCTCTGTCCTAGAATCCCCCATACATTGCTGATGCGAAAACTCCCTATTGTCCTTAAAACCAAAAGATAAAATGTCATTAATTCATTTTTCCCCTTTTATTTTTGACAAACAATGACATGTCTAAGGATCTATGCCCCTACTTGATCAAAGGGTGCATAGTCATGTTTCAATACTACTTATATTATTAACATAATGATGAATTAAAATCATGTACAAAGAATGTCCACACCACTGGCAAAGCCATTGACAACATAAACAAATTTTGTTCTGTACAAGTATTGCACAATCAGTAATATCAACCATATAATGGGCTAGTTATTGCCTAGCAGCTTTACAGCATATATTTCTTAATTACAATTTACACAGCAGACCAAAAAGGGAGAAGAAGAAGAAGAACAGTTGTTAAAAGTAACTTGATTTTTAGAAGAAGAAGCATTTTATGCTCTCTGTGGGCTTGATTTACCATTTAAAACTGAATTGGATTATGCTAATGCCATCAAGTTTCACTTCAGAGGAAAAACTTGTGAAGAGTAGCTTGATTTTTAAAATAATCACCGCGAATGCACTCTAATTATGCTGGAAGGGAGTACGTTAGAGCTAAAAGATGTAAAAGATTAACGTGAGAACAAATATTCTACTCTTTGAAACTGGTTACAGATCAATTGCTAAACTGGATGAAAATGGAAGCAAACATGTAACATTAAACATGATATATTATCAAGTCCATATTTTGGGTATCATGCATATAAAGCCTAAATAGTGAAGAAGTACAGTTCTCTGGCAAGACATGGCAAATATGATAGACATGAAGCACATACATTTCATGTAGGTATTGTTAAATTAGACTCGAAAACAAAGTATGGTATGTAATTTAGCTGTATTTTATAGGATTTGGTTATTTTTTGTTGTTGAAAGCCTTCTCCTAAGAGTCATTTGTAAATTAAATCCAATTTAAATGTTGAAACAAACATTTTATTTTCTAATCTCTATGATGACTTATTTTTTTCAAATATTCAAGTTTCCTTATTAGTAAAGTTAAAAAAAAAAAAATACTGTATATCACTCGACAATTTGTTCTCTATCTTAAATATCAAACTGTACAGTAACATTAAATGGAAATTCCCATACATATTTATTGAAATACAATTCAGCAACTTTGGGAATTGAAAGAACCCAAATATGAACATGACAAACAATACTACTGCACATGGCTACAAAATCTTAATCTCAGTATAAACCTCCACTACAAATACATATACATGTATACATGTACAAATATTTTTCTATATTGCCAGATCAGTGCATAAAATTCTTCTATTTAAGTGAATTGTTGCATAACAGGAATAATATTAGATGGCATATGACATACACATCATAACTACAAATGTGTCTAATCATTTTAAGTCTAACTAATACATGTACAAGAAAATAATGCCTAATCATGTGTATATCATCCGCTACTAACAATTTTATATACAAAGAAAATGATATTACAGAGACATACTTTGAACATCAAAAGAAAATAAGAAACAAATAAATACTACTACCCTCCATTTTGTTACTAATTCTATATTATATCTGATATGGTATTAGGCAGGCACTAGGTAGGTAGTCAACATCTATATAATTCCTCACATCAAAAGGAAAAATTACAGATAAATAGATAAATTAAAGAATAATTTAATGATCAATGGTATCAACGGTGAATGAATACAGGTATCTAGAATATTATTTCAATGATGACTTTACACTGGATTAAATGGAGTAAACATTAGCAGTAATAAATTAGGTTGGTCAGTTTAAAGGTGAAAAGAGCATCTCAGTGGCTCTGCCAAACATACCAAAAATGATTAAGTGTAGAAGTGGAATTAAATGTTGTGGGACCAAATATCATACCAGCTGACATATTGGTACATAAGGTTTCATGAAAGTACATGTAACTTTCTAGTACTCCTCACAGAATCTACAAATTGATAAACTTTTCTTCAACTATGCTATGTTTTTGCTTTTGCCCTTTGGAAAGCCTTTTTATTTCCTTTCCTAATAAAGGAAATTTTCATATTTTACATTTTAGGTCTGACAGAGACCTTCAATGCAATGTGCAAGGAACTCCCTCACCATGTCATTCAGTTACATGACGGAGCAAACAGTAGACTGCACAACATGATTGTCCTTCTTGACCACATCCTGCCCATGTTGACTGACTGTGATGCTCTCGTTGCCATAGCGACTGTACTTGACCGACGTCGGTTTGTCGGTCTCATCCTGGGCCCTTGGAGGATGATGCTGGTACTCCTCCTGATACTTCTTTTGCTGCTCTTTGAAGATGACGACCGAGGTGTCCTGGTATCTCTCACGGATGAACTGCCGGGACTCCGGATCTACGGTCCGCCGGCTGAGAAATCGATGCGCCACCTTTCCTGATATCTGCACAAACGATCAGCTGATAAGACGGTTTTGATCAGGTCAACATCATGCAAGCACAATGCTCACTAAAGAAATGCCAGGCAGGAACATTGGTACTGTAAACCAAATTGCAAGAAACTTTCCTCTGCTGCTCCTGTGCTATTCTACATTATGTCTCCAAGAAAAATCCTCACTATGTCCTCTGGTGTTTGATTCAAATTATTTTAATGATATGACTCAAGATATTATTTTGATCATGGAAAAATCCTCTAATGGAATTATTCTGCATCAAGTACAAAGAGTATGTAGTCCACTTTTCTGATGTCCACTTCTGTACAGGTAGCTGCAGGGAAATTGAAAGAAATTACATATTATAATATATTACATTATATAAAGCCATTTAATTTCTGTCTGTGCAATCTACATATGGTAAATCTACAGTAATTAAAGAAAAAACAGAAAAATGCTTTGGATTCTTTTGGAACCTCTTTCCAAAATATTCATCACACAGCAAATCAGTAATGCATTTGAGGATCATGCATCAACCATTAAACACAAATCCTTAGTCTCAGTGATTGCGTGATTCTGTATGCAAAACAATTAAAAAACAGATCATGAAAGACATGAAGAATTCATCACAATGAATAATGTAAGGTTTGTTCATTTTTCAAATTTAACAAAGGTAAAATTTTGTATTAAGTGTTGTTAATTACTTATGCCGGTATGAGTGAGGTCCACAACAAAACGAAAATAGTGAAAAGAAACCTACAGATACAGTCACAGTCAAACGCTGAACAGTTCACTCTTAAGATAACTTTGTATGTGTATGAGTGCAGTACACGCACTTTTTTTTTTCACAAGTTTTTATTCTTTCCTCTCAACAAAATTACAAATGAAGTTTTAACATTTCATACAAAATTACAAATAAATTTTTGACAAACAAAATTACAAGAAAAGTTTCACATTTCATACATAATTACAAATAAATCTTAACATAGTCGGACATAACTGCAAGTAAATAAAGCTTCACATTTCATACAAAATTGCAATAAATCTTCTCATAAACAGATTACTTATGAATTTTCACAAATAATACCTTGCCATAATCAAATGATCCATAACAGGTTCAAGGAAAAATAAAATGTAGACTAGTCTAGATAGACAGATCTACATCACTTTATGAGAGGCACTCACAGGACCATCAGAGGCTGTGTCAATTTTGGCCTGTCACAACCTCTAAGTTGAAGAGGTAAAAACACCAATATAATCGGCAACATTTTGAGAAAATACTTCCTTCTACATTTTAGAATGACAGAATATCTAATTTCATGCCAGATCCTTCGATAGGATCTTTATCATCTTGATCAAGTGAAATTTTCAGGCTGTTTTTGGTCGGTGATCTTGCTCCCCTCCTGCACACATATGGGCAAGATATCACACACTTGCCTATGGGAGGCAATTGCTCATGGTATGAAGGTACAGAGTGCAAGGTTATCTCCAATAACCTCGCATAAGTGTGAGTGTATGAGAGGTAATGTAGCAAATTTAAGAAAATTAAATCTTGCTTAGAGCAATTTTGTTGTCTGTTTTGGACTAGTCTGCAACAGTGTATGTTTGACACAGACCACAGTCCCACATAGGCAAGGGTCTATGTTGTATGTCTATGAGTGAGTGGAGGTGTTGTTAAAAAGAAAAACACACCTAAGTTAGAGGTCTACTATAAAGTGCAAAAACACACCCCAAACACACCCCAAAAGCATAGGACACGATTTAATCCCCCCCCCCCCCCGCTACGTCGATCGATGTAATATTGATTTCATATATTTTTTGTTTGTTTTGAAACAAATTTTATTTTGACATATTCACAAACAAATCTTACATGTATCATAAAACAACATTACATAATGAAATAATATATTACAAATAATTTTCAAGTCATAATACTTGCACTTAATGAAGATTACGCAATAACGTAATAAGATTAATAAATAACATGTACATGCTTTTAAAAAAAAAAAAACAAAACAAAACAAAAAACAATAGCACACAACAAAAAAAAACAACACAAAAACAAACAACATACTACCTGTTCCCATTTCTGGAGATGTATTGCCAATGTATTCCTCTCTTGTGCAATCTTATATTCTTCTTCCCTATATCTTTTAAAAATTTTGCTCATGGTTTCAACAGATGGCAGATCAGATTTCTGCCTTGCACTCATTGCAGAATAAATTTCCTTTTTGACAATTAAGGGTTACTAACATAAAACAGATCATATGGGCACACGATATAGATACCGGTTCCTCACAACATAATGGCAATGCGGTCATTTGGCATCATGATTAAAATAATAAATACAGGCTTACCAGACTCTATGAGGTAAATTGGGGAATGTCAGACCAGGCCGAAGTCTTTTCGTGTGATTATGACAGATCTCATATGAGCCTTCCCTACAAACTAGCTAATATGTAGACGATTTGGCCGATCAATACGAGTCGACATTTTCATGGCGCCGCGCCGCCTATATCGCTCCGGCTGTAGGCTCCTTGAATCTCTTGAATCCCTATAGCTATAGCATTTTACGGTGGATGCCGTTCATATCATGATCCCGACCAACACCATAGAGAGCCTGATCAGTTAGTCACGGACGCGACGGACATTTGACAAATTTTGTAAGTATGAAGGCCTGTAGAAAATGAGTATTTAATTGAAGAGAGCTGTTTTATGTTTCATTGTGAAGGGCATGACTGAAGGAGTTGAAATTTGATTAAATTTGATTGCCATAGCCACCTACTAGAATTATAATCCATAAAATATTCAATGTCACGGACGGACAAATTGCCTCCTCTTAACCGATCAGGCTCTAGATCACTAAAAAGTTATACCGCAGTTCATATTCCATGTATCATAGACTGTATAGGCTACATGCTTAAAACTACCAAATTGAAGTCAAAGTTCTGTCACGAAATTTGGTTGGCATGCAGGAGAGGATCCATAAACGTACGTCTGACTGGCGGATCCAACACGCCCCCCCCCCCCCCCCACCGAAAAAAATAGGAGAGGAAGAAGAAGAAGGAGAGCTGAAGAAAAGTAAGAAGAACAAGCTGAGAAGAACGAGAGGAGGAGGAAAAAGAAGGAGATAGAAAGAGAGAGAAAGAGAGAGAGAGAGAGAGAGAGAGAGAGAGAGAGAGAGAGAGAGAGAAATATACACCTTAACCCCAAGTTCTGTGCAGCGGGCGGAAATCATCCTTCCAACTCAATCTTCTAATATATGTTTTGATTTTAAAGAAATATAGTTGTTTGTTTTGTCAATTCAATACAATCAATTCAATTTAATGACATTTATTTCCAACTTATCAATATAAATGTACAAAGTAATAGATGAACAAAATAATATACATGTATTTTAAAAAATATGACAAAATATACATTCATGTGGCACATACAGTTATACAACAAAATTATTCATACCATTGTAATTGTGAAGTCTTTTGTGTTTTTCTTAAGAATGAAAGGTGGACTAGTGGAATTTGGGCACTGGTTAAATACTTTTAATTGTTAGCTTGAGGTGAACAATTAATAATTGTGGTTTCACCTCATTTGCATAACAATGGAAATGCTAAGATATTAATTTCCTGACATTTTTAGAAATATTCATATCCTGGTTCAGGCATGGCATCGAGGCATATTCCTAAGATTCTGTGCATGTTTTGCAACTTTAAAAAAAAAAAGTGAATAAATTACCTCTGAACCATGAAAATTTGGTAAATTGTCTTGTGTAATTATTTCAGCAATTGATTTGTAGCATGAACAAGTAAGATAAATCATGACAAATTTTTCACAACACAAAATTGGAAAAAAATGTCAAAACTTGGTAAGGGTATGAATGATTGTGTTGTTGAACTGTATACGTAGTTGGAGGACACAAAAAGCAAAAGCTAATTGGGGAGAGGGTGTCCTTAGTACATAATACATGATAGTACATAATAAATATATAAAAAGAAAATAACTACATACAAAATAAAAAGAAAAAGATAACATTCCTAGACCGCTGAGCTTGATTGGAGGGAAAAAAAAAAAAAAAGGGGGGGGGGGGGAAGAGAGAGAAAAAAGGAGGAGAATGAGGAGGTGCAACATAATAGGAGTACGGAAAAGAGAAATATTCACGAAGAAGCAGAGAGAAGAAAGGGAGAGAATAGACTCAATGCAGGGTGGGGAAGTGTCTTAAACCAAATTATTTGTAAGATGAAGTGAAATGTTTTTTTCATCCTTCTAGAGAAGCTGGAAAGAGATGCGGAGTATTTCATTGTGTCTTGTGTCCACAGCTTAGGTCCCGAGTACAGGATGTTATGTTGGAATCTTGGGTAGATGGATGTGATATGTGTGTCTGGTTTAGTATTTAGGAATAGTAGAATTTAATTGAAAGAGGTTACAACATTCGTCAGGAAATAAATTGTACATCTGTACACAAAAATGCTTTGTTGATGTTTATTTATATCGGTAAATTTTAGTATGTTAAATTGTTTGAACAAATGGTCAACATGACAACGGGGAGCAGTACCTGTAGCTATACGAATTTATTTTCTTTTGTAGAGTGATTAATTTGTGTAATTTGGAGGTTGTAGAGTTCCCCCAGGCTAGGCTGCAATATGATAGCTATGGTGATACGGGTAGGATAAGAGAATTGTAAAGTAGAAGAAGAAGAAGAAGTAAAAGAAGAAGTAGTAGAAGGTAGTAATTTTACCTAGGAATGACTTCGGGAATCCCAATGGCTCTCTCTCCCTCTCGATCTCGCAGGGGAATTTGTGAGCAGGGGTATTTAAAGAAATTTTTCTAACTTTTCATCAACTATATATTGTAAGGAGATAGCGCGAACGCAGATCTCCGCTACCATAAATTATACGCCCGAGTTCCCCACGTTTGGGGGAATCGCAAGATTCAGCAAGCCGGAGTGCAATGGCAAGCCTCGCCCTGGGGGTGCATCCTTTTTGATCAATGCGACCCCTGCGCCAGGTAAGTATGCTAGACTGTGTACTTCAACGGGTTTAGTCAACGTAAAGTCATTATTTTGTCATGGTTAGGAATTCATTTAAGCTGCTCCAGTCTATTCTAAAAAAATACTCATTTTCAATAATGACAACTTTCATTTATAAATAGTCTCATGCACAATGCAATTAACAAAATATTTTTGAAAATTTGATAAAATATCTTCTCTCAAAATGACAAATTAAGACTGAAATGTCTCCTTTTGGAAGCATTTAAGGAATCCACTGCATCGTTACGACGAGCAGGATATGAATATGCATGATCTATGCCTTTGACCTCTGACGTCACAAAAGTGCGTCTGCCATTGACGTTGGCAGTAATTATTGTAGACTTAAGTCCTGACACGCACAAATTTTTTTTTAAAGCAAGTTGGCGAAAGTGAAATAGTCATAGGTTCCTGTACTTCAGAATGAAGACAAAGCCTTTATACGCTGTATACTTTTGATCTATTGCAGCAGAAAGAGAAAACAAGTCCTCAACTTTTAAAAAGAAGAGAATATATTACCTCAACCTTGATTAAGTTGGAATCCCCGTTGAACGATTAATGTAATATAATCATGTAAGTTATGAGTATCTGTTTGCTTTATTTTGTAATGAATAAATATCTAAAATTAAGTTAGGTTATATAGTTATATGTTTATATTCCTCGTATACTGACATGAAACCAAAACAATATAGACATAAACATATTTTAAAAAAGTATAAACACACACACACACACACACACACACACACACATATATATATATATATATATATATATATATATATATATATAATAATATATAATAATATAATAATAATAATAATAATAATATAATAATAATAATAATAATAATAATAATAATAATAATAATAATAATAATAATAGTGGGTTCTTGTACATATAGCGCAGATGTCTGTCAGACTTGACACTTCTGGCGCTCCATGATCACAAAGAGGAATACATTTTGATCTCATTCAAACTTTAATCGAAAAATCATAGCCGAACGGGCCAGAAGGTTCCTGTGTTCTGTGTTTCTTGCTGATAAATATGTCTGTAATTTGACTGATTCCAGATAATGCGAATCACGGACTTTCGAAAGCCAATGCTTGGCATTCTTGGTTCACAAATGATCTGTTTAAACGACCTGATTGTCATGGCAGGTTATGAAATGTTTTCTGTTTATCCACCGTTCGTAGAATTGATTACCAAGGAGCTGTGATAACTCCTTGATATTACAAAATTGGCTGAGTATAACAAGAAAAAAGAAGATCTCCATGGAAATTGCCTCGATTAGAACATGGACATACCTAGAGTAGAGATACTTAAGAAAATCATGAACGCATTTACCGTACATGCACGCACAAGCATGGGCAATTTGATCCAAAGTGTATTGCGCTTACATGTCGTGTGTGTGCAGCTCGGTACAGACACAAACAACAATCCCTAAATGGCGGCAGAGAAACAGACTGCTCACACTGATCTCAACATGCACACTAACCAATCGGAGAATTTCCTTACGAAGTGCAAATTGACATAGGCATTTGGTATGTATTTGACAATGTCTTGAACAGTGTATGGATGTGGTTACTTGTTATGAATTATTAATACATTTATCTTTCATATTTCTCGCGTTTGCGTCATATAATAATACGCCAGTCCTACCATGCACACTACTGCCTCGATTTGTTCACATACTATCACCAGCATGACAAAAGGAGATACTACATACTTCATGGTACATGTGTTATTAGCGTACTAACTATGATCGACTGTATTTTGGTGCACTGTACGTGAATATATGGTTTGACGATACAATACATGTATATTTGACGCAAACCAAACGCATTATATAATGTGAATTCAATCTATTTAACCATATATAATATATACGACAGTGTTATACCAGGGTTCGTGTTATAACTTTATTAGAGCGATATCAGTATGACTACAGACTTTTATTGACTCGAGGCATATGCAAATATAAATACAGGAGTCAAATGCGTCGTGGATTACATTTACAGTAAGAAAACTTTCAAACGCTGCTTCATAACCCCGTGGGCTGGAGAAACCTTTGACGAATTAAAATCATTTTTCTGGCGGAAAAAGTGCTACGTTTAGAAGAAAAAAATGCTGTTTTTAAACATTCCGGCCTCTCCCTTTCTGATCTATTAAAGTGCACAATAAATCACAATAAAACACATGTATTCATGAACAAGGTTATATTATAACCTTGTTCATTGGATAAATGCTGTTATTGATATCTGACTTAATTAATTGAGGGTATATTAGACTTCACAATACATATTTCAAAGAATTTATATAAGAGATAGGTAAATCTAACACAACCGAGCTCATTGTAAAGACAATCTCCAACAAGACAAAAAGAAGTGTCATTTCTATAGTCAGTAAAATTATATCTGAATATCTAAACGAGCATTTTCCTTGTCAAAATCAAATGCTTCATTCAAGAATAACATTGTAACATTCATAGGCGTACCGAGGGTGGGGGGGGGGGAGTGTTTTGGGTTTTAAACAGCCCCCTTTTGGTGTTCAAACACCCCCTTTATCAGTGTTTTAGGCGTTTGGAAATGAAACAAAAGCTTGTTTTTAACCCCCGAAATGGTGATAACCTTTTTTTTTTTTGCTTGTTAGAAAATTTTGGAGTAAAAACTTAAACACCCCTTTAAAAAATCCTGGGCACGACACTGGTAACATTCTACGCTATTCATCTTAGACAGTCGATCAGAACTGGAGATCTTGTGAGAATCGGCGAAACATAAACCCCGATCCATTTTATTTTATCCCACTACATGTATATTTTCTTTGATCGTTTTTCATGCTTTTTTATTTTGATATACCAGCATGTTTTTTATGATTGATAATGTAATAAATCTTGAAATCAAGAGGCATTTGTTATATTGTATAAATATTATATAAATATTATATAAATCGATTCGTTAGATCTCTTTTAGGGTTAGCTTATATATGATAATTATTATACCCATAATAATATCAAGAGATAATTATATTTTATTCTGAAGTGTTGGACAAGTGAGTAAGAGGTGAAAAAGAATACCGGATCGGCATTATTATATTTCACACAGTGGTTTTCAATACAAATTCCAGATAATGTTGATTAACTGTCCCATAATAAATGCAGCGGAGTATAATGAAACAATGAATATTATTCAGAAATTATGGCACTGCGTGAAAATTAATTTTGATGCGGTTAACCCAGGATTGGTAGGTAGACTTACATTTTTAATTTTATTTTACTTGACCTTTGGATAAATCCCTACTCTATATACATGTACATGTAGTTTTAAAAAATATTGGAAATTGGATTCAAGTAATTTTATATTAAACATAATTCATCAAGGAAATACTCTAATTTTAATTATCATCATGTTTTGATTGTGTACCCTCTTAACATGAAATCCCCTCTTATATAAACATGCTCGTCATTAAGTACATCCATTTCCTCTTGATTTGCAGTTTCATTTGTAGTTTTAGCAGTTTGGAATTCGAGCTGCATTCTAGAAAACTGGCCATTATAAACCGTGGTCTTCTCTGTTGACCAGCGAGTTCGCAAGACAAAATGTCTCCTTCTATTTGACCATCGGTCCATTGACCTTCGATCTCGTGAACCTTCTGTCATTGTGCCTTAACCATTTCATGACGGGAATTATTCAAGAGCTAAATTGATCACATTTTGTTCCTCAAATTGGCAACAATAATATTTTTCTTTTAGTCCTGCGTGGTTCTAATAAAATGTAATGTCTTTGACAACAAACTTGGTTTTAACTTTGTCGAAAAGTTGAAAAATTGCCAATTTTGATTAAAAAAACCCAGTGATTTTGAACCTCTCAACTTGTTTCCAATTTAAGGATTTGAAGTTTATATATTCTCCCTTTTAAAATTCCTGGCATTAAACGCAATATGGTCATGCAACAAAAATGGAGACAATGTGAGCAGAATTTTTATTGCAATTTCTAACTGCTCATGCATCAGGTATATTTTTTAGAGTTCTGAATCAAAAGTTATTGAGCCAAACCACAAAATGTGGTCAGTTGTCTTGAAAGGGTTAAAGGCCTGTGTAGGTATCAAGTATTGCTTAGTGTTTTAAAGCATTGCCCCGACCTAATGTGTTGATTATTCTATTCACCTACAGGCTTATTATCAGAAGAAGCTCATCATCGGCAACCATGAACTACGTAGCATCATCTAAAGTCTCTAAGGAGCTTTACGAAGCAGGTCGGAGAGGGGATATCATTGGGATCCGAAGACTTTTAAAAGACCTAAGCCTGAAGCAAGCGAGAAAGGTTCTAGAACATAATTCCATCGTGGTCGAGCCGGTACTTAATATTGCTGTACACTTCAAACACGAGAACGTTGTGCGTGAACTCGTGGAATATTTCGGGGTCAATGTCGATGCGAAAACGGACGAGGAGTCGTCGCCTTTGATGCAGAGCGTACTCGGTGGAAACGTTGGTATTCTGAGAATCATAAGCAAGAAGCTCAAATATCCAGACCGAGGATTTCCCATCCATCGGGTGTGTGGAGGAGAAACGCCGAATGGTACCCAGGTGTTAAAGATTCTCATTCACAGTGGAGCCAACATCAATCTGAAGAACCCCAAAGGACTCACTCCTTTGATGATTGTTTGTCAGAAGAGAAATTCCCAGGCACAGGACATGGTAAAGATTCTCTTGCAGTTCGGAGCAATTGTCAACATTTCGTCACCCGATGGTAACACTGCTCTCCATTTTGCCATTCAACAGACTGACGAGATGTTAAAGGAATCGGCGTGGGACAGACTGAACATTCTGAAGTGGTTAGTGAAAGCCGGAGCAGGGCTGAAGACGAATAATCTTGGCCTCACTCCACTTCAACTTGCTTGCATCAAAGGCAATGCTGAAATGCTCTCGTTCCTTGCGAGTAGTTTTTCCGTAGATGATGCCGCTTTGGCCGACTACCATGAGCTACTGGCATCATCTCTGTACTTTAACAAAATCAAACGCGACGGCAAATTCTCGATCATATGCAAACTTAACGAAACCCACTACAAGGCCTTCAAACACTTGGAAATTGGCATGAAGTTGCGAACGTCACACGATCCTCCACTATGGAAGTTCACAAACCAAATCCGAGATGAAGGGCTACTCTACCACGTCGAAACACAGACTTTTGAGGAGTTAAATGCACTGAAGAACCACGGGGAAGGGCTTCTTGTAGAATTGATTCTGGCTCGACAGAGAGTACTTCCCGCCAATGCGTACGAGGACCACCTAATGCCCTTGATCATTGAATACTACTTGTACTTGAAGAACAAGCATCACTACAGCCAAGCGATATCGCTGTTGACCCACAAGATGCGGCTGCAGCTTCGC
This sequence comes from Heliocidaris tuberculata, assembly GCA_025618425.1. Taxonomy (NCBI): domain Eukaryota; kingdom Metazoa; phylum Echinodermata; class Echinoidea; order Camarodonta; family Echinometridae; genus Heliocidaris; species Heliocidaris tuberculata. Next base: position 28,408,102 of record CM046848.1, read on the forward strand.
CTAACGCAAAGAAAGTTTGAGCACACAATCATCTTTCTGCTTGGATTGTTTCGATCCTATAAGCATAATTCCCAATGGGCACGGAAAGATGACCAAAAAATTGCCGAAGCAGTCATAACATTCATTGAAGAATGTTTCGAAAGTGAGCCATCTGAAAAAAGGTTCCTTCTGCGATGGTTGTACCTTACCCAAATGCACCTGCTCTACTTGTGCCTCTGTAACCCATCCATCGACTCCACGGATGTAGAAAATATCCGCAGATTAACGAAGAGGTTTCTTTCTGCTACAGGAGCTATCAAGAAGTCAGTACTAGCCACATATGCTCATTGCGAGGACGCATACTTGTTTGGGTCATGTACGAGTGAACCATATCGAGCAGTGGTCGGGGACAACTCTCTCCACGTTGCTTGCAGACACATACCAAAGGACGAAACCAACTCAAATGACAATGACGGCCGACACTGTACATGTAGCATTGATCACCCAACACGTCTTTCAGCTCTTCTTCAAATACTACATTCCTGCGGTGAAGATATCAACGCCAAGAATTCTGAAGGCAAGACACCACTAAAGGTTCTCCTCGATAGACACTCAACAGCCATGACAGTTGAATGTCGACTGGCAGTTCAGACGCTTCTTATCGAAGGCGCTGATCCAGACGTAAAAGACAAGCTAGAACAGACGGCTATTCATTCTGTTCTCACTGGCTACCTGTCTCCTAGCTGCGACGTTACATGCCACCCTGAACTAAAAACTGTATTGATAATGCTGTTGAAGAGTGGCGCAGATCCTAACGCGCATGACAAGAGAGGATTCACTCCTCTCCATCACCTGATGGAGATTGGCAACCATGGAGGCAGTCAAGGTATTCAGAATGGTCATCGAATAGCAGGCGATGACAACAGATTCTCAAGCCATGAATTTGTCGAGCTTCTTCAGAGGTTTGGAGGACTGGCTGACCTCTACACCCAGAATGGAAGGTCCGCCCTTGACATGTGCAAAGACGACGCACTGGAACTCGAGATGAGGACCAGGCTTGAGGATTCAAAGAGGAGTTGGATGACGTTGTCGCGCCTCGCTGGTAGAACAGTCCGGTTGCACAAGGTGTCATATCGCGACATAGCCCCGACTACACTCGTGCATATCATCGAACTGAAAACCTGACAATCGTAACGTTTCGAATTATCATATTGTAAGGCTTTCAGCAATATACTTTAATGTCTTCACCTTGACCAGTACAGTACATGTATATCAAGTAGAAATTAGTATTTTGCAAAATACAGAGTATATTAATGGAATGCAACCAAATAAGATCAGAGTATTGTATCAGAGAAAAGAGATATATTATTTTAGTTAAGATATAAATATATTTTATGATTAAATCTACATTATCAAATTTGTATTTCATAGATGTACGTGCACAACTTTTCATCCTAACGTATTGTTCACTTGACATCCAATCTTATACGAAAGTGTAATACTCGCTTTTTTGTATAGATAAGCAAGACCGATTATGTTGGTTGAACGACCCTCTGCACTCTTATTCTTACACTGCAAAGTTAAAAATTATCAATATAAAATAACAGTGGCGTAGCAGTGGCATAGGTCCCCTCCACACTCCCAATTGAAAGAGGGAGGGAGAGAGAGAGAGAGAGAGAGAGAGAGAGAGAGAGAGAAAGCAATTTTATGTACTACAATATACAACCTCCTCCCGCGCCATTCTTTCACGTGATGGCTTCGTCCTCTTACATTATTTTCATTCACCTATAAGACCTCAATGACGAGATCCACGCTACACCACTTATAATTTTAAAATACACAACTGGAAAAAGAATATTTTCGTCATAGTATATTCAATAACTACCAGATGATAGTCGATTTATTTCCTAAATGTTCTTAATAAAATGCCGATGATATTGACTGTTTTGGTGGCATGTCAGGATACTATCACCAACATTCTGTTGAAAAATATAATTATTGCTTTCTTCTGTTTCACAATATTGTTTGATATGCGTTGTCAACTTATTCCAGAGAATGTATACTCTCATCTCACGCTCTTTACTTATTACAGTCCTCTTCATTATACTGTTTCCAAGACATTACAGTGTTGATTTTTTATTCATAAATATCGATTTTATTCTTATATGGCGGCAATGTCACGCAAACATATTGCTATTCTTTTTAATTCATGCTGTTTATTTTGCATGAATATAGTGTATGAGTGTAAGAATGCGAAAAGGGTATAAAAGTACAGAGAGGAGATAAACTGAGAGAGAGAGAGAGAGAGAGAGAGAGAGAGAGAGAAAGAGAGAGAGAGAGAGAGAGAGATAGGGCCGAAAATATTGATCCTCGGTCATGTACGTACCGCCTAACCAACTCCAAACTACCCAATTCTTGGCCATTGGGAGTCTGTTGTCGGTCTAGGGTTCGTTGGTGTACGATGTATATGAGAATGGATAGGGTAGAGAGAAAGAGAGAGAGAGAGAGAAAGAAAGAAAGGGCAAGAGAGAGAGAGAAGGAGGAAAAGGGGGGAGGGGCGGATAGGCCCCTAATGAAGCGAAGGCTCGTGCGGCTCTTGCACTAGCAGGATGAGTGAAAAGATCTAGAGGTTATTACATTCATCGATCATGAAATGACGCCATGTGGGTCCAGGGGCGCAAAAAAAAATATTGTTGAATGTGTGGACGGTGGAGGGGGGGGGGGGGACACCTAAAGGTGAAAACAAGGCGAAAAATAAAGTTTTGAGACATTAGTATACCCCTACATTCTGATTATACTATCGAGAATTATTTTCGACACATTATTGTTTCTATCTTAACATGGTCCTAGAGAAAAACTACTTTGCAGATTTTTTTAATGGTCTCATTCATTTGCGAGCGCCCCCCCCCCATGTTAAGAATTGGTGTGATTCTCCTTCTGTGATAAGAAGATATATTGTAAATGCGAGCGAGCGGAGCGAGCGAGCTTTGGAAATTTTTTAGAAGAAAATCGTCCTCGGTTCCTTTAATTTAGGAGTATGTTCATTCTAGTATAACATAGGGAATGGTGCCCTACCTGGCCCCTGCTCCACTGCCTTACACTGTGCTGATACCAGTAGAGGATATTAATATATGAAGCCTCTTCTTAGGAGCTGAGTACTATACTGTATGTTCAAGGAGGGGCGAATATAGGATTGTCACAATAGGCGGATTTCCCCCCACTGATTTTTTTCTCTTCCAAGAACATGATTTCTGGAATCCTACTCAGCACTGGCCCTCTCTAGGCTGTCTCAGTTGGGTGCATGGTGGTGAGGGTGTTTTTGTTGTTGTTGTTTGTTTGTTTGTTTGTTTGTTTGTTTGTTTGTTTGTTTGTTTGTTTGTTTTTGGGGCGGTGCAACCTTCAACTTGTGACCTAGCTGTCGGCAACAAAACAGGAGGGGGAAATGGGAGAGGGAAGAGGAATGAGAAAAGGACAAGGAGAAAAGAGAAAGGAAAAGAAAAAAAAGGAAAAGAAAAAGAAAAAGAGAAGGAAAGGAAAAAGAAAAAAAAAAGAGAAAGAAGGAAATGAAAAGGGAAGGAAAGAAAAAGAAGGAAAAATTGGCCAATTTTTTTGCTAGATCGCTTCGCTCGCTCGCAAAAACACTGAAAAGTTAATAAAAGGGCAAAAGGCGTCAATGCCATATGGGCTGCAGTTCCCCCCCCCCCCCCCCCCCACCCCGAGGACTTTCAAAGTTCCGACATTTGGGCAACCACCAATTCATATCGGGCAACGAGGTGCCGGAATATCCACAAATTGGGCAGCAAGGTTCCCAGATAATTTTGTAACATCTGTATGTAACTTCTCAGTACATTTACACTACGAAAAGTTTATAAAATTTTGCTCACTCGCAAAAATTTATAAATTGAAAACTTCATTTGGGCAAAAGGTGTCCCTTTCGGCAAAGCGAAAATAAGCCCGTATGATCAAGATATCTACATCGAGATTTTCTTGTATTATTATCATGTGTGTGTGTGTGAGGGGGGAGATTAGGGTGCAGCAAGTTTGTCAGCAAATTTAGGTAATACACCTAAAAATTCGTCGGTAAATTTGGGTGCCACACCCCCCATTCAAAATGTTCTAGAGACACCCCGGGGGGGGGGGGGGTGAGTCTCGTCTCCACGATCACCCTGTTTATTTATGACAAAACAAAAGTATTGGAGATTGGAAGTATATAGTTACGAAAAACAATTCTTACAAAACGTATACTACGTTATACAATTAGAATTCATATATTTAACACTGAAAATGACATACTCTGCAGGCTGAACGCCGGGGGGGGGGGGGGGGGGGGGGGGGGTACGGTATGTCTCATTGAGGCCTGTACGGCATCTGCGTCCATGAAAACGAGTAGAAAGTGTTGTTTTTCACCACCAGACGCGTCACCCGGGATTTCGCTCATAGGTATCAAAAACAGGAAAATTCTGAAAAAAGGTATCAAATTCACTAGTGATGAGAAAAAAAAAATCATCTAAAAGGGTAGGAAATTTGTCAGTACTATTCGGGAGCCGGTCAGGAGCAGCGAATTTGAAAATACATGATAAAAAGAATCCAAAGAGGTTTTTTTCTATTCTTTCAATAAAAACATCATTCTGTAATGTGTTCCAAAGTAAATATCTGTCTTTAACTAGTCCTTTTTGGCCTAAAAAAGGGCCAAGAAAAACCAATCCTCGAATAGGGTGTACAATATATGCAAGATTTAAAAAAAAAATATCTGTTAAGAATCTAAAAATCAGAAATTTTTCGCCGGTTTCCCTGAATAGGGTATCAAAAACTTCTTTTAGGGTGCTTTTCAGAAAGTCATGGAGACGGATGCCGAACAGGCCTCAATGAGACACCCCCTCCCCGCGGGGGGAGGGGGGGGGGGCTGAACTGAACGGAAAAAAACTCTTCTACTTAAACTAAGGAGTTATTACAAACCAACTCCTTGCTTAAACATCCGATTTCCAATATTAGCCTTCCCTTCTATAGGAAACATGGCCTTGAACGTCTCACAGTATAACAAGCAAATATACGTAGAATTTGAAATAAGAAATTTTATTGCTATTTCTGTCAAGCGCTTATAATAGATACCTTCTGTGTATATCTTTATTCAATTTACCTATAACTCAATAAGACATTACTTCCCCCTCCTCTGATCTTATCCATCATCCAGTGGCGTATCTACGGGGGCAGGGGGCACGTGCCCCGGGAGGCACTTGGAGGGGCGCAAAAAACGCAAAAGAGAGAGAGAGAGAGAGAGAAAAAAAAGAGGGAAAATGAATAACCCCAATCGGTAGGGTAAATGCATTAGAAATACAGTTTCTGAGGGTTTAAAATGCGAAAATTGTCTAAAGTTCGGTCGCTCTGCTCCCTCGCATAATCATTGTCTTTCAGAATCTCGTAATTTCGCGCCCCCAGTATATCGTTCTTAACAGTGGCGGCACCAAGGGGGGCATGGGGGGGCATTTGCCCCCCCAGTCAGAAGCTTTGCCCCCCCAGTTGCCCCCCCCCCAATAATTTTCGGAGTGAAAAAAAATAAAAGGGTGGAAAAATGAAAAAGAAAAGAAAAGGAAAGAAAAAAGTGAAAAAGGAATGGAGAAAAGAAGGAAAAAGAAAGAAAACGGAAACTTGGAAAGCAGTGGCGGCATCAAGGTGGGGGTGGGGGGGGGGGGGACATGGGACAAATTTGTTCGCTCAGCTCGTGTAAATATCCTCATATTTGGGTAGTTTTATAGCCGAATAATTTCTGTACATTTCCACTATAATAGTGTCAAAATTTTTGCTCGCTCGCTTAGCTCGCTCGCAATACAGGCCACCACATAATCAGGCCGCGAGATGATCAAATGTCCTCATATTGGGGTAGTTTTATAGCCAAATAATCATTTCTGTACATTTTCACGACAAAAAGTTCAAAATTTTTGCCCGTTCGCAATGTATAACTACCACCTTATTATCGGGCAGCAAGATGCTCAAATGTCCTCATATCTGGGTAGTTTCATAGCCGAATATAATTTCTGTACATTTTCACTACAAAAAGTGTTCGCAATAAATAACTACCACCTCATAATCGGGCAGCAAGATGCTCAAATGTCCTTATGCATATTGGGGTAGTTTTATAGCCGAATATGTAATTTCTGTACATTTTTACTACGAAAAATGTCAGAATTTTTGCTCGCTCGCTTCGCTCGCTCGCAGTATATAACTAACACCTCTTTATAATCGGGCAGTTCAGCTAGATGCTCAAAATGTCCTCATATCTGGGTAGGTTTATAGCCGAATATTCTGTACATTTTCACTACGAAAAGTGTCAAAATTTTTTTTGTCCGCCCTTGCCCCCCCCCCCAACATTTTCTTTGGCCCCCCATTTGCCACCCCACTTTAAAAATCCTGGTGCCGCCACTGGTTCTTAAATAGCTTTTTTAAAGGGTTCAAAATTTCAAAAATAAAGATGTAATTGCCGTTGCTTTGCTCGCTATCATGTAAGTCTCATCTGCCTCATTTGCTAAGTATTGCGCGCCCCCCCCCCCCAATATAGGATAAAATGCATAAAACAGCATTTGCAGAGGTTCAAGATTTAAAAGAAATCTTCTTTCAGTCGATTTGCTAAATTCCTCTAATATTTCTCACGGGTTTTCGTTAATTTTGCTTCCAATTTTAGAAGGGAGTGAATAGAAAATCGTTTATCAATGTACAAAATTCAAACTTCTCTACCGCATAGTTGCAGTGGTCAATTGCAAAATTTCCTGGATAAAAATGGAAAAAAAAAATTGCCGCTCGGTCGCTTTGCCCCCTCGCTTGTACAATAACGTAGATAGGTTTGGGAAGGGGGAGGGGGGGGGGCAACTTCTTTATTTGCCCCGGGCGCCATAATCCCTAGGATCCCTCCTCTCTCCTAATGGCACTACAAATTAACGCCGCAACCTCTTGCTGAAGTTAGAGACCAATCATGGACTTCATGCATCCTAACCGTGATATCGATATCGAATCGTGATCAAAATAAGTAGAAACGCACCCGACCCCCCCCCTCCAATCATCAATTTCATTATTAGTATCATTATTATTATTACTTTGGAGCTATTTTTAACAAATGTGGATCCAGACGGTGGGGGTGATCACGAGGTCCAGACCATTTCATTTCATTTTTCTTATCAAATAATATTATGTTCTATTTCATAAATTTGGTGTTGTTGTCTAATTGTCTGCCTTCTTTACAAGTAAATAAACACCCTAAAATCTGATGTGATGAACAAATTTTTGCTTGTATTTTTTTTTGTTGAAAATCGAACCCTTTCCCCCAAATCCTGGATCAGCCACATGTTAAAAGTAAGCCTTATTATTATTATTATTATTATTATTATTATTTCATTATTATTATTATTATTATTATTATTATTATTATTATTATTATTATTATCATTATTATTATTATCATTATTATTATTATTATCATTATTATTATTATTATTATTATTATTATTACTTTGGAGCTATTTTTAACAAGGGTGGATCCAGCCGGTGGGGGTGATCACGAGGGTCCAGACCATGGTCCAGACTCCACTTTAAGCTTGTCAGTAATTTTTTTTTTAATTTGGAAATTGGACCACCCTCTCATTTTTCTTATCAAATAATATTATGTTCTATTTCATAAATTTAGTGTTGTTGTCTATGCCTTCTTTACAAGTAAATCAACACCCTAAAATCTGATGTACAAATTTTTGCTTGTATTTTTTTTGAGAATCGAACCCTTTCTCCCAAATCCTGGATCCGCCACATGTTTAAAAGTAAGCCAAATGCAAATAGATTCAGCTGCAATTTGTTGGCTAAGAGTACTAATGTAATTCTGTAAAGGATATGTTATACTCAGTTGTCCCTAAGCTACAGGGACATGTAGTCCTATCACTGACGGGCTGCATGGCTGATGCATAAAAAACAGTCAGCATGAGAGCATTAACGAACCCCCCCCCCCCCCCAAAAAAAAAAAAAAAAAAAAAAAAAAAATTAAAAAAAAAGTTTAAAAAATAAAAACAGTAAATAAAGAATAAATAAATAAATAAAAATAATAATAAAAAAAAAAATAAATGAAAAATAAAAAATAAAAAATAAACCAAAATGACAGTTCCTGCGTTATACATTTAAAATGAGCTCTTGTAAACCACTTGTGAACATATTCGGCTCCAGTGGCGGATCCAGGATAAAAGGGGGGGGGGGGGTGATTATCAGGTCTGAAATGTTATTGCATTGTTAGGTGCTTTCGTATTCCAAAATTCTCTGACAATAATTAAGAAAAAAACAAAAACAACAACAACAAAGTTATCACAAAAGTTTTCAGGTGCTTTTGGGGTTTAAAATCGCTGCGGGGGAGGGGCGGCACAATTATTAGGGGCATATCTTTTTCTGTAAAACTCCGTATATCTTTGTGTTATTAAAAGTGAGAAACTATTAAATTTGTAGAAATGAAAACTATATGGCGAATAGGGCTGTTACTTTGTTTTTGTCCCGAAAAATTAATAAGCTCCCTGAAAAATAGTTTGCCCATATTTTAGCATTGCTGTCAACAAAAGTAGCCAAGCCCATATCCCCTCTTTCAGATCAGCCTAATTCCACAGACCAATTTAAGAATTTTTTTCAAAACATACCTCTTCCCGGAATAGTGAAACCTCTTCTATTTCTTTCAAATTTTATGCTTTATTCTATGTTGTTTATTATAAATTTGGTACTAATGTTATTTATTATTAATTGCATTAATGTTTTGTTAAGTATTAATAAATTTTGTAAACGCTGTAATATAGTTGTACTATGGAGAGTGTACTAAATAGTTGTTATTAATATACAGTCACGAAAGCTTACAATGTACCATAGTGTGGAACATACGGGTTGGGGACTTGGGGCGAGGGGGGGGGGGGTAATTTTTCCCGACCCCTAAAACAATCTCAACACAAGTTCATGGGATTTACAGGGGCAGGGTGCGATGTGAGAACAGTGACCCCCCCCTCCCCCCCCCCATCCGACATCTCACTTGATGAGTTGATGTTATACTCATTTGCTGTAAACAGAAAAGAGGTAAATAAATAAGATTCTATCATCATCCAAGAAAGAAATATATAAATAAAAGAAAATTACAAAAATTACAACAGGAACAACGAGGGACAGAGGTATGACGATTCTAGGACAACTACCCCCTAGACAACTACCCCCCGGACAACTACCCCCCGGAAAACCACCCCTGGACGACTACCCCCCTAGGACATCTACCCCCCAGGACAACTACCCCCCAGGACAATTACCCCCCAGGACAATTACCCCCCAGGACAACTACCCCCAGGACAATTACCCCCAGGACAATTTTTCCGGGGGTAGCTGTCCAGGGGGTAGTTGTTCGGGGGGTAGTTGTCCGGGGGGTAATTGTCCTGGGGGGTAGTTGTCCTGGGGGGTAATTGTCCTGGGGGGTAGTTGTCCTGGGGGGTAGTTGTCCTAGGGGGTAGTTGTCCTGGGGGGTAGTTGTCCTAGGGGGGTAGTCGTCCAGGGGGTGGTTTTCCGGGGGGTGGTTGTCCGGGGGGTAATTGTCCAGGGGGTAGTTGTCCGGATACGAGGTATGACAGCTGGTAGCTGCATGCGTTCACACTGCACCACCATGCACGGCCACCGATATAACGAAGTTACTTTTTTTCGGCCTCTAACTTCAATTGTCAAGTCTGCATCTGACGTTCTGTTTGATTGATTAATGAGGGCATTTGACAGGCTTAATGTGGCTCTAATTACCGTGTATTTGTAGATATTCTGACTTTAAATAATCATGGAAGCTGATACTGAAGCACCTATCACTGAAGAGGAGAGAAAAGTTGTCCAGGAATTCAACTATTTACACGAGAAATCGAAGCAGCTGTTCAATGGATTGAGGCAAGTGAAATTTTGTGTCTACAATGTAGTCCCACTCCATTGCTTTGGGTGTTATGAATTAATCGCACTGATCTTGATTGCTTAAAATTGAATGAAGCATGATGAAGGCTGACTAGCTGTGTGCGTATATGATCTGATAATCTAAACATTATCAGAGAAG